>JAVANC010000028.1:43339345-43939345 GCA_033319125.1 Parnassius glacialis
AGTAAATCTGTATCATTAAGACAATTCCAAAACGTTTACATATAATGATTTAGCTCTAAATTTTAATCACTATACGCGATCATCGTTTACTGATTATATGTTGTTTAAAATGTATTCTAATAAGTTTTGTGTGTTAAATAAATGCAAAATATAAAATAATGATTCACTATTAACACGTTGATAGCAATTTATAAACGAAATATCTGTTGAGATGTGTCTAGAAATTATTAAAACCTATTTTTTTTTCATTTATTTACTTATTTATTCAAATTTATATTGGGTAATCATTATTCTGCAAGACCCGCCGCAGAAGAACAAAAAAAAACTCTCCGATCACACTCTTAATCTCATGGCTGTTAGACGGGAGATGAAGCTACATTCTTCAACAGACTTGACAGCATACAGGCAACTGAACAGACAGATCTCCAAATGCATGCGGCGGGACTTACGCAACTTCAATACAGCTCGTATTGAAGAAGCGATCGAGCGGAGCCAAGGCTCCAAAGTCTTTGCCAGAGATCTGTCTGCCAGAAAGAGCCAACTGTCAAAGCTGAAGACAGAGTGTGGCAGCATCGTTTCCAGGACACCTGAGATTTTGAGTGAGATTGAGAGGTTCTATGGGCAGCTGTACACGTCATCGTTGGAGCCACACGCAAGTGTGAGTAACGATCCAAGAGCGAGTCTCATCCGACACTATTTCGAAGATATCCCGGACGTCAGTCTGGGCGACATTACAATGGCTCTCCAACACCTTAAAAACGGTAAGGCCCCAGGCGAGGATGGAATTACAGCGGAGCTTCTGAAAGCGGGTGGAAGACCGGTACTTGAAGTCCTTCAGAAGCTCTTTAATTCCGTCCTCCATGGTAGCATTACACCGGATGCGTGGAGCAGAAGTGCGGTGGTCTTGTTCTTCAAGAAAGGTGACAACGCTCTCTTGAAGAACTACAGAACGATTTCCCTTCTGAGCCGCGTCTACGTGCTGTTTTCGAGAGTCATTACGAATCGTCTCGAGCGCAGACTTGACGACTTCCAGCCTCCCGAACAAGCCGGTTTCCGAAAGGGCTTTAGCACCATAGACCACATACATACCCTTCGGCAAATTGTACAGAAGTCCGAGGAGTACAATTTGCCACTATGTCTGGCGTATGTGGACTATGAGAAAGCCTTTGATTCCATTGAAATTTGGGCGGTGCTGCAATCCCTTCACCGGTGCCAAGTTGACTGTCGGTATATCGAAGTGCAGAAGTGTTTGTACAGTAGAGCTACAATAGCTATCCGAGTACAGAACCAGAGTACGAAACCTATCCAACGGCAGAGAGGTGTAGAATAGAATAGAATAGAATAGAATAATTTTTTATTCAATATAGATCACATGTGTAATACTTATTGAAAGTCATTTTTTATTTTACCACTGGTTCGAAAAAAAAACCTCTGTCCTGGGAAGAACCAGCAAGAAACCCAGCGGGACTTTTTTTTTTAAAGCAAATTTTACAATAATGGTTGTACTAACTATATAAGTACAAAATTTATTTTAGAAACAGCTTGGAAGCGATCACCTCATTCCCAGGGGTTATTATCAACCATGTATTCATTTATACTATAATAACCCTTTTTATACAGTTTCAACTTAACAAAACATTTAAACTTGTTAATGGAGAGAGCCTGTACACTTTCCGGGACCTTGTTGTAATAGCGTATACATTGCCCCAAGAATGAATTACTGACTCTGTGGAGTCGAGAAACTGGTATCACTAGCTTGTGTTTGTTCCTAGTGTTTACAGAATGCACATCACTTTTTTTTACTAAAACTACCTTTGTTTTTGTGAACATACATTAAATTTTCGTAAATATACTGAGAGGCCAAAGTGTAAGACAGGGTGACGTCATATCCCCGAAATTCACCGCTGCATTGGAAGACGTTTTCAAGCTTCTGGACTGGAAAGGATACGGTATCAACATCAATGGCGAGTACATCACTCACCTTCGATTTGCCGACGATATTGTCCTTATGGCAGAATCGCTGGAGGACCTAAGCACTATGCTCAATGACCTCAATAGTGTTTCCCAACGGATAGGTCTTAAGATGAACATGGACAAAACAAAGATCATGTTTAATGTCCATGTCACACCTATGCCGGTAGTTGTTGGGAACACTAAGTTCGAAGTTGTTGACGAGTATGTTTACCTGGGACAAATAGTCCGACTAGGTAAGTCCAACTTCGACCGAGAGGTCAATTGACGGATTCAACTCGGTTGGGCAGCGTTCGGGAAATTACGGCACATCTTCTCGTCAGGTATACCTCAAAACTTGAAAACGAGACTGTACACCCAGTGCGTGTTGCCAGTGATGACATACGGAACTGAGACGTGGTCCTTCACTGGTGGCCGGATGAGGAAGCTCAAGGTCGCTCAGCGAGCTATGGAGAGGGCTGTGCTCGGAGTTTCTCTGCGTGATAAACTCAGAAATGAGGATATCCGCAGTAGAACCAGAGTGACCGACATAGCTCAACGGATTAGTAAGCTGAAGTGGCAATGGGCCGGCCATATAGCTCGAAGAACCGACAACCGATGGGGAAGAAAGGTTCTCGAGTGGCAGCCTCGTACCGGCAGGCGAAGTGTAGGGCGTCCTCCCACTAGATGGAGTGACGACCTGGTAACATATGCAGGAAGTCGATGGATGCAGGTGGTTCAGGACCGTGCTTTGTGGCATTCTTTGGGGGAGGCCTATGTTCAGCAGTAGACTTGTGAAGGGCTGTAATGATGATGATGAATGATGAAACATTATATACTTATGTTTATTGAGTATATAAGATGTTATTGATATTGGTGTCATTTTAAAGGGAATATCATGTACTATTATATTATAATATAAAATAATTGTCTCTAATAAGTATTACACTTTTCTTGTAAAACTCGAAATGAAAAATAAATAGGATTTTTTTTGATATTCCCATTTTTTTAAGCTTTATTTTCAGGCTTTATTTTTAATTTGACTAATTTTCTTTAAACATAATAAAATTTTGAATTCTTTGAGTCTTTTGAGAATATTTTTTATTTGAATGTAGCTATAGTAGTTTTTCAGTAGTAATCGTTTTTGTTGAGACTGTCTCGCGCGTAGTAAAATATAGTGACATTTAATTCGCGGATAGGTCAGGCGAGAATCACTCACGCGGGGCGGACGGTAGAGTGGATAAAAGATGTATATTTGTTACTATACCGTCCTTACAAATATTTTTATTTATTTATTAGAAAGGTTAAAATCTTATTTTACTTCGACTGAGATAAAGAATTGCAAGACTAATTATTATCTTGAGTACTTTAATGATATTTCACATAGACGTGCCATTATAAAATATAAATGCCAAATAACCAATTGTTATCTAGTTATAAAGTAAAAATATTAGTTCGTATAAAACGATTTTTTATTTGGTTAAGACTGATTTTTTACTTACTTAGATGTTTTTGTACTGTCCTTACAGATATTATTTAATTTATTACAAAAGTTTAAATACTTATTTACGTACTTACTACTATACTATTAGTTAACACCATTTCGTATGAAGATTTTTTTAAATAAATATAATTACAAAATAAAAACAGGAATAGCTTTTTCTTTTTACCTAAATATCAGATTACTTCATTACTGTTATTGCGAATCTATTTCCCGAAGATTTATCGATAAGTAATATGTACCTATAACAACACTAGTCAGTATGGAGCACAGTCGCATTCGCCCCAAAAAAAAATAATAACGTTTTTTTTTTGGAAATTGAGCCGTATTACTGGCGGCTAGATACCATTTTCGAATAGTTTTATGGTGAAACTACATATATTCTAATCTCTAACATCTAGTTATACATTACAACAGGGTATAATCACTAATAGTTGCATTAACCCCAAGGTGGGGTGAATGTAACTTTTACCTCTCTTTTTGATTAAGAATGTAAATTATTAAAAAACCTAAGCCTATTTGTAACGTATGTCATGTAGAAAATGTTCATTGGAAGGTGTGGAATTCAGTAAGTTTATTAAAGTAACCCTTCTTATTAAGTAGCTCATGTTGGAGGACAGCAAAATTACAATTTGATTTTTTTTAGTTGCTTTCGCCCCGGGTGACCATACATTTTTTTGGTTGATAAATAGATACTCAGTTGGGTTCATAATTGCCATAACCTCAAGTTTTTTTTAAATATACTACAGTTTTATTATGAATAAAAATATATCTGTATTTTTAACTAACGTTTTGAAGTTAAATCTTTGAAGACTTACTGTAACAATATTAAACTTACTGGTACAAACAATGTAGGAATGGCTCCTTTTAATAAAATTGTTTTTATTCTGCTTTTTTTATATTTCTCAACAAAATTTAAAAAAAAACGGCTCCGTGGTGCAGTGGCTTAGCAATGAGTATCTGAGCTGGGGGGCGCGGGCTCGAATCCCGCACGGAACAAGTATTTGTATGGCCTACAAATAATTGTTCCGGGTCTGGATGTTCGTCCTTGTTCAATTTGTATTTGTAAACTGCCTTCCACGATACAGGAGAAAATCCTAGTGTGGGGATAATGTTATATAAAAAAAAAGATGATGTTCTCATTTTATTTATATAATATTGAAGTAGGTTGTACAAAATAAGTAAAAAAATATTTGCTGCAAATTGTAAAGTTATTCTTTGGATTCCAACCTACCCGCCCAATTAATCTTACCCATTTTTCTATTCTATCCATCTGTTTGACAAACGGCAAAATGAAATTACGTTTTTAAAACGCAAATCGATCTATCGATTCATTATAGACATTCAAAATAAATATCGATATTAATTATGATATAGTTGAGTCAATCCCTAGCGTACATGTAAAATATTTTGTTCAAAAATGATGGTAATCGATGGCACGCCAGGCGTGACATCTATTACTTTTGTGTGTGGCGTATGACACGCGAGTCGTGTCTTTTTTTTTAAATCGTTATAACTCGCTCAATTTTAACAGTGGTAGAGCCAAGCGGCAGCTTTTGCTGTCGCATGGATGGGCCGGCTCAAACCGGGGTGGTACCACGACCTCACAGAATACCAGCGTGAAATAAAGGTTTACCTCTGCATTTCGCTTGGTGAGTGCAGGTGGCCGGAGTTCCTTTTTACTGGAAATGAGGAATTCCATCCTAGTCCTCACGGGTGATAACGCATCTGCATTTTGATCTGTAACAGAGGATAGATGTAGATGTCTATGGGCCGCAGCAACCACTTACCATCAGGTGGACTGTGTGCTTGTTTTTCACCCTTATCCTATAAAAAAATTTGTTTTTTTGGATGATTTATCCAGAACATAATATTCATTATTTTGCAAGTAGTTCATGCCTGCAGCTTCGTTTCTCGATATTTTGAAAATCTGAAATTTTTAAGGGTTGACAACCTTTTTTTAACGTGTACATGGTACTATTTTTACTTTGTGGGTTTTAAATCATGTTCTGGAAAAATAGTCTAATAAGTAAAAAATAATAGCACTCATTGCGATCGCTCACAAACTCGTTGTAAATAAATTTCTGGAAAACAAGTGTCCTGTTAAAAGAAAATAATGCGTTTGTCTTATTGTTTCATTTTGCTTAAAATGGTTGAACTGCCGTCTTATTACTATCATATGGCCGAATAGATCTACGAAGTACTTACTCTTGTGATATGGTATAAGGTTTATTTTTGCTTGAAACAGGTCGAAACCGTTCATGAATAAAAAAAGTTCGCTAATAAATTGTCTTTTGTCAATCCACCGCCGTATAGCGCCGCCGGCGTTTTTTTCTTTTTGAAAACACTTGTTTTGCTATTCTTACTAATTAGACGTTTTCAGGTCGACTTTACTTTTACATTTGTATAACATTAAATAATATTTATCATTTGTAAATATCATCATTATCATCATTACAGCCCTTCACAAGTCCACTGCTGAACATAGGCCTCCCCCAAAGAATGCCACAAAGCACGGTCCTGAGCCACCTGCAACCATCGACTTCCTGCATATCTTACCAGGTCGTCACTCCATCTAGTGGGGGGACGCCCTACACTTCGCTTGCCGGTACGAGGCTGCCACTCGAGAACCTTTCTTCCCCATCGGTTGTCGGTTCTTCGAGCTATATGGCCGGCCCATTGCCACTTCAGCTTACTAATCCGTTGGGCTATGTCGGTCACTCTGGTTCTACTGCGGATATCCTCATTTCTGAGTTTATCACGCAGAGAAACTCCGAGCATAGCCCTCTCCATAGCTCGCTGAGCGACCTTGAGCTTCCTCATACGGCCAGCAGTGAAGGACCACGTCTCAGTTCCGTAAGTCATCACTGGCAACACGCACTGGTTGTACAATTTCGTTTTAAGGTTTTGAGGTATGTCTGACGAGAAGATGTGTCGTAGCTTCCCGAACGCTGCCCAGCCGAGTTGAATCCGTCGATTGACCTCTCGGTTGAAGTTGGACTTACCTAGTCGGACTATTTGTCCCAGGTAAACATACTCGTCAACATCTTCGAGCTTAGTGTTCCCAACAACTACCGGCATAGGTGTGACATGGACATTAAACATGATCTTTGTTTTGTCCATGTTCATCTTAAGACCTATCCGTTGGGAAACACTATTGAGGTCATTGAGCATAGTGCTTAGGTCCTCCAGCGATTCTGCCATAAGGACTATATCGTCGGCAAATCGAAGGTGACTGATGTACTTGCCATTGATGTTGATACCGTATCCTTTCCAGTCCAGAAGCTTGAAAACGTCTTCCAATGCAGCGGTGAAGAGTTTCGGGGATATGACGTCACCCTGTCTTACACCTCTCTGCAATTGGATAGGTTTCGTACTCTGGTTCTGTACTCGGATAGCCATCGTAGCCCTACTGTACAAGCACTTCAACACTTCGATATACCGACAGTCAACTTGGCACCGCTGAAGGGACTGCAGCACCGCCCAAATTTCGACGGAATCAAAGGCTTTCTCATAGTCCACATACGCCAGACATAGTGGCAAATTGTACTCCTCGGACTTCTGTACAATTTGCCGTAGGGTATGTATGTGGTCTATGGTGCTAAAGCCTTTTCGGAAACCGGCTTGTTCGGGAGGCTGGAAGTCGTCAAGTCTGCGCGCGAGACGATTCGTAATGACTCTCGAAAACAGCACGTAGACGCGGCTCAGAAGGGAAATCGGTCTGTAGTTCTTCAAGAGAGCGTTGTCGCCTTTCTTGAAGAACAAGACCACCGCACTTCTGCTCCATGCCTCCGGTGTAATGCCATCATGGAGGACGGAATTAAAGAGCTTCTGAAGGACTTCAAGTACCGGTTATCCACCCGCTTTCAGAAGCTCCGCTGTAATTCCATCCTCGCCTGGGGCCTTGCCGTTTTTAAGATGCTGGAGAGCCATTCTAATCTCGCTCAGACTGACGTCCGGGATATCATCAGAATAATGTCGGATAAGACTCGCTCTTGGATCGTTACTCACACTTGCGTGTGGCTCCAACGATGACGTGTACAGCTGCCCATAGAACCTCTCAATCTCACTCAAAATCTCAGGTGCCCCGGAAACGATGCTGCCACATTCGGTCTTCAGCTTCGACAGTTGGCTCTTTCTGGCAGACAGATCTCTGGCAAAGACTTTGGAGCCTTGGTTCCGCTTGATCGCTTCTTCAATACGAGCTGTATTGAAGTTGCGGAAGTCCCGCCGCATGAAAGAAAGAAAGAAAGAAAGAAAGAAAGACATTTATTCACTGGAACTGTACACATCACAAAAATAAAAAATAAAAAGTTAAAAGTATGGTAGATTAAAATTACAAGAGTGTATCGAGCCAGTGAAAAGGTTATGACTCAGCGTAATGCTGCAGGGTAACCTACAGCGCTGATGATTCTGCCATAACCACTTGGAGATCCACATGCATTTGGAGATCTGTCTGTTCAGTTGCCTGTATGCTGCCAAATCTGTTGAAGAATGTAGCTTCATCTCCCGTCTAACAGCCATGAGATTAAGAGTGTGATCGGAGAGTTTTTGTGTTCTTCTGCGGCGGGTCTTGCAGAACTTAGCTCCGACCGCATGGACAGTTTCCACGAGCTTGTCATTCAAATCGTCCACTTCATTGCAGTCTTCTAGGCACTGAAAACGGTTTTGTAACTCGAGCTGAAAGGTTTCGGGACTTTGGATTAGAGCACGAGGGGGACGGAGCGTTGACTTCATTAGACGAGACCTCACCAACTTAACGTTTAGGTTCAGTGTGCCTCTAACCATTCGGTGATCGCTGCCGGTTTTCACCCTCGCGATCACTGAGACATCACTGAACAGTTGTCGTTTGGTCGTCATAATGAAGTCAATCTCATTTTATGTCGAACTGTCGGGGCTCGACCAGGTCCACTTCCTGTGGGGCCGCTTCTGGAAGAAAGAGTTCATCATAAAGAGTCCCTCTTTCTCCATGAAGTCGGCCAGCTGCTGGCCCCTTGGGTTCCGTTGCCCTATTCCAAATTTCCCCACCTTCAGCTCACCGTTTTCTCTTGTGCCTAGTTTTGCATTGAAGTCTCCCATTAACACCGTATATTGGGTTTTGGAGGAATGCATGGCTCTAGAGATATCCTCATACATTTCCTCCACCTCCTCATCGGGGTGTGCCGAGGTTGGTGCGTAAACCTGTATGACCTTCAGCGAATACCGTTTGGTGATTCTGAGTATAAGGTACGCAACCCTCCTCTTGTAAATATCAATGAATCATAAATCTTATTTTTTCCAAATTAAGGTTCTTCCGTGTTTGATATTTACAAATGTTATTATTAGAAGAAAATTTAATTTACCTAACAAAAACCAAGGTTTTCCAGGGTGATTTAGCTGTAATAATAATAATAATAAAAGTATTTATTTGCCACAAAACTATACAATGTTAAAATTTAAATAGACAGCTTAATAATAAATTGTGACAAAACGGTCTGTGACTCAGTTGTAACGGGAAACCCATTACTCCTGCTATTCTGCCACAGCCTTTGCGCAGTATACGTACAGGTTCTTAGGCAAGTGATGAAACACACGTATCAGCAAAAAATAAATAAATAAAAATTCAAACAATAAATAATAGTTACTAAAATATGAAATACAACATACAAAAATACAAGAATGTTCACCAATTTGACGGGATAGCCGAACCACTCAGAGCCAGGGACTGTTGTTGCATCAGCCACTTGCGGCATCTCTGCCGGAAGGTATGTGGAGATAGGGTAGACCGGACTGGTGGTGGCAAATCATTCCAGATTTTAGCAGCGGCGAATTTAAAACACCCCCTGGCTCCAGCGAGTCTAATTCTGGGTACTGGAAGCCGATGACATTTTTCTCTGACCGAGAGCAAACTTTTTTGTTCAACAGCTATCTTATCGTATAAATATCTTGGAGACGCTGTGTGATATAGTTTATGCAGAAAGCAAGCATATTTTAACTTTGTACAATTAGACATATTTAAAATGCAATTACTGACTAAATAAGGTGAAATCCTATGCCTTTTCGGTATATTAAAACAAAAACGCATGCATGCGTTCTGCACTCTCTGTACATTCTTCGCAGTTTTTTTAAATAAGCAAGGACCATAAACAATATCACAATAATGAAGGTGGCATAGTACTAAACTGTTACAAAGCAGCAGTCTAATGTCACGTTTAAGAAATTTTCGAATTTTATACAAATTTTTTAAAGAACCATAGCATTTGCCGATTTTGGTCTGAACATGTTGCTCAAATTTTAAATTCTCATCCATGAGGAGACCTAAATTGCGAACACAACCCTCGTAAGGTATGACGGTGTCAAAGATTTTAACATCAGGCTTCCGTGCATTAATCATTTTTACCTGGTGCTTTGTTCCAAGTGTAATGGTAACACTCTTTGAGGGGTTGAGTACCAGACCATGTCTCAAAGACCACTCCGAAATAGAATCTAGATCTTTGTTTAGCTTGGAAATAGCAACACCAACCTCCTCATCGATTGGCGTTGTGTGAACATATACTTGGCTGTCATCTGCATATAAATGAATTTTTGAGTGGGTCATTGCTTTTGTAACATTGGCCGTGTATATTGCGAATAATGTGGGACCAAGTATCGAACCCTGGATAACACCTTTATTAAGTGGGAGCGTGTTGGAGACCCTTAGCAGTCCTTGACTATCCAAACATTGCACTTTTTGGCAACGATTACGGAAGTAAGATTGAAACCAGGTGCAGGCCAAATCTGTGAAACCATAGTATTTTAATTTTGCCAATAGGACAGATATATCAACGCAATCGAAGGCGCGGCTGAAATCTAGCAAGACCATAATTGTCCCTTTACCCTCATTGGATGCAGCAAGAATATCATCAGTAATATTTAAGAGAGCTGATACTGTACTGTGATTTTTTCGGAAACCAGATTGAATCACAGGTAGTACTTGATTACGTTCTAGATATGGTGAAATTTGAGAATGAACGCCTCTTTCAACTATTTTAGATA
The DNA here is from genome assembly GCA_033319125.1 of Parnassius glacialis. Lineage (NCBI taxonomy): Eukaryota > Metazoa > Arthropoda > Insecta > Lepidoptera > Papilionidae > Parnassius > Parnassius glacialis. Next base: position 43,349,811 of record JAVANC010000028.1, read on the forward strand.
GTGCAGGGAGAATGCTTATTGGTCTTATATCAGAAAGATTATCCACCATTGATTTTTTAGGAATGGGAGTGACGATGGCACATTTCCAAGATTCTGGAAATACTCCTTCCAATATAGATTTATTGACTATCGCCACTATCGTTGATAAGGAATATGGAAGCGTAAGTTTTAACATTAACATGGAGATGCCATCAGTCCCGGTCGCGTTAGTAGCTGTAGAAGCAATTATATTTTCCACTAAAATTTCATTTACGGCTACGAATCGAAATTTCATTTCAGAATGGTCAAGTGATTCAATTTCTTGAATTACACTTTTGGCGGGAGGTGCACTTGATATGCTGTTTATAAAATGACTATTAAGTGAATTAGGATCAAGAAGATGATCCGGTATAGAACGGCTTTTAACGCCAGGTGAAATTATTTGTTTTATATGACGCCACATCTGGGAAGGATTTGTCTTATTATCGTTGACAAGTCTAGTAAAATATGCTTGCTTTTCTAGAGTAACTGCTCGATTATAATAGTTGCGCATATCGCGGTAAAATTGCATACTGCCTTCCGATTTAACAGTTTTGGCACGGTGACAAGCCTTATCACGAGTTGACTTAATTTCTCTAAGAGTATCAGTCATCCATGGAGCAGGGGGTAATTTAAAAGTGCGTTTACGAACAGGGGCAAATGTATCCATCAAGTCAATGATAAGATTGTTAAAGGTATTTACCATATCATCAATATTATCTTGTGCTATTACCAGCTCCCAGGGCGTGTATTTAGCTGCATTGTTTATAGCAACAGTGTTTTCAGCTAAAGGTCTGTATGAAATTACACGACACTTAGATTTTAGAATCGCGAGCGGAAATTTTGCTGAAATCAGTCCATGATCGCTGAGATCGTCATTATGTGTAACTTCCACAGAAATGGGTTTAAATGTGTCTTTGTAAAGATAACATCAATCAGGGTACCTGTAGAAGAAGTAATCCGTGTGGGCTGTTCCACGATTTGATGGAGATTAAATGTGTCAGCAAGGCTCTTAAGACAATTAGGCGTATATGGAAGGCCGTCGTTGTTTAGACAATTAATGTTTAGGTCGCCAACTAAAAATAATTGATCATATTGTACTATAAAAAAAGAGAGGGACTCGTGCAAACAGTCTATAGCTGAACTAATACTCACTGATTCAGGACGATACGCCGAACCAACTACAGCAGTCTCATTACCTATTTTAACACTAAACCATATTTGTTCAAGTTCCCCAGTGGGGTGATCTAAGCGCTTAACACGCAAGTTAGATTTTACGTAAGCACCAACACCACCACCACGACCAAAACGAGGGTTGTGCAACAGTCTATAGCCAGAAATTGAAAATAAGTCAATATTAGAACGATGGTGAAGCCAAGTCTCGGTAAGACATAAGATATCAAGATCTTGTATTTGGATACTTTCATTAAGTTCCTCAAAACCGGTATTTAGTGAACGTACATTAAAAAGGCCTAATGTAAAATACTTCCCTTGTTTTCTTTTACCCATAAAATAACATAAGGTTTTTGCAAAGTAAACATAAACCAAGTGAACATTAAAAGAAAATGAACAAATAAATAGAAGATATAACTAAACTAAATTAGCTAAGCAATCAGTATTCTTGATGAGCACGGGTGGAGCACCTTCAATTTTGCGCGCATACACATTTCCTCTTCTGACCCAAATAAACTTAAAGTTTTTTTCTTTGCCAATTCTTCTAGCCTCTCTGAATAATGCTTTACAATCAGGAGAGATATGTTCAGAGACATATATTTTGTTAGTGGCACCAACAATATTAAGATGATTAGAGTTAAGTTTAACACTTTGGGTTTTATTAAACTTATTAACGGCTTCGAGGATAAGATCACGAATGCGCGGCGACGTCAGTGTCACTAATACGGAGCGGGGCCTGCTCGAAGATTGGTCCATCTTAGCCACACGGCGACAGGCACGAATGTCGCTGTCCTCAACTGGCGAATTAATTGTGTTACAAAGGCTGTGAAATAATTCAAACAGATCCTCGCTTGTCTTTTCCTGTATTCCGCTGATTTCCAAGTTATTATCACGAGAGATTTTTTCAATGGTAGACAGTCGACCATAGAGGGTATAAACTTCTTTTTGAAGTTTTAAAGTCTGAATCTGTAATTCTTTAATTTCTTTATCTTTTTGTTCTACCTTTACTTTCAAATCCGCCTGTTCAGCAGCTAAAAAGTCAGTAGCTTGCGTGAGTTCATTTTTGAACTCATTAAGAGCTAAATTCATCTCCTGAGATATCATTGCCTTGATGTCCTCCTGAATAGCTGATCGCAGTTTGCGAAAAATTGGTGACGTAGTCGATAATTTATTATCAAGTAAGTCACCGATTTCCTCTAAAGTTGCTGGCAATGGGCTGATCTCCCGCCTGCTAGATTTGGCGCGCACTTTTACATTTGGATGACTTGGCAGTTCTTCTGTCTCCTTCTCCATACTGCCTTCCGAGAAAATTGTATTTCCGCGAATGGGGGTGTTCTGGTTGTCGCTCTTAGGTTGACGATTTTTACATGCGTGACATATCCACACAGCTTTACGTTCTTTGTCTAGCGAAATGAAGGTTTTTTCACTAATCGTGGCACAGACCAAATCATATTTTAGTTTACATGAACTACAACACATAAACTGGCGATTATTTATTTTAATCTGACAACCAGCACATTTCCCAGCAGAAGACATTTCGGTTCTTTCAAAAAAAAAAGAAAAAGTAAATCCTAAACCGTTCAGTAAGATCAAGCGATCAAGCGATGAAAGCGCTTAGTGCGAATCAAGCGACCACTGCACGAGTTGTCGTAGGTCAGGAACCGAAGCATGCAATAATTAAGTAAAAATTTTGTATCCTTACTTCTCTTAAATCACAAATTAATTTACTTTTACTACTACACTGTTTTAAGGTAAATTTTCACAGCTTTTAAACGGTATAAAAAATCATTAGATATTCAAGATTTAAACCGAAAATATTCAATGATGACGGAGTAAAGCAATATACGTGTGTTTCACAAGATACCCGCCAATGTAACTACTCATATAAATGTTTTTTTTTTATAAAACAAAAAATAGTACAAAAGGTTTGTAATCTCTGCATAAAAAAGTCACTTACTCTCAAGTTCAAAGAAAACACGTAAAAAAAACACGTAGTTACCCACTAAAAACAAGTATCCTTCCGTTTGTAACTTATGTTTGATGTCAACTAAACTTAATTAGTGGCGTCAGGCGTGTCATGAAATATTTTTGTTCGCCGGCACAGCTAAAAGTTGTCGAAAATCGGTGCCGCAACGAATCGGTAAATAAAATAAGTGATCATATTCTATATTTTAAACAGTATATAACATAAATTTTAACCAAAAATAATAATAATAATAAATTTATTTATTGAATTAAACCATATTGACACTATAAAGTTGAAGCCCTGACTCCCGAACTAGCAATAGCTGTGTGTCGGGATTCAGTTCCTTCCCATATCCACAAAGTTACAATTACAAAATGGCTTATCAGCTTATCACAAATCAGAACAAGGTAACAAAATACATAAAGATTTTACAAATTAAAGAAAAATAAAAAATAAAAATATGCATGCGTACCTATGTGTTGCACCTATGATGCGTACATGTTGTACGTGTGTAACAAGGTAACAAAATAAATAAAAAAATTACAAATTAAAGAAAAATAAAAAGCAGAAAAATATGCATGCATGTATATGTTGAATGTAAAAGAGACTTAAAATAGACGCTTCATAGCAGTAACGACGTCTTGCGAATTTACCTGAGAAACGTGCAACCATCAGGATTATTTCTGTTATTGACACCACAGCCACTCACGAAACGTAACCATTTTAGATAACATAAACTATGAATTTTAGACACTTAGGCCTCATTCGCACGAGAGCTAAAAAAACGTTGCGTCAAAACTCGGCGTTGGCGCTTTTAAAACGTTTACGATGTGATTGTTCATACGAACGCTTTAAAATCACTCTTGTTTCGGCTTTCGCTTCATAAGATGTGAAAATGGTTTCTACTAAATTACTAGCAATAGCAATTTGTGCCGCTAGACGGCGAAAAAAAAAACAAAAGGCATTCTGGGTACATCCTCTGAATGAACAGAGATACTTAAAAGGACAGTTTGTGACAATATACGAAGAGTTGAGGCAATACCCGGCTAAATTTTTCAATTATTTTCGAATGTCTATAACAACGTTTGACGAATTGTTGGAAATAGTGAGGCCTCAAATAACACTTCAAGATACTAACATGCGTTTGTCGATACCACCTGTACAACGACTGGCTGTTACACTGAGGTAAGTAAAATAAAAATAACAAAATTACAAAGCAATTTTTATTTAAGTAACAAAAGACATATTTATTAGTTTGAACAATCATTCGGAGACAAGTCTTCTGGTGAATTTATATTATTAATTAATGGGCTTTGAGCAGTTGTTGAGCTTGACAGGTCAGTGTCCGATGGAGATGGGCAAATATTTGGGTTGAAAGTCGTAAGAAAGCTCTGAGCAGATTGTGGCCTAGAACTTTGTGCAAAATTAGCGGGGCGGTATTGACGATTCTCTAAAATCTTAACTTTTGATGGATGTTCGGGATCGGATGAGGGTTGATGCAAGGTCAGAGTTGGTTGTGACTCTAAATGCTGCTGCTGATACATATTACTGGCTTGAGTGAACTTTGTCTGTGAGTACTGCTGCTGTGGGGTCTGAGTATAAATGAACGGGGTGTCAGACTGTGAGTACTGCTGATACACATTACGAGTTTGAGCTGATGTTGGTTGTGAGTTGGTATGAGTTATGGGTGTTGGTTGAGGTGAAAAGTTAAAACTTTGGTGACTGAAATATGGCTCAATGTTTGTTCTGTTAAACGGTGTTTGGGTAGGCTGTCTGACTGGCTGGCTGTATGTATTTTGCGTCCTGTTTGTGAAAGTGCGAAGTACTTTTAATATTTCTATTTTAGCTAACATTTTGCTATCATCGTCCATCTTTTTTAGTGATTGAACCAATGATAAACAGAATGTTTTATCCTCGTCCATTCCAGACTCATTTTTGATGGCCTTCAAAATTTCACTTTCAAAGGATGATGTAGTTTTCTTTTTCTTTTTTGGAGTCTCTGTAACATTACAAGTGGCAATCGAAGGTCCAGCGGGTGAATTTTCAGTATTAAATGTTGATGGGCTTCCAGTATTTTGCTCTGGTACATTTGTGGGAATGCTGTAGTTTCCAGAAGTTTTTGCATCTTTGACGTGTGGAACTAAAAATAGTAATTCGTCGTAATATCTGTATTTTTTTCTCTTTTTTACACCTTGTCCTGACGTCACATCTTTTTGCGCTTGATATTCACGCCGGAAGTTGTCCCTTAAGTGTTTCCACTTTGCTTGTATTTCTTTGCCTGAAAAGTAAAAATCATTAATGTGCCATAAAATTTGATTTCTTACAGATTTCTAGCATCAGGCAACAGTTTTCATGACTTACATTACCAGTTTTTACTTGGAGTGTCTACCATACATTATATTATTAAACAAGTCTGCGACGCAATATGGAATTCTTTAAAACCTATGTATATGCCAGAAAAAACAAAGGAAGACTTTGAAAAAATATCAGAAGAGTTTTATCACCGTACTAATTTTCCCAATGTGATAGGGGCTGTCGATGGCAAACATATTGAAATAGCACAGCCCGATCAGAGCGGTTCATTGTACTATAATTATAAAAATTATTTTTCAATAATTTTAATGGCAATTTGTGATGCAAACTATTGTTTCACTTGCATTGAAGTAGGAGCATACGGCGGTTCTTCTGACTCAAACGTATTTAAAAATACAGCATTCAACAGGCAGTTAGAATCGGGCCGAATCGATTTACCAGAACCGAAAACGCTACCGAATGATCCGAGTGGGAAACCTATGCCGTTTGTTTTTATTGGCGACGAGGCTTTTGCCCTATCTGAACATGTTTTGCGACCATATCCGAGCCGCAACTTGACCGTGCAACAACGTGTTTATAATTATCGATTAACACGAGCACGAAGAATGATTGAATGCAGTTTTGGTATTCTATCAAACAAGTGGAGAATTTTAACACGAGCTATAGATCTTCAACCTGATCGCACTATATCAGTAGTTAAAGCATGTTGCGTTCTACACAATCTTGTAAGAACTAAAGATGGATTTCAATTTGATGATACTTTATTTGACACTACAATACAAGGTCTACAACCGACAGGTCTCAGAAGTAACCACACGGGTCTACAAATACGTGATTATTTTACTAAATATTTCACATCGCCACAAGGTTCTATTCCATGGCAATACCAAGTTATCAATAGACAGAACGGTGACTAAATATAAATAACTATATACCTACCTATCTATTTGAATTTTTAAATAAATAAAGGTACATTATTTACTTACATCGACTATTTTTTTCATCATTGTTGAGGGTTTCCCAGTCCTCTGAGAGTTTTTTGGTTATGTCCTCCCAGGCATTATTCTTTATAATTTTATTTGAGTATTCTGGCAATGTCTTTGCATATAGAAATGGCCGAGCCTCCACCTCTATTATAAGCACTTCAGGATCTACAACCCACGACATCGTATCGAATTTCAAATTACGTAAACGTCCGACTGCTAAGCGAGAGCGCGGTACACTGAATGCAGCGCCGGCGCTTTTTTAGCGCTCGTGTGAATAATAATAAGAAGTTTCATATGATCTATTTCTTTTAACGCCCAACGCCCAGCGTTGAAAATACAACACTGCTCGATAAAAAAGCGCCGCGTTTAAAAAGCGCTTATGTGTGAACATATACTTGGGAATGCATTTGTTCTATTTGAACGCTTTTTTAACGGACGTTAAAAAAGCTCTCGTGCGAATGAGGCCTTACACCATTATAGTCTACAAAATTAGAAAATATCAAGGAGCTTATTTCTTGCGTGCCGACTTGTGCCGATCTGTCGTTCAAAATCGGTTACAGAGTCATGAGATTTGGTATCCTTTTCTATCTTGCATTTTTGCCCTAAGGAATTTTCTTCTACCTTGTACACTATGTACGTCTATACGCCAGTATATTCAAGTCCATGGGCTTGACATCGTTGAAAAAAATACTGAAACATTTGAAGTTTAAGTTTGTCAAACGAAGGAGAAATTACGGGTTAATTGACAGAGACAGAGATGACATAGCATTGCGGCGTATCAAATATTTGAAAACTATGAAAACTTACCAACAGCAACAACGACTAATACTTACTTGTATGAAACTTGAGTGAATGAGTTGTGTATCGCTAGCAACGCAAAGTCGGGAATTTGCATTTGGAAAAATCCAAAATTAGGGGCTTTTTAGGTGCTAATTAGGTGCCAAGTTTAAAAATTAGGTGCTCTAAAATTTTCACCGCAACGAACTGTTGAAATTTGCGTTGCTAGCAAAACGTCTCGCTAGCAACGCAATGAAGTTATTAGATATACGGTAAATATTAATAGCAAGGAATTAAGTGCTAATTAGGTGCTGCAAGTATACGCAATAACAAGGCGCCCCTAATAAAAATAAAGTCGTTATTCAGAACATAGCAGATGCAAAATTCAGATTTCCTGAAAATCAAAATAGAATCAAAATTGCTTTCAGAAAAAGTCCAAATTAGGGGCTTTTTAGGTGCTAATTAAGAACCAAGTTTAAAAATTTGTTGCTCTAAAATTTTCACCGCAACGAACTGTTGAAATTTGCGTTGCTGACAAAACGTATCGCTAGCAACGCAATGAAGTTATTAGATATACGATAAATATTAATAGCAAGGAATTAAGTGCTAATTAGGTGCTGCAAGTATACGCAATGACAAGGCGCCCTTAATAAAAATAAAGTCGTTATTCAGAACAAAGCAGATGTAAAATTCAGGTTTTCTGAATATCAGAAAAGAATCAAAAATGCTTTTAGGAAAAGCCCAAATTAGGGGCTTTTTAGGTGCTAATTAAGTACCAAGTTTAAAAATTAGGTGCTCTAAAATTTTCACCGCAACGATCGATTAAAATTTGCGTTGCTGGCAAAACGTATCGCTAGCAACGCAATGAAGTTATTAGATATACGATAAATATTAATGGCAAGGAATTAAGTGCTAATTAGGTGCTGCAAGTATACGCAATAACAAGGCGCCCCTAATAAAAATAAAGTCGTTATTCAGAACATAGCAGATGCAAAATTCAGATTTCCTGAAAATCAAAATACAATCAAAATTGCTTTCAGAAAAAGTCCAAATTAGGGGCTCTTTAGGTGCTAATTAGGTGCCAAGTTTAAAAATTAGGTGCTCTAAAATTTTCACCGCAACGAACTGTTGAAATTTTCGTTGCTATCAAAATGTCTCGCTAGCAACGCAAAGAAGTTATTAGATATACGATAAATATTAATAGCAAGGAATTAAGTGCTGAGCGATATTCGAAACCCGATACAGATTAAGATATTATCCTGGGAATTATAGGGTCCATGACCAGCATTACCTTATCATAAGGTATAAACGGCATTTTATGTTCTTTATCAGTGTCTTAAAATTAAGTGCTAATTAGGTGCCAAGTTTAAAAATTAGGTGCTCTAAAATTTTCACCGCAACGAACTGTTGAAATTTGCGTTGCTAGCAAAACGTATCGCTAGCAACGCAATGGATTTATTAGATATACGATAAATATTAATAGCAAGGAATTAAGTGCTAATTAGGTGCTGCAAGTATAGGCAATGACAAGGCGCCCCAGATAAAAATAAAGTCGTTATTCAGAAAATTATTCGGCAAAGCAAATGCAAACATCAGGTCTTTGTGTATGTGCCATCTAGCATCTATCGTACTTACCACCTTGAGAGACCATCGATTTTTATTCGATAAAATGACTAGAACTATAGAACTTTGTAGATGGCGATATTTATTACAAAGCAATTTACTGGAAAGAAAATATTCTTTCGATTTAGTACACTAAAGTTTAGGCTTTACATGTCTAAAAATAAGAATTGTAACATTTATTTGGTTGAAAATTATATTAAATAATATTATAAATCTATAATATTATTTAATGTAACTTTCAACCAATTTTCAGCCATTTTCAAATATAATCATATTAAATCTGAAAAACAAAAAATGCCGTTTATACCTTATAGTAAGGTAATGGTAGTTTTAAATCCGATAATTTCCAGAATATTACCGTCCTCTACATGCGACCTCAATAATCTTTCAGCACCTAATTAGCACTTAATTTTTAGACACTGATAAAGAACAAAAAATACCGTTCATACATTATGATAAGGTAATTGTGGTCGTGGACCCCATAATTCCCAGAATAATATCTTAATCTGTATCGGGTTTCAATAATTGTTCAGCACTTAATTAGCACTTAATTCCTTGCTATTAATATTTAACGTATATCTAATAACTTCATTGCGTTGCTAGCGATACGTTTTGCCAGCAACGCAAATTTTAATCGATCGTTGCGGTGAAAATTTTAGAGCACCTAATTTTTAAACTTGGTACTTAATTAGCACCTAAAAAGCCCCTAATTTGGGCTTTTCCTAAAAGCATTTTTGATTCTTTTCTGATATTCAGAAAACCTGAATTTTGCATCTGCTTTGTTCTGAATAACGACTTTATTTTTATTAAGGGCGCCTTGTCATTGCGTATACTTGCAGCACCTAATTAGCACTTAATTCCTTGCTATTAATATTTATCGTATATCTAATAACTTCATTGCGTTGCTAGCGATACGTTTTGTCAGCAACGCAAATTTCAACAGTTCGTTGCGGTGAAAATTTTAGAGCAACAAATTTTTAAACTTGGTTCTTAATTAGCACCTTAAAAGCCCCTAATTTGGACTTTTTCTGAAAGCAATTTTGATTCTATTTTGATTTTCAGGAAATCTGAATTTTGCATCTGCTATGTTCTGAATAATGACTTTATTTTTATTAGGAGCGCCTTGTTATTGCGTATACTTGCAGCACCTAATTAGCACTTAATTCCTTGCTATTAATATTTACCGTATATCTAATAACTTCATTGCGTTGCTAGCGAGACGTTTTGCTAGCAACGCAAATTTCAACAGTTCGTTGCGGTGAAAATTTTAGAGCACCTAATTTTTAAACTTAGCACCTAATTAGCACCTAAAAAGCCCCTAATTTTGGATTTTTCCAAATGCAAATTCCCGACTTTGCGTTGCTAGCGATACACAACTGAGTGAATGCGGGTAAGACTTCACTAACGACTTAAATCCATACTAATATTATATATGTGAAAGTAATTCGTGTCTGTCTGTCACTTTTTAATGCCTAAACGCCTGCGCTGATCTTGATAAAATTCAATATATATCTTTTGTAACGAGAGTAACGACATAGGATCGAAAGAAGCGATTGTGATCCCCTATAAGATGTTCGCAATATCAACTGGTTAAATGTTTAAACTTATTGTATAATGCCAAGAATCCTACTTCCAAAGGCAACCGGCTAATTATTTTACATATTATAGGAGGTGAAAAAGAATTCGTGCTAGAATCAGAATTGGTATTTTAATCCAAAGGTAAAAGCGATTATCACGAATCGATGAATGCAGTCAAGTTCAAAAATTGGTTTCAAACAATGCTACATAGACTTGAGCCAAACGCACTGGTTATCATGGATAATGCCAACTACCACTCAAGACGCCAGGAGAAAATCCCAGTTACTAAGGGGAAATAAACCAGATCTAAGAATGGCTTTCATCAAAGCAAATTTATTTTGAGCCTAAGGAAACAAAAGTCCAGCTCTTGGATAAGTTGAAAGATGTCAAAACTCAGTACCAATCGTCTTTTTTAATTTATTATTATAAAGGACTTGGTCGCTGTGCGACAACATCATACCGTTTTGTCAGTATCAATCGTACGTGGTCGATGAGATGACAAAAGCAGTTCGTGTGGAGGTATTGATATTACCTCCATACCACTGCGAATTGAATCCCATCGAACTATTGCAGACGTCAAGGGGTATTTCGCCCAGAAAAATACAACATTTAAGATGGCAGATGTTAAAAAGCTGCTGCAGGAGGCTTTAGGCAACATTTCAGAAGAAATACCGAGTCACGTAAAAAAGAGGGAACGAAATTAGATAGAATTTATATAGTTGATAATGTAGACCATAGACTTAGAATATACTGGCGTATAGACCAACATAGTGTGCAAGGGAGAAGAAAATTGCTTATGGCAAAAATGCAAGATAGAAAAGGATACCAAATCTCATGACTCTGTAACCGATTTTGAATGACAGATCAGCGTAATTCAGCCCGCAAGAAATAGCTCCTAGATATTTTGTAGTTTTTTAAAGTGTAATAGTGGTTATTTTTAGTGAGTAACTTTTTTTCTAAAATGCTTACTTTTTCAGTGAGTGATTGTGGTGTTAATAATAGACATAATCCTAATAATTTCACATTTCACAGGTAAATTCTCAAGACGTCGTCAATGTTATGAAGCGTTTATTTTTGATTAAAATTTATGTTATATACTGTTTAAAATATAGAACGTTTTCAATTTTTTTGTTTATTTTGATATTTTACAAAGAAAAAAGTCACGTTGTTGATAATTTGCATGAATTTGATAAATACATTTTTATACAAAATATTTTACATGTACGGTAGGGATTGACTCAACTATATCAAAATTAATGTCTTTAATTTTCATATATATTATTTATAATTAATAAACTTGCCTACCCAACACGAAAGTAAATCCTTGGCTTGCGTTCTAAAATGTTTTTTTTTTTCCTTTTGTCAAACAGATTCCCTCCGGATTCTATAATTAGAAAAAATGGTTAAGGTTCATTGGACGGGTTGGTTGTAATGTAAAGAAGAACTCAACAATTTGCAGCAAACATTTTTTTGAGAAGTATAAAAGAAAAAGTAGAATAAAAACAATTTTATTAAAAGAAGTTATTTCTACATTATTTGTACTAGTAAGTAAAATATTGTTATAATAAAACAACAAAATTTAACTTTCAAAACTTTAGATAAATATAGATAAAGGTTGAAATTTAGAATTGTTTGGTAGGGGAAGGGGGGTCCCCTTACTCCCGACGCCACTCTCATTAAAAGGTAATACACTGTTCTTGAGAAAAATCAAAAACAAAATCCCATAGACCTAACCTCAAAATGATAACATTTATCGTCTCCGGCACAAGGGGAGAAGAAGAGAGCATAAGTGTGCCCTATCAGGGAAAGCCCCTCTACCCTTTCCTCCTTGCAGAAAAGTATAGTTTATGAGTAATGGTTTTTTTTAATCATAACCTCTCTTTTATTACACAGGAATATTGACCCAAAATTACTTCTACAACGGCTTCGGCGCAGCAGGGAGTACAGCCCCTTCGCCCTTGCGTAGCGTAACCTTGCGTTCCGCGCCTACGGCTTTAGTACAGATTCGATCAGATCAGATATCTTATCTATAAAGCCAGGTTGCCTTCACTCCCGCCACATACTTCTAACCTATTACAACTGAAAGTATATCTGGGTGTTCAAGTATTTCTGGGCAGTTTTAAACAATTCTGAAATAAAACAGTATAATATTATAATCATTTCTTATTTGACACTTGACAGAGAGTATAGACAGTAGAATAATGTGACACTAGTCTTACGTCCTTGTCGTACTTAAACAAAGTTCTGTGTTCTGTGTGCTATCCAGCTTTCACAGTAATATTGCATACGTCTTTCCATGTTTTACGCGTTTTAGGTTATAATAGTTTTTATTTATTTATTCAATAACGGTGTATTACCTTTTAATGTGGGTGGTATTATTATAATCGGGGTCCAAACCTCTATCAAATAAAACACCTTACTCCCCCAAATTCCTGCCAAACGATTTTAAATCCATCCCTATATAAATATACAGATAGATTTTTATACATTATAAAACTGTAGAACATTAATGACAAAAAAAATCTTGAGATATTCCTCTTTTTCTTTAAATACTAGTAATGCTATCAAACATTACTAATATTCCATTTAACCACTTCTGGTAAGCTTAAAATGCTTGTGTTAGAAGTGGTTCACGACAGTAGTTGAATGGTGGATTCGAACCCACGACCTTTCGAGTTCGCGGTCCGCGCTCTGCCACTTACCACTTGCCGACTACTGACGCTTCTTTAAGCCATTATGAAAACAACTAAGTACCTATTTATGACGCTAAATAAATGTATAACCTTCCTTAACCAACTGCACAGCGTCACGGTCATACTAGTACAATATTCATAGCATCACGCTATTTTCCCCAAGGGGTTGAGCGGAGCTTCCGAACTTCGGATTACATTCCTGTTGCGTGCCACTATTAATGTCTTGTACATGGCAAACTATGTTAAGTACTAGTTACCACTAGCGCCCTCTAGAACTAGGAGAGTCAAGATCCTTCTAGAAATTTCGGGACCGATATGTATTCGAATATTCTAGATGTTTCTACAGTAGAAGGTTCTGGCAACTATCTGATGCCCTATATAAGGCCAATATAGACCACGACCGAGCCAGTATTGAATTGACGAAACAAGCGTATACTTCTAAGCGATACAATTGCGAACTAAAGTGATTTGTATTACAATTGTGTTTTATTGTTAGTGTGGTTTTAAGTTGTAGTTAGTGTTCTGTAATTAAAGTGTCAATTTTGGTAATTCACTCGGCAGTTTTTAATTGTCTTGAACCCCAAGCTCGTAACATTCACACGTCACAACGATAAAACTTTTAGCGTAGTTAATTATAGATATTTAATAATGATAGTATGATAGTATAAATTCCATAGTAGTTGATACTCACAACGGTCCACGTCCAATTCATGCTTGTTGGCCGACGACATTGTGTCGAGTCTTGAATAGCTTGGTTCATCGCCTACAGCGTTAGTTGTAGAGAAGAGGAACTCGTGGTTAAGTAATAAATGCGCAGATCAATAGATCTGCGAGATTATAGTTCAGCCGTTCAGAGAATGCGTTCCTGACACGTCGCGATTGAACTGACGACGTTACTTTGTAATGGCGTTGCAGTTACGATAAAAAATTTTGCTGCTTGTTTACCGTTTTAACAATTGATGAGCATTAAAACAACATTATTATATCAATAATCAATGAATGTTATAATTTTGTGCCAAACTGAGTGTCAAATAACTTGGTAAACAATATTTTTCTAAATCTATACTGCGCTATTACAAGGTTATGTCAGCGCTTTATATTTGTAATGCTGTGCTAACAATAACAGGCAATAACAGTATCGTAATCTGTTCTTATACAGTTATACTTTATAAAATAATACGTTTTGTTTTTCTTTTTAAGAATTTGAAAATAATGGACTTTAAGATAACTTTTATTAAATATAAAAATAAAACTACGACCAAACCGAACGCTCGAAAGAAAGTAGCATTTTTATATTTAGGTTGAAAATGGTAACCCCAAATGGCGTTATGGGCCGCCATTTTGTGACGCTAAAACAGTCGTCTGTTGTCATTTCGTGCGCATAGGCCACGTTCTTCAAGTGTTTTCGATCTGTTTTTATTTGATTACCCGGCTTTCGTTTAATGGACTGTTTCTGCTTTTCAAACTGACATCGGCGCTAAATCGGATTCGATTGTGTTTTGTATTGCGTTCTTTTTACTTTTGGTGCATAATAATGCCTAAACGTGGACAAACATTGAAAAGTGGAGCCCGTGACTTAATCATCAAGCTGCAAGATTACTTCGAGCGGGAGCGGCAAAATGGCGGACCCCTGTTACCTGTCGAACAAGTACAAGAACGCGTCTCTCAGGCGCTTGGAGTTAGCAAACGAACGATAACAAATATGAATAAAGAAAAGTTCGGCTCTACTGGCACGGAAGATAATATTTTACGTACTCAGAAGAAGAAACGTAGAACTAAACCCGTGACAGATATTGACACCTTTGACGCCGATGCAATCAGAAATCATATATATGGTTACTATTCCAGAAATGAATATCTCAACAGGAAGAAGCTTTTGGCATCGTTAAGAGAAGCTGGACTGTTTAGCGGGGGTAAAACTGCTTTAACCAAAATCTTAAAAGATATTGGTTTTTCGTATAAAAAAACAGACAAAAGAAAAATTTTATTAGAACGATACGACATAATTTTAAAACGGATGTTTTTTGAGAAAAGCAAAAAATATTGATAACTGGGATAATGTCGTGTTCATTGACGAGACATGGCTGTTACGGCCGGCAGCTGCCTATCCCAGGAGTAGAATCCTTCGCGGCCCATAGACGAAGAAGCTACGGGCAGATGCTGGTCGGGCGTCCTCACGCCACGGGTTAAAAGTTTAATTACAGTAAACAATCCGGGGGGAGCGTTACAATTATTGAACAGAGCTTACTTACCTCTATTCAAGGCGACTGGTCCCTCAGGATTCGGTCAGGTCTCGTGTGGATGTATTGTGCTAGAAAGTAAAGGTCAGTGATGTGTATTTGGGTGTGGCTGGTAGTGTTATTGACCTTATTTGACCGTTCCCCCTGCAGCAGTTCGGCCCTCAGCTCCTCTCCAAGCTAAGGTCGCCTTCCGCAGTCACTTTCTTCCTTTGTTACGATTGACTCGCGAAAATGAACACAGAACGTACGGGTCAAAGGTCACCGTTATTTCTAGAATATTAACTACCGCACTAGTAACTAATACAGTCGAATCCACTTATACAGATTCTGCGTTAAACCTAAAGTCCCGGGTAAACTCTCAACACGCGCCACCATTCCCAGTGGTATATTCACTATACGCGCCTAACATAAAATCAGATCTAAGAGCTCCCAAACAAAATGGACTGCCTTCTCTTTCGACGCGAAGAAGACTTCTAATCTTTCGCTCTCGACTCCCACCTTTCAGCAAGCTCGGACGTTCAACACGCACGAACGTCATTCCGTATCGACCGAGCCGAATGCCATCTAACGTCGATGCCTGACACTAACGCTTTTGCGTGAACAATGGCTAAACGCCAATCACACGGTTTCCCGTTCTTGGACGGATGATACATAAGCGTTGACGTCGAAAGTACCGATGGGTAAGGGGGCCCGTCTGACAATATGCCACTCAGGCTTTGTGGAGAACGCGTTACTGGCATTTCAATCAGAAACCACAAATGACTACCACGAGGAAATGAATGCCACTACATTTAAAGAGTGGTTCCAGAACGTGCTTTTGCCCAGCCTACCAGAGCCTTCTGTAATATTCATGGATAATGCCTCCTATCACTCGGTTCAAATAGAGAAACCACCTACCCAAGCTAATAGAAAAGAAGAAATGGTGGCTTGGTTACAAGCAAAAGGCATTGACGCAAATATGCAGATGCTAAAACCAGAGCTAATTAAATTATTTAAAGAAAAAAAGCGGCAAATTTGCGATACGAAATCGATGAACTGGCTCTGGAGTACGGTCATCGCATTCTAAGAATTCCACCGTATCATTGCCAATATAACGAGATTGAGCTAATCTGGGCTCAAATAAAAGGTTACGCCGCCCGCCACAATACTTCCTCGCCATTCAGCACGAAAAAGATGACTAAAAACCTGATTGTGGAACATTTTGACTGAGATATCAGGATTGATTCTGTTATTGATAATAATATAATTATACATGTAGGCGACGATGATGATGAAGACACCACCTCCTCAAGCGAATCGGAGTCTGATTAATATTCTGTACGCACATTCAATTCAATGTACTTTGTTGCATGGAAATACAGATTGCAACTTTGTAACAAAGAATAAATAAAACAATTTTACTATATTAATATTACCTTTTTTGGCTTCCACTTAAATTACTAAAATATAAATTTTAAATGATTCCGCCAATTTAAAACGAAAATAATCTTAAAAATAATGCGGCGGTTCATTTTGGAGGAACGGTAACGAACTCAGTGTTATGTTGTGCCCATCACTAGTCGTGACTAACTGATAGGTGTCAGGAACGCATTCTCTGAACGGCCGAACTATAAGTTGCACTTGCCGCGGCCAGTCTATGAATGAGTGACCATTTTCTTAACATACCGAGATTGAGAGAATAGAGGGTGCATCTGTATCGTCAGACATTGACAGTGTTAAGATCATTATGTTTTTAAAATTCATGCAGCTAAAATGATAATAAGTTTATTATTACTTTATACTTTTCAGGGACAGATGAAAGAATATAAACATGAAGCATGATGAAGCCTCATAAACATATTGAGCTTTAACCGGTTCAGTGCGGATGGCACGCCAGGCGTGCCATCGATTACTTTGCGTGTGGCGTATGACACGCGAGTCGTGTCTTTTTAAAAATCGTTATAACTCGCTCAAATTGCGTTATTGGAAAATTTATCCAGAACAAAATATTCATTATTTTGCATGTACTTCATGCATGCGGCTTCGTTTCTAGATATTTTAAAAATTTGAAATGTTTAGGATTTGACAACCTTTTACTCTTTTCACTTTGTAGGTTTTCAATCACGTTGTGGAAAAATAGTCTAATAAGTAACAAATAATAGCACTCATTGCGATCGCTCACTAACTCTAGTCGTAAATAAATTTCTGGAAAACAAGTGTCCTGTTAAAAAAAAAACAATGCGTTTGTTTTATTGTTTAATTTTGCTTAAAATGGTTGAACTGCCGTCTTATTACTATCATATGGCCGAATAGATCTACGAAGTACCATGTGCTCTTGTGATATGGTATAAGGTTTATTTTTGCTTGAAACAGTTCGAAACCGTTCATGCATAAAAAAAGTTCGCTAATAAATTGTCTTTTGTCAATCCACCGCCGTATAGCGCCGGCGTTTTTTTGTTTTTGAAAACACTTGTTTTGCTATTCTTACTAATTAGACGTTTTCGAATCGACTTTACTTTTACATTTGTATAACATTAGATTATATTTAACATTTGTAAATATTAATGAATCATAAACCTTATTTTTTTCCAAATTAAGGTTCTTGATTGTTTGATATTTACAAATATTATTATTAGGTGAAAATTTAATTGAATAAAAACCAAGGTTTTCCAGGGTTATTTAGCTGTATCTACTTATTATTTTTTATAAATATTTTTTTTATAAAACAATAAATAGTACAAAAGGTTTGTAATCTCTTCACCTGTACTAATGGGTGTTCCTCAGGGCTCGATTCTCGGCCCATTCCTGTTTCTGGTGTATATTAATGACTTACCTCACCTTGTAGGGCATAGTCATGATATAGTATTATTTGCTGATGATACGTCCTTGATTTTTAAACTTAAACGTCAATCATTTAAATGTGACGAAGTGAATAATGCTATATCAAAATTGGTGCATTGGTTTAACGTTAATAATCTGCATTTGAACGGAAATAAAACTAATTGTGTTAAATTTACAACAACGAATGTTAAAAATCTGAATACCAATGTGTTTTTAAATGGGGAGGAATTGAGCCCTGTTGTATCCACTGTTTTTCTTGGCATCACTCTTGACGCAAAGCTTCAGTGGGGCCCCCATATATCCAAATTAGCAAGCAGACTAAGTTCTGCAGCCTATGCTGTAAAAAAAATTAGAGGTCTCACTAGCGTCGAGACAGCTAGATTAGTTTATTTTAGTTATTTCCATAGCATAATGTCTTATGGGATTTTGCTATGGGGAAATGCGGCTGATTCAGAAACTATTTTCTGCCGACTTCCAAAAAGGAGACGGTACTCAATTCGAGTGTATGTTTTTTTTTTTTTTTATGTGTGTTACCTCATAACTTTGTACTGGGCGAACTGATTTCGATAATTCTTTTTTTATATGAAAGCTGATAGTTCTCGTGTGGTCCCATATGAATTTGATCAAGGTCAGACCAATGGTTATTGAGTTATTCTCAAATAACCTATATTGAAGTCGGCTGTACAAAATTTTTAATTTTAAATTATTGTTTTACAGAAGAGGGCCATTAGAGCTATTTACAATCTAAAACCGAGTGAGTCTCTTAGAGATAAATTTAAAGAAATTAATATATTAACTTTGGCCTCTCAGTATATTTACGATAATTTAATGTATGTTCACAAAAACAAAGATAGTTTTAGTAAAAAAAGTGATATACATTCTGTAAACACTAGGAACAAACACAAGCTAGTGATGCCAGTTTCTCGACTCCACAGAGTCAGTAATTCATTCTTGGGGCAATGTATACGCTATTACAACAAGGTCCCGGAAAGTGTACAGGTTCTCTCTATTACCAAGTTTAAATGTTATATTAAGCTGAAACTGTATAAAAAGGGTTACTATAGTATAAATTAATACATGGTTGATAATAACCCCTGGGAATGAGGTGGTCGCTTCCAAGCAGTTTCTAAAATAAATTTTGTAAATAGTTAGTAATCATTTATATTGTAAAATTTATTTTTAAAAAAAAATGTCCCGCTGGGTTTCTTGCTGGTTCTTCCCAGGACAGAGGGTTTTTTTTTCGAACCAGTGGTAAAGTAAAAAATGACTTTTAATAAGAATTACACATGTAATGTATATTGAATAAAAATTATTCTATTCTATTCTATTCTATTCTTCAGTCACTTACTCTCAATTTCAAAGAAAACACATAAAAAAAACACGTAGTTACCCACTAAAAACAAGTATCCTTCTATTTGTAACTTATGTTTGATGTCAAATAAACTTAATTAGGTCTAAACAAGTAAAAAAAGCATAAAAAAGAACACTACTTTTACACATGGCTGATGGCACAATAGGCGTGTCACAAGTCTGTGGCGCGAAAAATATTTGTTCGCCGCCACAGCTAAAAGTTGTCAAAAATCGGCGCCGCAACGAATCAGTTAAATTACTTTATTATATACTCTTTGGAGGGATCATATTTCTGTCAAATTTGACTGCCTCATGTCTTCATCATAGGACAGACAGAGCAGAGCAATCTTATTTAACGGATTCCTACAAGTTTCCTTCCTTGAATTATTAAGTTTACATTTATACTTAAGTCGAATGTTAAAGTTCTATAATGTATTTAATTATTAATTATTAAATGTTTATAATTATCACAAGTAATATTTATATGAAAAATAAAGCAGGCGTTATGTACTCCGTGTCCCCGTTTTTATTTCCCCATCAAAACATTTTATAAAATATATAAAATCTAAATAAGTATAAACTTAGTTAAGTATCTACTAACTACTGCTACTATCTACTATTAACCGGAGACCCTCTTTACTGTAAAACAGGCATTCCATCTTAGTCCTCACGGGTGACAACGCATCTGCATTGTTTCCCATACGAGGATAGATGTAGATGTCTATGGGCCACCACTTACCATCAGGTGGACAGTGTGTTCGTTTGTCACCCTATCCTATAAAATAAATCTACCTATTTATATTAACAATATGTTGAAAAAAAAATCCGGGGAAACTGCCCACGGCAGTAAAAAAATTCCCCAAAGATCATAGCTCAAAAATACAATTTAAATAAAACTAATTTTACGGATTTTATCGCGTATATTAACTTATTTTACATTCCCGACGTTTCAAGCACTTTACAGCACCCATGGTCACGGGGGGACTGAGGTGTATGACGTCCCAATGTCATAGTTAACCACGGCTACCTCCAGATTAAAAATTATTAATTTTTGTTCCGATCTACACAGTATGAACTTACAGTATCATGAAGTCTTGCAGTTGTATGCTTGGGTTGGGATTTAATTTTATTAATTATGGGATCCCAAGCAGATGGTAGCACCCAGCCATCTTTTCTATTGAAATTAGGATGTTTCTTGATTTCAATAGCCTCGCGAATCATCCTTGGAAGGAATCGGTGTTCTTTAGCGAGAATTTGTGGTCTATCAAATCTAATGTAGTGACGGGGGCGATCCTGTACGTGTTCACAGACTGCAGACTTCCCGGAGCGTCTATTCTTCACATCAGCTATGTGTTCTTTAACACGGGTTTTTATAGATCTTTTAGTTTGTCCTATATAAGAGAGACCACATTCACAATCAAGCTTGTACACTCCTGCATCTTGCAGAGGAATATTACACTTGACTGATGGTAAAAACTGACTAATCTTCTTCGGCGGCTTGAAATATGTTTTAATGGAAGCACGCTTCAAGATGTAGCCAATCTTGTCAGTGACACCTCTGACATATGGCAGTACAGCAGGCACTCGCTCGACTGTGGCCGGCTTCACTCGTTCACTGTGACGTAGGCGCGGGACCCGAAGCTTATTGTCGTGCAAAACTTGCTTGACGTGTTGGAGCTCGGCGGCCAGGTGTTTACTGTCACAGATCCCTCGTGCTCTCTGAAACAAAGATTTACCCACGGTAGCTAACTGTGAAGGATGGTGGTGAGAATCACCGTTTAAATATCTATCTGTATGGGTCTTTTTTCTATACACAGTGTGGCTCAAGGTGTTATCAGGATTCCGAATTACTAACACATCTAGAAAAGCTAAAGAATTGTTTGCCTCTAACTCCATTGTGAACTGAATTTTAGAATTTAAGGAGTTAAGATGGTCTAGAAATGCAGTTACTTTATCTAAAGGGAGAATTGTGAAAGTGTCGTCTACGTATCGCTTGTAGAATCTTGGGTTTACGGGAGAAATACGCAGGACTTTCTCCTCAAAGTCCTCCATGAATATATCGGCAACAATGGGAGATACAGGTGAGCCCATCGCCACTCCATCTACTTGCTTGTAGAAGTCCTCCTTCCACAATAGGTAGCCAGATGTAAGGCAGTGTCTAAGTAATACTGCATATTCTACGGGCATGTTGTTTTCCTCTAGCCTTCTAGTAACAATCGAGATGCAGTCTTCAACAGGTTTTTTTTTATAGGATAAGGGTGACAAACGAGCACACAGTCCACCTGATGGTAAGTGGTTGCTGCAGCCCATATACATCTACATCTATCCTCGTTTGCGAATCAAAATGCAGATGCGTTGTTACCCGTGAGGACTAAGATGGAATCCCTTATTTCCAGTAAAAAGGGCCTCCGGCCACCTGCACTCACCAAGCGAAACGCAGAGGTAAACCTCTACTTCACGCTGGTATTCTGTGAGGTCGTGGTACCACCCCGGTTCGAGCCGGCCCATCCGTGCGACAGCAAAAGCTGCCGCGTGGCTCTATCACTGTTAAGCACTGGTAAGCATGTGAACAGAGACTGCACATCATAACTGACCATAGTTTCATTGTCTGCCAGATGTAGGTCTTTAATCTCGCTGACAAAATGGTAGGAATCCTTTGTTTGTGCTCTTGTATGTCCCCTGAGCGGTGAGAGTATATTCGCTAAGTGTTGAGCCAATTTGTAAGTTGGTGAATCGATTTGGCTCACTATAGGACGTAGTGGAGCATTGGGCTTGTGTATTTTTGGTAACCCATACAATTTCGGTGGTTTGGCATACGTAGGTATTATCGATTTTACGTCTAGAATTAATATACGCGATAAAATCCGTAAAATTAGTTTTATTTAAATGTGTAGTGTTCGCGTAAATATAAGAAATCATTATCAAAAATACAACTTTCCGATCTGATTATTGGGGAGTTTTTTTAAGTTTATTGGTAAATTCACCTGGGATTTTATACATTTTAATTGAAATCCAACAAAAGGCAGGTAGGTTCAGCTTATTCCCAGGAACATTGATTTATATCTTACACTAGATAAGTAATTGCCGCGCCAAAGCGTTGCCACTTCACATATGGCCACAGCCATATGCCCAGCGAACGTCGGTTCAGTGTGTTGTGTGTATGTTTGTGTATAGTGTATGTTTCAACCTTGATACAAAATAATTAATTATTCTTATTTTAGTTTATTCATTAATGGTCTATTAATTATATTTTATTATTTTATTTTATATTAATAAATTTGCATTGCAAACTTTCCGAAACTAAGTCTTTGTCTACTAAATTTGGTCTTATGACATTAGCTACAAAAACATTAAAAGAGCTTCAAGGAAATAAATTATTAAAAGAATTTGCAATACACCCGGGAGATCATTTATCTTCAATACAAGTTAATCATTCCCTTTTATTGATTAATGCCATTATTTATAAGTACTTAAAAATAAGATTGTACCACGAAAGTAAATTATACACTCAAACACACAAAAAAAATTCCAAAAGACAATTGTATAACAAACTGATGCTTCATAGCGGAGTTTGAGAGCATGGACTATTATGAATATTTAAGCGGATTAGTATTACAGATTAAAACCATTTATATTATCTTACAAATAGACTTCCGCAGAGTCACGCCTGAATCCATTAACTATCCTCAGTATTGTTGCAAAAAAAAACTTTTTAAAGTTGTTAAGTAGTATGGAAATTATATAAACAAGAAAATCAACGAAATTTATCGATAACCAAAGTTTTTGTAGCTAATGTCATGAGAATAAATTTAAGAGACAAAAGCTTGCTGATGATTTCACAACTTATGCATATTCAACACAGATCTCGCTTAAGAAACCTTAAATTGTTTTTTTTATTTGCTTTATTTTATGTTTTATTTATTAGTACAATAAAAATAATATATAAAAACATCTTTTATTTCATTAGTTATGCTTACTTATGTTCATCTAATAAGAAAATATACAAATTTAAAATAAAAACAATTTACTGCAACTTTAAAAAAAAATCCTTTATATTGCTCATTTTGGGTAATATTTCATAAATTATGCAACACCAACCCGCCACTGCATGTTTGTGTGTCTATCTTTATCTAATCTTAGGGACGATATTGTTTTCCGCGACTTGTGTAAGTGAGACAGATATATGTTTACTTTAAAATTTTAATGATTTCAAAGCTACGTCGTCGCGTTTGGATAGTGGTTACACTTTTTTCGACGCCCGGCTATGTGGTTTGCTTCTCTAGTTTTGTATAACTCAATGCCCAGGAACATGTTATATGAATACTTTTTATCTATATCTATAAACACTCACGCCTGTCACCCAGAGGGGTAGGCAGAGACTATGGACTTCCATTTGGCACGATCCTGACAGACCCCTCTCGCTTCCTCCACATCCATATACCTACGCATACACGCTCGTCGGTTAAAGGTACACTTGATTTGGCCCATTTTCAACATATCGCCAATTTGGTCGATAAACTTTCGCCTATGGCGACCCTTTCCGACTCTGCCGGCAGAATACTTTTTAATTATTTTAAAACTATTATTCTATATATTAGTTATTCAAGTGCATGCACTAAACACTTTTTTTTAAATCATTTTCGATAGTCCTTGTAAGTAAAATATACATCACTAGCTAACGCACACAATAACAAATCAAAATTGGTCACGCGTTTTCGGGCTGTCAGGTGGTCTATACGCCAATATGTTCTAAGTCTATGATGGAGACAAAACGGTTGATTCTTTTGTAATAAATGTGACAGGCGAAACGTCGTCGGAAAGCAGTAGCTCCAGAGATACAGAGAAATCGGATTACGATTTTTTAATTTAATTTTTTTTATTTCTGCCAAATTAGTAATTGTAACTTGATTTTTATAACAGTTTTTATACTAAAATCAAAATAAATAATTTATATAATAACAATAACGTATTTAATAAGTCAGTAAATTTATTTTTTTCTCCTTCAAATATGTCATAATATTATAAACCTCTCTAAATACAAAAATGTGTCTGACCACTGTCTGTAGGTAAAGAGTTCATTGTTCGAAATCCATGCAGCTAAAATCATAATAACTTTTACTTTATATTTTTCAGAGACATGAAAAAGAGAGAGATCTCATAAACTTAATGGTCTTTAAACAGAGCAATCGTATTAAACTGATTCCTAAAAGGTTCCTTACTTAAATTATTAAGTTTACATTCATATTTAAGTCGAATGTTAAAAAAACTTCAATAATGTATTTAATTATTGATTATTAACTTTTTTTTTATAGGAGAGGGGGCAAACGAGCATGCGGCTCACCTGATGGTAAGTGACTACCGCCGCCCATGAAGAACTGCAACACCAGGCAGGGAATTGCAGATGCGTTGCTGGCCTTTTAAAAAGGAGTACGCTCTTTCCTTGAAGGTCCCTAAGTCGTATCGGTCCGGAAAAACCGCTGATGGTAATCGATTCCACAAGGAAGTCGTGCGAGGAAGAAAACATCTTCTTAATCGCACAGTGGTGGACCGCCAATCATCCAGATGGTGTGGATGGTATCAGGAGTTCTGCCGCGATGTGCGTTCGTGAAATGTGGTGGTTGGGATTAATCCGAACAATTCCTCAGAGCACTCCCTATGGTAGATGCGAAAGAAAATGCAAAGGGATGCAACATCTCTTCGCAGTGCCAATGAATCGAGCCGATCGGAAAGGACTCGGTCGTCGACGAGTCGAGCCGCTCTGCGCTGTATGTGGTCAAGTGGAAGGAGCTGGCATTGGGGAGCTCCTGCCCAGAGATGGGAACAATGCACCACCTCCCATGGCCCCACCGACCCTCAGGTCATACGGGCCGAATCTCGGAAGATGCGCGCGGTACCTGCACGTGGCTCTTTCCCGCGCACACTTTCTTGACTCCCTACAAATATTTAATCTATTCCTTGTCCCAGTTTAACGTCATTCTCCCCCTTCTACGTCATTCCGCCAGCAGACGATCCTGCCAGTGGTAAGGCGAGTCGCAGTCAGTGCTGTCATCCGGACAGAGCGCAGACATTAATTTATGCATCGCTACTTCCAGACCGTCCGGGTGTCCACCCGCAAAGGCAATCCCATTGATCACATTTGCAGGCGGCCGTACCCTCCCGCTGGCCAGCCTGTATGCAAGGCCCCATGGGTCCTCATTGCCAGAGTTGGCAATCTTCCTGTACTGCGACTGCTGCGCCTCCACTATCATCTTCCTATATCTCGCACGCATACTATGGAAAGCCATCCTTGCTAACACCTCAGACCTACCTCCCAGACGCCTTTTACTCTGCCAAGCACACCTAAGTTTGCATTGCAACTTCCGAGTTTTATCCAGTACAAATGTCCACCATTCATTCCCCCCCCCCCGACCCCCGGGGCGACGCTCCCCTAGGCCTTCCTCCGCAGAGCGGATTACGACCCCTGAGAACTCCTTCGCCAGAAGATCCGCGGGTTTTTCTACGTGCAGCCATCCCATTCGTAATTTGACAATCGCCCGGAACCTTTCCCAATCCACCCCTCGGTCCCGAAAATGGAAGGGATCCCTAACGGGTACTGCGCGCGTCGTCGGCCTGCTGGTAGTGGCCGTGTAAGTTATTAAATTATGATTGCTGGCGCAGACCTCCTCGTGCACTCGCCACTCGGCAAGGTAGACGTCCCCAGTGGAGGGAGTCAGGTCCACGTTGGACTCACCTTTTTTTTATAGGATAAGGGTGACAAACGAGCACACAGTCCACCTGATGGTAAGTGGTTGCTGCGGCCCATAGACATTTACATCTATCCTCTATAACAAATCATAATGTAGATGCGTTGTCACCCGTGAGGACTAAGATAGAATGCCTCATTTCCAGTAAAAAGGGCCTCCGGCCACCTGCACTCACCAAGCGAAACGCAGAGGTAAACCTCTACTTCACGCGGGTTTTCTGTGAGGTCGTGGTACCACCCCGGTTCGAGCCGGCCCATCCGTGCTACAGCAAAATCTGCCGCGTGGCTCTACCACTGTTAAATCACTGGTATAGGGCTGGTCGGGCATATTTGCCAAAGTTAGAGCATGTGTGATAATAAATGCCTCCATTTGCTGCCTTCGATATTCTACATTTTGTTCTCTTCCCACGTAGTGTCGGCGATCACAATACCAGAGTGGCGAGTGCGCATTGGCGTCGAGGCCCATGATCACCCTTCAGCCCTTAAGGCAACTCAGGGCGACCTCTAAGTGGTGCAGGTGGTCATCGATGGTGTCACTAAATTTAAAGTATGCTGACACCACATAGAGGTCCCTTCGGTCAACATGGCACACCACACAAAATTCGTTGCTGAGGTGGCTCAGCACTGCTACCCCAATTGCTGGGTCAGCAAAATAGATGCCCGCCCACGGGTGACAGCCCACCTGAACGATCCCCGCAACCTGGGAGTACTGTTCTTGTACAAGAACAATGTGCAGGTGCAGTTCACGCGCCAGGATGGGCAGGTCCGTCGCGGCGAGCTCCCCTCGACCCAGGTTGATTTGTCCTAATCATAGTGCCTTGTCTTCTTGGTTAACTATGGGGCTGCCCTTATCGGCAGTACTAAGTGGTGGCCACGAAGCGTGGCTCTGCATACAGCCTTGCTGGGCAGTTCGTTGCCATGGTCACGTGCGAGCCAGAGTCAGTTCTACCAAATCGCTTGCACGTAGCGCACTTCTCCTCCGTGAGCTTGCAGGCACCACGTTCATGTCCTGCCTCCACATTTCCACATACGACCTTCTTCGATCGGCAGTACTTCGCAGGATGCCCATACTGTTGACACCTCTGGCAGTACGTAACGTCCACGTAATCACACGGCTCAACCACGTCCCAGCTGACGTATAACCGATTGTATCCGGCCAAGATATCTCTCAAGGCTGCTGAACATTGAAGGATCATGGTTGTCCTTCTGCTACCTCTCCAGGACTTTTTGAAAGCAATCCTGCAGTTTTCTTTCACTTTTGCTTTGTTCCATCCACAAGCAGCAAGGTTCTGCTCGTGGAGGCCGCTGATTACATCCTCATTCTTGGGGTCCTCCTCAAAACCCCTAAGAGCCACCAGGGGTAAACGTTGTCTGGGCTCCGTCACCCTCAATGTTGAAGGGGCAGTAGTCTTCAGTTCCTCTGCTGCTTCCTGGGACGTGGTTTGGACCACGACAGCCGCATTTCCCACCTTCCTCAGCCTGTCGATCTGAAGCCCGCTGGTCTTGCGATTAACTGCCTTCTTGAGCTCCATCTTCGTATCTTCTGCAGTCTTCAATGGGCCTTCCAGAGATGGGAACAGTATTCCATGTGGGGCCGAACCTGCACCTTGTAAAGTTGCAGGCGGTGTGCCGGCATGAAATACTGTCTCGCTCTGCTGAGCACGCCAAGCTTTTTAGAGGCCAATTTGGCCTTCTCTTCCAAGTGACCACGAAACTTCACGTCACTCGATATGTCGACTTCGAGGGAACTCCTCCCAAGAAGGGGAGTGCCTTGAAACTGAGGAGATACGACAAAGGTGTTCTTCTTAGCGGTAAATGCGCAAACTTGTGTCTTCTGAGGATTAAACTGAACTAGATTTAGTCGCCCCCAATCCGAGACTTTGTTCAGCAAAGACTCGACTTCAGACACAAGTTTGTTCCGGTATTCGGCGACGTTTTCCCGAGAAATAATGGCACGGCCGGTGTATAGAGCATCACCAGTGCTGTCATCCGTATAGCAATTAATGTTACCAGTTAGCAACATATCATTGATATGCAGAAGAAACAGCGTTGGTGATAGCACACAGCCTTGTGGAACACCAGCGTTAATAGGCTTGTAGTCGGAGCATGCACCGTCTACAACGACCTTGATACTCCGATCTGCAAGGAAGCTGGTGATCCAATTGCACAATTTCTCGGGAAGCCCATAGGAAGGGAGCTTCGAAAGAAGCGCTTTGTGCCAAACCCGATCGACGGCCTTCGCAATGTCCAAACTAACGGCCAACGCCTCCCCCTTGGACTCTACTGCCTCCGCCCGTCTATGGGTCAGGTAGACCAGAAGATCACCAGCTGATCGACCCTGACGAAAACCGTATTGGCGGTCACTAATCAGCTGGTGATCCTCAAGGTACCGCATGAGCTGGCAGTTAATAATGGATTCCATTATTATGGAGAACAAGGAGGTGATCGCGATAGGCCTATATATGGACGTGTCTGAGCGGTCGCCTTTTTTAGGGATCTGGTGGACAAAAGCTGTCTTCCATGAATTCGGGACTATGCCTTGGGAGTAGGAGTACCGGAAATGACGCGTTAGAACCGGTGCCAACTCCGAAGCACACGTCCTCAGAACAATTGGGGGGATTCCGTCAGGCCCACTTGACTTCTGGATGTCCAGGGAGAGAAGTGCTATGCGAACCGAGTGCTGTGAGAACAGCACATCCGGCATGGAGCACTCACACCGCGGGATGGTCGGCGGTGCTTTCCCTGCGTCATCAAGAGTCGAGTTGGACGCAAAAAGGGAGCCTAAAAGGTCGGCTTTGTCTTTTGCGGCTTGGGCCAGTGAGTCGTTCTCCCTGTGCAGAGATGGTAGTGATGGCTTACAGAAATTCCCTTGGACAGCCTTGGCGAGAGACCAGAATGCACGGGTTCCCGACGGAAGGCGAACTAGTTTCTCGCCAATTCTGCCTATGTGCTCTGACTTTGCCTTGGCAATAACTCTTTTGACGGACCTGGAGGCGAAGTTATACTTCTTTTTAAGTGTGCTGGTTTTTACATCACGAGTCGCCGAAGCCGCAGCCCAGGCTTGATAACACTCCTGCTTACTGCATAATGCAGTCTTACAGGAGCGACCAAACCAAGGCTGAGATCTGCCTCCGATGGGTACCACAGATAATGGAATAAATAGTTCCATTCCCTGTAGCACCACATCAGTGACAGAGTCAGCAACAGCGCTGGGATCATCCGGCGAGAAGCAAACCCGCCCCCATAGGTAGGATGCAAAGAAAGACCGCATTCCGTCCCAATCCGCCGACCTGTAATGCCGAACACTTTGCATTACATGCTATGGCATTACAATTGGTTCTGCAGAACGCAACCGCGAGGGGAGCGTGAGTGGCACCATACTCCGGATCAGACAATGGTCCGAAGAGCCTAGAAGGGCATCCACGGAAACCTGATATCGTCATCGCTGTCTACGCGTAGCCAAAGGATGGACAGGTCCGAACCTTCAAGACTGCCGAGGCGTCGAGAACAGATGTCCTCTCTGACATACACGCAAACTCAAGCCGGAGGCACAAAGGAGTGCTCCAGTTTGTACTCCGGGTAGGAGAGATACGAAATATCAGCCGGAGAGGAAACCTGCGTCTCGGTCAGAAAGAGCAAGGCCAGCTTCGCCGTCTCGAGATGGTAGTGGATGGCGTTAAGGTTAGAGTGAAGTCCCCTGAGAAATTCACGGATAGCGTAGCAGGGGTCGCCTTGGTGTTGTTGCTCAGTTTGCCCCGAGCAGTTATGTTTTTGAGTGGAATTTTGGATTGAAAAACCAATTTGGATTTACAAGGGGTCGCTCGACGTCTGACGCCGGTGTTGAGCTTATGAAATATATTTTTAATGCCTGGGAGAATTCACAGGATGCCTTAGGTGTTTTCTGTGATCTTTCCAAGGCGTTCGATTGTGTTCATCATGAAACATTAATCAGGAAACTACAACATTACGGTGTAAAAAATTTGGCGCTTAGACTTCTTACTTCATATTTAAGTAACAGAACTCAAAAAGTCGTGATAAATGGTAAAGGTTCCTCCGGATCGGTAGTATCAATGGGCGTTCCTCAGGGCTCGATTCTTGGCCCATTCCTGTTTTTAATCTATATTAATGACTTACCTTATCTTGTAGGGGACAATCACGATATAGTATTATTTGCTGACGATACCTCTTTAATTTTCAAACTCAAACGGCAGTTAATTAATTATGACGATGTAAATAATGCTCTATCGAAATTAGTACATTGGTTTAACGCCAACAATATGCTCTTAAACGGCAATAAGACTAAGTGTATGATATTTACAATACCTAATGTAAAACATTCGAGTACCAATGTGCTATTAAATGGGGAGGAGTTGAGTCTTGTGGATACCACTGTTTTTCTCGGTATTACTATTGACGCGAAACTTCAATGGAGCCCCCATATATCTAAATTAGCAAGCAGACTTAGTTCTGCAGCATATGCTGTAAGAAAGATTAGAAGTCTCACAGATGTTGAGACAGCTAGATTAGTGTATTTTAGTTACTTTCATAGCGTAATGTCTTATGGAATTTTGCTATGGGGTAATGCGACTGATATTGAAGCTATATTTGTTTTGCAAAAGAGAGCCGTTCGGGCGATTTATAACCTAAATTGTAAAGAGTCCCTCAGACAAAAATTTAAAGAAATAAACATATTAACTTTGGCATCGGAATATATTTATGAAAATGTAATATATGTACATAAAAACATAAATAGCTTTAATAAGAATAAGGATGTGCATACTTTAAACACTAGGAACAAACATAAGCTTGTAATACCAGTTACTAGACTCCACAGAATCAGTAATTCATTTATGGGGCAATGTATACGCTTTTACAACAAAATCCCAGAACAAATTCAAAGTTTATCAATAAACAAGTTTAAAAGTTTTATTAAAGAAAAACTGTACAAAAAGGGTTATTATAATATCAAGGAATACATGAATGAAAATAACCCCTGGGAATAAGGTGATCGCCACCATGCTGGTTCTATTAAAAATCATTTAAAAATTGTATAAATGAAATTATTGTTAAGTGAAATATGTTTGAAAAAAAAGTCTCGCTGGGTTTCTTGCTGGTTCTTCCCAGGACAGAGGTATTTTCCGAACCAGTGGTAAATAAAAACTGACTTTCAATAATAATTATGTAATAATCGATATTGAATAAAAATTATTCTATTCTATTCTAATCTATTCTCAGGATTGGACTAACATGGTCGTGGATGCTCAGCGAGTGATTCTCTAGGGGTACTGGGGTACCCTCCTGGGGTAGTCTTTCGTGCAATTCCGCTACCATATTGATGGGGTGGGGGGGGGGGGGGGGTGATTGGGCCTTCGGCCACCTGCACTCACCAGACGAAGCGCAGAAGCAGAGCTTCTACTTCACGCCGGTATTCTGTGAGGTCGTGGTACCAACTCTGCTCGAGCCGGCCCATACGTGCAACAGCAAAAACTGCTGCGAGGCTCTACTACCGTTAAACTGTTTGTAATTTTAAAAAGTAATACTTAAAATATGAAAAATAAAG
This sequence comes from Parnassius glacialis, assembly GCA_033319125.1. NCBI lineage: Eukaryota > Metazoa > Arthropoda > Insecta > Lepidoptera > Papilionidae > Parnassius > Parnassius glacialis. The sequence continues at coordinate 43,381,650 of JAVANC010000028.1, forward strand.
CAGCCATTATATACTCCACATTGAGTTATATGTACTACGTACTAGAGAAGCCATAGCTATTCCAAACAAAAATTGTGCTCTCCTCTATGTCTTCGCGCATGCGCAGGAGATAGCAGAGTCGCGTATAGTCCCACCAACTTATCTGTGAACTGACAGCTGCGGCAAAATCGTGAACTACAGCCGCCATTTAATCAAATGTCACTCGATACGTCATTGTTTTGAGAGTTTATAGAAAAATAATAAATGCCGAAAACCATTAAAAGTGATGCCCGAAACATTATTTTAAAAGTATTAAACTTTTGTGAGCAAGAAGCTCGAGGGCAAGCACCGATAATGCCTTTCAATCAGGTCTATAAAAGAGTATCAGCTGCTACAGGTCAGTATTGCTATGTTTTGTTCCTTCTTTTCGTATTTCCGATAAATGGATTGGTTAATGCAATTCATTTCTTTTAGAGATGTTAGTCAAGGATTCATTTCCAAAATAGTTAAAGAACCGGAATCCGCATAAACCACAGGAACGCAAATTACAACGTTCTGTAAAAAAGGCATAAAGGCATATTATTTAATTAAAGTTTAATTTGTTCAATTATTATATTTTTGTTTCTTCTTATTCTTGGACATATATCTGTTAAATCTGTGTTCTAGTCTTTTTTATTCCGTGACTAATTTATTACCCTAGTATGTGGACTCTATGTAGGAATATAAGACCCTCAGATGGGAATATTCCCGAACTGGCAACACTTCAGCGCAGAAGCGCCTAGCTGTGGAGTTTTGGCGGGAACTTATCGGTGGCGGTTTACTGCTCCTGTATTATAGTTTAAATAATAGTTTGAAGTGGATTTTGATATGTAAAAGTGGTGCGATTTTATGTATTAACTGTCTACGCATGTGAACTATTAGTGGCAACGGTGAAACAAGTGCTCTGATGGTGATGGATTCTCAAGATAAGCTGTTTGCATAGGCGCCTTTAGATACCATCGCCAACTGTCAGCTGCCTGCTGGCTCAAGTTGCAGTCAAAATCTCCCAAGGGCTGCACAATGTGACGCATCAACATATTGTGAAGCAGTGAACTGTGAAGGATAATAATACATAAAGACAAGGCTTGGGGAAATTATAATAAACCGAATAAAAATACTCAAGACTTGGCCTAAAGGTCTAGATACCAGGCCATAAACTCCAAAAAAAAGCGCCTAGCTGTCAGTTCACAGATAAGTTGGTGGCACTATATGCGCGAAGACCACGGGCAACGTAGATAAAGGATTGACTATATATACACAGTCAGGTCATAAGTATTGTCACACAGTAAAAACTTTTCTTTTAGAATGCTGGCCACAAAAAAGTTTATTGAATTCGAATTTCGAATTGTTCATGAAAATAAAACTGTATACTTTTTAGAATTTTACTCATTTTTAAATATGGAGTGGACGCTTAAAGAAGACCGTGTTGCAGTTATTGCGTTGCATCGTTGCGGTTACGCGCCAATTCAAATTTTTGACATACCGAAAAATTTGAATTTAACCAAAAGATTCGTTTATCGTACCATCAAACGATATAATGAAGACTCTAGTGTAGATGACAGGTCAAGAAGAAGACTGTTAGGACTCCAGCAGTGATAAAAGCTGTGAAGGCGCGAATTCAAAGAAATCCCAAACGTAAGCAGAAACTGGCCCTTCAGAGGGAGTTAAGCAGAACCACGGTGAAAAGGGTGTTAAATGAAGACTTAGGGCTTCGGGCATATCGAAGAAAAATAGGACATCGTTTGAATGCTCGTCTAATGGACCTGAGACTGAAGAGATGCCGCGTTTTGTTGACGCGGTATGCGGGAAAAAATATCTTGAAATTCTCTTTTCGGATGAAAAAATTTTTACCGTAGAAGAGAGCTACAACAAACAAAATGATAAGGTGTACGCACACAGTAGTGAAGAAGCGAGCAACCGTATTCCGCGTGTCCAACGAGGTCATTTTCCATCCTCGCTCATGGTATGGTTGGGAGTTTCTTATTGGGGCTTAACAGAGGTACATTTTTGTGAGAAAGGTGTAAAAACGAATGCAGTTGTGTATCAAAATACAGTCCTGACGAACCTTGTGTAACCTGTTTCTCATACCATGTTCAATAACAGGCACTGGGTATTCCAACAAGATTCGGCGCCAGCTCATAGAGCGAAGAGCACACAAGACTGGCTGGCGGCGCGTGAAATCGACTTCATCCGGCACGAAGACTGGCCCTCCTCCAGTCCAGATTTGAATCCGTTAGATTACAAGATATGGCAACACTTGGAGGAAAAGGCGTGCTCAAAGCCTCATCCCAATTTGGAGTCACTTAAGACATCCTTGATTAAGGCAGCCGCCGATATTGACATGCACCTCGTTCGTGCTGCGATAGACGACTGGCCGCGCAGATTGAAGGACTGTAATTAAAATCACGGAGGTTATTTTGAATAAACTTTAGTGTCATAAAAATCTATGTTTTGTTAAGTTCATTTTGGTATATAAATAGTTACATAATGAATAAACTTGTTTCAATTATTTCATATTAAACATGTGACAGAATTTATGACCTGACTAGGTATATATAGATAAAGCATTAGCGTATGCTTTTGAGATAGAAATAGGCGGGAGGTACTTTCCCTGGGTTACCAGATATTGTTCCATTTCCCACGTTATGGGTTTATTTATATTCACAGTACTTAAATTCATACAAAAAACTTATATGTTACCATAAAAAAATGTTCTTTTATAATTCAGACGATTAATTAATTTATCTTGAAAATACATTCTGTGACTAAAAACTACGGGCGGAAACTGCGTAAAAACAGAATCATCATTCCGTGTTCAATGACGCATTGACGATTTTACTGGACATTCAATAAACTCTTTGGATTTCGACGGCACTAAGTGAAGACGCTACTAGCACAAAGTGTGATATCGCTAATAAGTAACAATATGTTATGTATGTACTTAAATATTAATTAAGAATAAAAATATTAAATAATAAACAATTTTTTTTTATAGGATGATGGTGACAAACGAGCACACAGTCCACCTGATGGTAAGTGGTTGCTGCGGCCCATAGACATCTACATCTATCCTCGTTTGCGAATCAAAATGCAGATGCGTTGTCACCCGTGAGGACTAAGATGGAATGCCTCATTTCCAGTAAAAAAGGCCTCCGGCCACCTGCACTCACCAAGCGAAACGCAGAAGTAAACCTCTACTTCACGCTGGTATTCTGTGAGGTCGTGGTACCACCCCGGTTCGAGCCGGCCCATCCGTGCGCCAGCAAAAGCTGCCGCGTGGCTCTACCACTGTTTTCTCGTGCCGAGTTTTATGTTGTTTTTACAAAAAAAATCAATACTGTTTTAACATACCAGTCCATCACAAGTTCAGTGTTGAACACAGACCTTTGAAAGAAATAGGTTTCCACTTAGGTTTTGTAGTAGAAAACACGGTTCTGAGACAACTCCCGCGATTTCCTGCATGTCTTGCTAAGTTAGTGTCTTGTGTGCGGCAAATTGTGGCGTACAAGATAATTTTTCTTTACACGGGATGATACTACCCTGCGTCGTAAGCAATAATAAAAGATGGGGATGGGGCAGCAGCACTTTCCTGATGAAAACTTAAAATAATAAAAAAAAGCGGTGGCTAACCAGTATAACGCATATTTCCACGCAGGCGTGGCAACTATGGCAAAAGTCATCCTATGAGGATAGCTAGGGAAGGCCTTTTTTAGGTGACTTATGGTTAGGTGACTTAATCATGTTACCTAATGGTTAGGGTGGTAATATATTCTATTTTAATTTACCATGCAGTGTAAGATTATCTGCTACCTCATATCATTCCATGGGTGGTGTATGAGGCGACATAGGGAAACAACAAAGTAGATATACAGCAGCATTTTCCTGATAACAGCTAAATAAAAAAAAAACAGTGGTTGCCAACCCGCTTGCCAAGCGTTGCAACTATGGAAAATAACTATGTTCATGTTTATGTTCAGCAGTGGACTTTTGATAGACTGTAAAGATATATATTCTATTTAAATGAAAATATATTGAAATTTAAAAAGGCAAAAGAACTAAATTTTGTGTACTTACACAACATTTAGAAATATCAATATTGTTACATTAAGTAAAACAAATAAAAACACAATTATATATTAATAAATAATCGTTTGTTTATTGTCATCATCATCATTACAGCTTTTCATAAGTCCATTGCTGAACATAGGCCTCCCCCAAGGAATGCCACAAAACACGGTGCGAAGCAACCTGCATCCATCGACTTCCTGCATGTCTTACCAGGTCGTCACTTCATCTCGTGGGGGGTCGCCCTACACTTCGCCTACCGGTACGAGGCTGCCACTCAAGAACCTTTCTTCCCCATCGGTTGTCGGTTCTTCGAGCTATATGGCCGGCCCACTGCCACTTCAGCTTACTAATCCGTTGGGCTATGTCGGTCACTCTGGTTCTACTGCGGATATCCTCATTTCTAAGTTTATCACGCATAGAAACTCCGAGCATAGCCCTCTCCATAGCTCGCTGAGTGACCTTGAGCTTCCTCGTACGGCCAGCAGTGAAGGACCACGTCTCAGATCCGTAAATGATCACTGGCAACACGCACTGGTTGTACAATTTCGTTTTAAGATTTTGAGGTATGTCTGACGAGAAGATGTGTCGTAGTTTCCCGAACGCTGCCCAGCCGAGTTGAATCCGTCGATTGACCTCTCGGTCGAAGTTGGACTTACCTAGTCGGACTATTTGTCCCAGGTAAACATACTCGTCAACAACTTCGAGCTTAGTGCTCCCAACAACTACCGGCATAGGTGTGACATGGACATTGAACATGATCAGGGGCGTAGCTACCGCCGTATCAGTCGTATCAATGATACGGGGCCCCCGGGCTACAGGGGGCCCGAACGTGTGTGAGCAAAAATTCCAAGGACTTCTATGGGACAGGAAAGGCTATCACTATTGTCTATAGAAGTAAAGCATTTAGTAAAACTGAAATCGTCTTCAGCTATGAATGCAGCCGAATCATCTTCAGCTATGTTCGCCGAACAAAAGGCACCAAAAGTGTATCATTCAAATGATTTAAAAAAAAAAGAAATCAAATGATTTGAATTGTTTGGCTAGCTTAGTCTTTAGGAGTATTAATTGTAAGTAATAACTCGAAAATCCGTGTAGTGGCGGGTAAGAATACTCACTACCCCATATCTTCCCGTGGGTGTCGTAAAAGGCGACAGAGGGAAACTGAGGTAGAGGTTGGGCAGCAGCATCTTTCTGATAACAGCAAAACAACAATAAAAAACTGCGGTTGCCAACCCGTTCGCCAAGCGTGGCAACTATGGCAATATACCCCCCGTGAAAGTAACGAAGAGACGGACCCCGTTCGTGTTCCTTATTGTAATCATTTTATATTATTGTGTGTTCTTACATTGATTGATATATTTTATAATGCCAAAAGTGGTTAAGGGGGAAGAAGCTAGTTTAAACGTTGAATTCACAGAACCGGGCGTTAGTGACGCCCCAAAATCCACCCCAGCCACTCCAACGAGGGCTTGGCCCTCGTCCACAGTGCGAGCCTAGCGCGGTTGCGACGACGGGCGCGAATTATCAAACATATGAAACCGCCGTTTGCGTCCATAGTGTAGTGACTAAGGCGGACGCCTAGCGCGACGGGCATGAGCGGGATAGCGCGCGTAGTTTTCAAACGTTCCTATCCGCGCGTTTTGGCCACACTACAGGCCTAGTCAGCAAGCGATCCAATGCGCGGGTGCGGGGGTATCAAACCAGTTCGGTCTTATCGCTCGGCGTAAGCGCGTTTTCATTTTTTTTTTGTTAAAACATTTGTATCTTCTCTAGTGATTTTAGGTGATATTTTATTCAGGACGTAATCAAATGTTGATACGGACATTCTAGTATACTCAAAGAATTTTCTAGGGTACAAATCTCAATTCTTCTTACAAATTAAAAAATTCACCATTTATTTGTCGGTTTTTATTTATTTCGTGCACACCCCCTCTAATGTTCAAAATCTCCCATCTCAGTATCGGACTATCTAGTAGAAATAAAAATCCTCGTCCATGGTTTACAACACCTGTAATACATCTAAGCACACCAACAGCTCGCTCGTCACTGTGGCCACGGCACGCGCCCGCCGTCGCGCCCGCAACAGGCTCAAGTCGCCGCGCATTCACTGTGGACGCACACCAAGAGTTACTAAGGCCAGCACTGCAACAACTGCAATGACCGAGATGGATTTAAACACCTTGTTCAAATTCGTTAAATTTACCGAATTCGGTAGTAGGGAAACCGTAAATTCTTTTATTATTAATTGTAATAATGCTTATGAATTAGCCTCAGAATCTCAAAAACAAATTTTATTTAAATATATTATTAGCCAACTCCACGGTAAAGCGGAAATTGCTTGCTCCATAAAAGAGTTTAAGGACTGGGAACAGCTCAAAGATTTCTTAAAAACACAATTTAGTGAACGTAAACACTATGCTCATATTCTCACCGAACTACAAAAGAGCAAGCAAGGTCCACATGATAATGTCAGTCAATTCGCACTCCGCATGGAAACTTGTCTTTCACAACTATTAACAGAAATATCCCTGTATAATACTAAAGCAAGAGAAACCAGGTCGAGTTGCAGCCATAGAGGACCTTGCCCTCCATCATTTCCTTATGGGGTTACACCCCCACATTTCGAACATTGTTAGGTGTAGCTCTCCAAAGACCCTTAATGAAGCCATAAACTTAGCCATCTCGGAGGAACGTATTCAACAAAGCCTGTAGAAATGACCACAGCCAGAAGCAAAATACGAATACAAACCTAGGCAAAACTTCGTAAAATCTTTTAATTCTAAGCCTACTTCTCAAAGATTTTTCACAGTACTCCAATTCTAACCAACAGAACTCCACTAACGCTTTTTGTCGATATTGTAAGACGGCGGGGCACTACATCATGGCCTGTAAAAAACGAGAATATTCTAACAATCGATTCAGGAATCAAAATTTGTCAACCAATTCACCCTCCCAATTCCAGTATAGGCCACAACCACGGGTGAATTTCATAGAGCAGCCCAACGATGAGGAAGACCAAGAAGAGCTCTACCTTTCACATAACGATAACCAAACTTTAAACGGTCAAGAGTCTCGTCACGGTGTCGCCCGAGACTAAATCCTAAAGCCAAACACCAACCACTCCTTCCTCATATCCAAGGACCACACGGGTAACCAACCCCAAGCAAGCGTCCGACAATCCAAGGACCACACGGGTAACCAACCCCAAGCAAGTGTCCGACAATCCAGGGACCACACGGGTAACCAGCCCCAAGCAAGTGTCCGACAATCCAAGGACCACACGGGTAACCAGCCCCAAGCAAGTGTCCGACAAGCCAAGGACCACACGGGTAACCAGCCCCAAGCAAGTGTCCGATTATCCAAGGAACACACGGGTAACCAGCCCCAAACAAGTGTCCGTCAATCCAAGGACCACACGGGTAACCAGCCCCAAGCAAGCTTCCAGTCATCCAAGATCCATAACTTGAAAGTTCCCTCTCCAAAAGGCAAAATCGAAATTTATGAGATCAACTAGATACTACCATAAGGTTGTTACCACATGTCCTGCTCAACTCATCCGTTACGGATATCCCACTGTCTTTGCTTATCGACTCAGGATCTGCCGTATGTTTACTAAAAGAGTCTAGTGTTCAGAAAAATCCCAAACTCATAAAAGAACCTATCAAACTTAAGGGCATAGACCCGGGCGATGTATCTACGGTTGTAGATACATCGCCCGGGTCTACCGAGGGCCATTTTCATTGAAATTAAGATTAAACAAAAATACATCCGCGTCATATAAATTCCATCTCATTAAAAATGTCAACTTGCCATATGATGGTATAATAGGCTCCAACTTCCTAACCGCGTTTGGCTGTAAAATTGATTACACAAACGATACCCTCAAGATCGGTAAATTAGAAATAAAATTACACTTCGTTGATCCATTCTATATCATTCCACCACGCACCGAAACTGTCATTGAATGTTCGGTTTGCGATACTAATCTTAAAGAAGGTCTTATCACTGATCAACACAAATCAGATAATTTACTTATATCCAATTGCATTGTAAAAGTCAAAGAAAATAAACGCGTTAATTTAACTATAGCTAATACTTCAGAGTTTCCGGTCAACCTAAATCCAAATTTAAATCTTAAAATTACACCTCTACATTCTGACACCGTTCAGGTAAACACGAACATCTGTAACACGGCTAAAAGAACAAACGATGTCATAGACTCATTAAGAATAGAACATCTAAACCAAGAAGAGTCCAACGCCCTCATCGAACTTTGTTCCCGGTATTCCGACATTTTTCATCTGCCCGATGATCAACTAACTTATACATCCGCTCTTAATCACCAAATCAAAACGAACAGCGAGACGCCCATCCATACTAAAGCGTATAGGTTCCCAGAATGTCATAAAAAGGAAGTCGAGACCCAAATCAACAAGATGTTCGACCAGGGCATAATAGAACTCTCATCCTCACCTTGGAGCTAACCAATTTGGATTGTGCCTAAGAAATTAGACTCCCAGGGACAACGTAAATGGCGAATAGTAATTGATTATCGCAAACTTAATGATAAGTATCACTATTGGCGAAACCTATCCTATTCCACAAATTTCTGAAATCCTAGACCAGCTGGGTAACAGCAAATATTTCTCGACCTTAGACTTAGCTTCCGGGTTTCACCAATTGCTAATCAAACCTGAAGATGCACCTAAAACAGCATTTTCCGTACCTCGGGGGCATTTCCAATTCAATAGGATGCTTTTGGCCTAAAAAACGCTCCGTCCACCTTTCAGAAGCTAATGAATGCATGCCTATCAGGACTCCAAGGTTCACGATGTTTCGTATATTTAGACGACATCGTTATTTACTCTTTCGATCTCACTTCCCATATAGATAACCTCAATGCTGTATTTAACAGACTCAGAAGTTATAATCTCAAGTTGCAACCCGAAAAATGCGAATTCCTTCGTAAATAAGTGATTTATCTAGGCCATATAATCGGTGAACATGGTGTCAAACCCAATCCCGAAAAGGTGAGGGCTGTCACTGAATTCCCAGTTCCAAAATCATCCAAAGACATTAAATCCTTCCTAGGATTAGTATCCTACTACAGACGTTTTATCCCCGATTTTTCTAAATATGCCAAATCCCTTACGTCTCTTTTAAAAAAGGATGTCCCTTTTGAATGGAAGAATGAACAACAGCTCTCTTTCGAGACCCTAAAAAGTAAAGTCGTTACAGCTCCAGTTCTTGCATATCCCGACTTTACAAAACCTTTCCTCTTGACATGCGAGGCGTCAAACTATGTCATCTCTGCTATTCTCTCCCAAGGTCCAGTAGGACAAGATCGACCTATTGCTTTTGCCTCGCGCACACTTAATAAAGCAGAGAACAATTACAGCGTAACGAAAAAGAGTGCCTTGCGATAGTGTTCGGTACCAAAACATTTCGTCCTTATCTATATGGCAACCGATTTACAATAATGACGGACCATAAGCCTCTCCAGTGGCTTTTTAATTGTAAAGACCCTGGTTCCCGCCTTGTCCGATGGCGACTTAAATTGGAAGTATTTGAGTATGATATACATTATAAAAAGGGCAAAACAAACACAAACGCTGACGCCTTGTAACGATTTCCTGTGAACCCGGTCCAACCTATAGATCCATCAATGTCCAATCCTCCTATAACGGACTCGGATCAAAATCTAGACAAAGATCTTATGGACCTACTCATTTCTCCACCTTCCTTCAATCCGGACGAAGCAATTTCTCCTCCATTGGATTTAGCTGAAGAAGCTTCCCCATTACCCTACGTTGATTTATCTTCTAATATTCCAGACACCCTAAGGGAAGAAATCGAAAATGAACCTAATAACTTACCTCAACCAGAACCTGAACAGCCAACACCACCTGAAATTCAAACCGATAATGTCTCATTTCCATCCACGAGTTCATCCCCAGACGTACCTGTCGATGATTACCCTACCTTCCTTAAATCCATGTCATGTAAAGATAAAACTTTTAACCCAGAAGTAGAAGAACTAGAAGACTCTTATGAAATGTCCCGTGAAGTTAATCCTAGTCCCAACATCTATCGATTTAGATGAATCTAACCCGTACATTCAAGAAATATTAACTGACCCTGAAATTATCGCTGACATACAGGAGTCCGAGAAAGAACTCTTCTCCTTTAAAAGATAGAAACAAATAATAAATGCTATTACCTATTGTTCACCAAGGTACATCACATGATGAGGCCTCCTATCCAGAAATTTTCCAAACGTTAAAAACAATCAGAAATGAATTGACAACTTTCGGAGAAATTAAAGAACTCGGTATATCAGATCTGAAAAATCCCTTCGAAAAACACTCATTTATTAAAATATATAATATTCTATGTTATCTCTTCCATGATACTCGAATTAAAATTAATATATACCATAACAATATTATATACCCAGCTCCAACAGAAATTAAGAAAATTCTTTTCGAAAACCATATTATTATATTTATTATTATATTCCGATAGCCGGTCATTTAGGCTCTGTAAGAATGTACAACAGGATAAAACAATCGTATTATTGGAAAGGTATGCGAAGCGATATAGAGTCATATGTAAAGCAATGTAAATCATGTCAGGAAAATAAAGCGCTTAGGAAAATTAACCGTGCTCCAATGCAGATCACCAGTACATCTACAGAACCATGCCAAAGAATATCCTTGGACATCGTCGGCCCACTTCCCGAAGCCGGACCAGCAAAATCATGTTTTATTCTCACATACAATATCTCACATACATACAATACAAGACGATCTCACTAAGTTTTCCTGTGCATATCCCATCCGGAGTACCACTGCTGAAGAAACTAGCGAATGCTTACTGCATTATATATCAATCTTTGGCATTCCTAAGATGATCCTTACCGACCAAAGGACTAATTTTACTTCAGACCTATTTAGGAAAACCTGTGAATTCCTTAAAATAAAAAAACTTATGGTCTTCACCATACCACCCTCAAACCCAAGGCTCCCTAGAGCGGAGTCATTCAACCCTTAAAGAATACCTGAAATCTTATATTAATGAAGAACAGTCCAATTGGCCTCGTTATGTGTACACCGCCATGCTTGCTTATAACACATCCGTTCATTCTACTACACATTACACACCTCACGAGCTTATGTTTGGGAGTAAACCATACATTCCTAATTCCATTTATAACGAATCTCTAGGGGCTACTTACCCCGATTATGTCCGCATGTTGCAAAACCGGTTGAAACACTCCAGAGAGAAGGCCTTAGATTTTATAAGGAAGTCAAAGGAATCCTCAAAATCATACTATGACACCCATACTAGACCAGTTAAATATAAAGTCGGTGAGTATGTCTATATAAAGAACCATTTGAGATTGCGGAAGGCACTCTCCCCTCTCTGGAAAGGCCCCTATAAATAGTTAAAGTACATAGTAGGTATACACTTACCCTACTAATCAATCGACGCCATGTTACGCATCACTTCAATCAGGTGAAACCTGCATCAGAAATCGGAAGTAACCTGTAAAATAAATAAAACTTAGTAAAGGACTAATATCTGGAAAGTTAATAATACTTACCTATAAGCGTAGTTTCGCCATCTGAAAAAAATAGTTAATAAAAAAAACAGAGTTATAAAAAATAGGCTAGTCAATACTTACCTTTTTAAAGGAAAAACATAAAAAAACATAACATAACATAAACACTCACGCCTGTCACCCAGAGGGGTAGGCAGAGACTACGGACTTCCCTTTGGCACGATCCTGACACACCTCTCTCGCTTCCTTTACATCCATATATCTACGCATACACGCTCGTCGGTTAAAGGTACTCCTAATCTGCCCCATTTTCAATGTATCGCCGATTTGGTCGATAAAACTTCGTCTAGGGCGCCCCTTCCCGACCCTGCCGTTCACTTCTGCAACATAAATTTTTTTTGTCACTCTTTCCTCGTTCATTCTTTCTACATGACCAAACCACCGAAGCATTCCTTTCTTAATCCTTGTCACAACGTCATCTTGCAAGCCACACTTTTCTCTTATCACACTGTTTCTCACCCTGTCATTCAGGTTCAGCTCTAGCATACTCCTTAAGGACCGCATTTCTACAGCATTTATTCTACTCTCATGCTTCTTCTGCCAGACCCAACTTTCACTACCATACATTAAAGTAGGGACTAACACAGCATTATGAATCGCCATACGTGCCTTATGTGACACATTCTGACTCCTCATAATAGCGTGTAGCGTCCCATTCACTCTATTTCCTGCGTTTACTCGTCGTTCTATATCCTTATCATATCTACCATCCCTGCTAAATAAACATCCCAAATATACAAACTCATCCACTTGCTAAATCAATTCACCTTCTATTCTTATTTCACGTAAAGTTTTACTTTCTTTTCTTTCAAAAACCATAACTTTCGTCTTACTTGCGTTCACGTTCATACCCCTTTCTTTCAATGACCAATTCATTAAAGTAAACATCATTTGCAACTCGGCCGCCGACGATGCAAATATGACTTGATCATCGGCGTACAAAAGGCATTTGACGGTTGACTCACCCATTCTCAACCCACATTCTTCAACTTTCAAATTTTGCAAACAACTGTCCATAAATAGGTTAAACAGCCACGAGGAAGCCACACATCCCTGTCTGACACCTTTATGAATGCCAAACCAGTCCGAGTAGACCCCGTTAATCCTGACACAAGCACTAGAGTCCCTGTAAAGATACTTTAATGCCTGTATCAAGCCAGCGCTCAACCCAAATGAGTTTAGTGTTTGCCATAACACATTCCTGTTCACTCTATCATAAGCCTTTTCCAAGTCGATGAACGCACAAAAAAACCTTCTGGTTTTTGGCCAAAAACTTCTCCGCTATCATGCGCATGGAAAAGACTTGATCCGTACACCCCATCCCCTTTCTAAATCCAGCTTGCACATCCCAAATTTTTCCATCAGTTTCTTCCATAACTCTTTCAATTAACACCTTAGCATACAGTTTACCCACAATGCTAAGCAAGCTGATAACCACGGTAGTTTTTACAGTCCTGCTGCGAGCCCTTTCCCTTATATATTGGGACTATAACGGCTTTGCACCAGTCTTCTGGTATCCGCTTCAGTTCCCAACATAAATTAAACAAGGTGTACAGCAGGCCTGCAACCACACCCTCTCCAGCCCTTAGCATTTCGAGTGATATTCTATCATATCCGGCTGCCTTACCTGCTTTCATGCTTTTCATTGCTTTCATTATTTCATCTACACTTATCTCCCTACCTCTCTCCACTTCTTCCGGAATTTCTATTTCACTGACGTCAGACGACTCTTCACTCTTAAACACGCTTTCAAAGTATTCCTTCCATCTCTTTAAATTTGAAACTTCATCATTCAGTATGCAGCCATTCTCGTCTCGTATAGCATTCATTCTAGCCTGTTTTGAATTACCCCTGGCAGTTCTTACGAGCTTCCAGAACATTTTAATATTTGCCTGGAAGTTATCAGATATCCTTCTATCATTCTTATCTATCCTTTCTTGCTTTTTCCTTTCAACAACTTCTTTTACTCTCTTATTTATACGTCTAAAGTCTACCTTTTTTCTTTCAATTTCATCATTCATACTGCCAGAATTACCAGCTTTAGTTGCTAGTAAATCTAGCCATGCTCTCTTCTTTGCTTCAACTTCCACCCGTACCTCATCATCCCACCACAATGTATTACTTTTCCTTTCATTCGTTCTCTTACTTACACCACATGCTTCGGTGACTGCATCCACCAAAACTTTCTTAACATTATTCCATACATTCTTCAAGTCTAAATCATTCATATATAATTCATTCAAACCACTTATATTTTCCCTCAGTCTGCATTTATACTTCTCTTTCACACCTTCATCTTATAACCTCTCTATTCTTATACGCTGTAACGCAGTAGTAGACACAGATGTCTGATGCCGCCAACGTCTGAATAGACCATTAATTCGGCATAAGACCAAGTAATGATCCGTCCCTACGTTGGACCCCCGGTAAACCCTTGTATCTACCACTGCGGTCCTCATTCTTCCATCCACAATTATGAAATCTATCATGCTTCTATCATCCCCTCTTTCCCATGTATACATGTGAATCCTCTTATGGCGAAAGAAAGTGTTCGCCACAAAAATATTCTTTTCCACACATATGGTGAGGAGGTCTTCACCATTCTCATTTATTCTTTCATCGCCATACGTTCCTAATATCCTTTCATAACCAGACCTCTTCACCCCAACCCTTCCATTAAAATCTCCTAACATAATAATATTTTCATTTTCCTTACATTTCATCAACACCAGCCTTACCATGTCCCAAAACTGCTCTCGGATATAAGTGGGCTTAGACATATCTGGGGCGTACACCCCTAGCACAAACAACTTCTTTAAGCCCACTTTCATTCGTATCCACAGCAGCCTTGGGCTTACACATTCATACTCTTTCACACATTGACCCATTCTTTCTGAAAGGATGACACCGACTCCCTGGCATGCCCGCTCGGTCTTGTCTACTCCAGACCAGTAAGCGGTATACATGCCATGTGCAGTGACATCTCTTCCCTTTCGTTTCGTCTCGTTTACACATAACACATCTATTCCTCTATCATTCATCATTTCGCATACTTCATCCATCTTATCATTCATTGCTCCACATACATTCAGCGTAACCAGGCGGGCCTCCGCAATCCACTTTTCGCCGTAGCCAGACGGGCCTCCACGATCCAGTTTTCGTAGGAAAAACATAGTTATTAAAATATATATATTTATAGGTTAGGCAATACTTACCTCTGTCTAGTATTAATTATAGTAATTATTTACAGAACTCCGACTCGAGGTCAATCGCATCAAGATTATATTCAACAAATAACTTCGAGTGCAGGCATCTACTTTTATTATTTAGGTACATTAAAAATTAATAACGCCAACCTAAAAACGTTAATTCCGATAGATATTTCACACTTTGGCCTCCACATAAGAAATATAGGAAACACGTTAGATACAATTAAAATTGTATGTGAAAAAACTAGGACTCTAGAGATTATTGCCTAATGTCACAATATGCTTCAACCACTAGCGGTACGTAACCAGGACTTGAACAAGGACTTTGAATCCATCTCACACTTATTAGATAACAGAGCAAAGCGTAGCGCTTGGTTTGGAGGTATTGGTACAATGTTAAAACATATTTTTGGTACTCTAGATGAAGATGACGCTCTAAAGTATGAAGAAGCAATAGAATCTGTACAAAACTATGAAAAACAACTGGCTTCTTTTATGAAAGAAAGCATTTTGGTTACTACCTCTGTCAATAACGTATATTCGGTGGACGCTAAACCATCCTGTGAAAGTGAGCTTATATCTAAAGTGATCAGTGAAATTCCGTTACAGTGCGAAACCAAATTATCTTTGGAAAATTAGATATCTGGAAACCATTAATGAATAATAAATGGATTTATATTCAATCCAACCCAAATAAAATTTCTATAGATTGTACTAAGTCTCAAGTATTTGATACAAATATTCTGGGCACAGGCATAATTACAATTCCTGATGGTTGTACTGTATTTTGTAAAAGCACTACATTGTTACCTATATATAATGTTCTAAATATTACATCACCCATAAATTATATGCCCGATTATAACCTCATCAATGACACTTGTTGTAATATTAATAAGTTCAACCATGTTGTAGAAAATGTGTCTCCTATTAAGTTACAAAATGTAGATTTAGATGAATTTAATTCAATAAACAAAATAATTATTGATTCTTTATTAAGTAACCTAAATACAATAGGAAATAAACCTCACATTATTAAATATGGGACACATTATTCTATTATTATTATTATTATTTCTATCCTAATCCTGTTATATTTTGTATATTTGGGTTTAAAGCTTTCCCGCCGATCCCGTAACATTCACCTTACAAAGAATAATACTAGTGACACTCCTAAAGTGAAATTCATAAAAACTTCACCTCAACCGCATTTAAAATTTACACCACCAGATAATGAACAAAATAGTGATTCTGAATCTGATAATGTTGCACCGCTTAGAACCCAAGTTTAAAGCTATTATTAATGAATTAGTATCGAGAGATTTTACGATATCATCCCTAAAATCTCTTCTTAAGGGGGGTACTTGTTAGCCTTAGTGCTGCACTGCCTCTTAATAATGTTGGCTTAGCCTTAAGGTTCAGTGAGTATCGCAGTGGAGCAGTTCGGCCACTTCAGTCTGCTTCCATCTTCGAACCTGCTCGGTTGTCTACGGACCTAAGTTAAATTCTAACCAGTTTGTAATATATAATCCATTTATACTTTAATTAAATTTCAGTGTTTTAAATAATTGCTTTTTAAAAACCAATCAGCCCGTCTCCGTATAACAGTACCTTATACTCAGATTCACCAAACGGTATTCGCTGAAGGTCATACAGGTTTATCCACCAACCTCGGCAAACGCCGATGAGGAGGTGGAAGAAATGTATGAGGATATCTCTAGAGCCATGCATTCCTCCAAAACCCACTATACTATTTTTTTGACAGTGGTAGAGCCACGCGGCAGCTTTTGCTGTCGCACGGATGGGCCCGTTCGACCCGGGGTAGTACCACGACCTTACAAAATACCAGCGTGAAGTAGAGGTTTACCTCTGTATTTCGTTTGGTGAGTGCAGGTGGCCGGAGGCACTTTTTACTGAAAATGAGGCATTCCATCTTAGTCCTCACGGGTGACAACGCATCTGCATTTTGATTCGCAAACGAGGATAGATGTAGATGTCTATGGGCTGCAGCAACCACTTACCATCAGGTGGACTGTCTGCTCGTTTGTCACCCTTATCCTATAAAAAAAAATATACGGTATTAATGGGAGACTTCAACGCAAAACTAGGCACAAGTGAGAACGGTGAGCAGAAAGTAGAGAAATTCGGAATAGGGCAACGGAACCCAAGGGGCCAGCAGCTGGCCGACTTCATGGAGAAAGAAAACTTCCAGAAGCGGCCCCACAGGAAGTGGATCTGGTCGAGCCCCGACGGTTCGACAAAAAATGAGATTGACTTCATTATGACGACCAGACGACAACTGGTCAGTGACGTCTCAGTTATCGCGAGGGTGAAAACCGGCAGCGATCACCGAATGATGAGAGGCACACTGAACCTAAACGTTAAGTTGGAGAGGTCTCGTCTAATGAAGTCAACGCTCCGTCCCCCTCGTGCTCTAATTCAAAGTCCCGAAACTTTTCAACTCGAGCTACGAAACCTTTTTCAGTGCCTAGAAGATTGCAATGCAATGGACGATATGAATGATTACTTTAACTTTAACTTTCCGATCATACTCTTAATCTCATTACTTTTAGAAGGGAAATGAATCTGAAATCTTCAAAAGATTTGACAGCATATAGGCAACTGAACAGACAGATCTCCAAATGCATGCGGCGGGACTTACGCAATTTTGAAATAAATATTGAAATCTTTACTCTTCATTGGGGGCCCCCCAACAAATTTTGATACAGGGCCCATCAAAGGCACGCTACGCCACTGAACATGATCTTTGTTTTGTCCATGTTCATCTTAAGAACTATCCGTTGGGAGACACTATTGAGGTCATTGAGCATAGTGCTTAGGTCCTCCAGCGATTCTGCCATAAGGACTATATCGTCGGCAAATCGAAGGTGAGTGATGTACTCGCCGTTGATGTTAATACCGTATCCTTTCCAGTCCAGAAGCTTGAAAACGTCTTCCAATGCAGCGGTGAAGAGTTTCGGGGATATGACGTCACCCTGTCTTACACCTCTCTGCAATTGGATAGGTTTCGTACTCTGGTTCTGTACTCGGATAGCCATCGTAGCCCTACTGTACAAGCACTCAGCACTTCGATATACCGACAGTCAACTTGACACCGCTGAAGGGACTGCAGCACCGCCCAAATTTCGACGGAATCAAAGGCTTTCTCATAGTCCACATACGCCAGGCATAGTGGCAAATTGTACTCCTCGGACTTCTGTACAACTTGCCGAAGGGTATGTATGTGGTCTATGGTGCTAAAGCCCTTTCGGAAACCGGCTTGTTCGGGAGGCTGGAAGTCGTCAAGTCTGCGCGCGAGACGATTCGTAATGACTCTCGAAAACAGCACGTAGACGCGGCTCAGAAGGGATGTCGGTCCGTAGTTCTTCAAGAGAGCGTTTTTATGAAATCGTGACAGTGTTTGTACAAGAAAAACATAAATATTATGGGACACCGCTGTATAAATTCTGATGCAATCAAAAACTTTTTCGTTCAAATAAGATCATACAATTTTAGGGACCATAACCCGACTTACCACTATTTCATAAATGCTTTTAAATCTTTATTAATAATAGAATTCATTAAGTTTTACCGCTTATCTTTTAATTGTGAAGATGATATTAGTGCACAATTATTAAAAGTAATAGGTCCTGTTAAAGGACATGAAAGGAAAGTGAGTAATAAAAGGGGTGAAAGTGGTGAATCTTATATTGATACTTTTCCATTAATTCTAAATTTGTAAACAAAATTATTGTAAAATTAAAATGAGGACTGTATGAGAATTATTAGTTTTAGTTTGTTTAATTATAGTTTTTTAATATTGTACATATTAATTAATTAATAATTATTAAATTTGTAAACAACAATGAGGAGTGTATAGTAATAATAATTAAGTAATTATAGTTTTTTAATAATCTATATATTAATAAGTTAATTATTTGTAAACAAAATTATTGTAATTTATTATTATTAGTTAATTTCAACATTGTTTAATTTGTATTTACCTTGTTTTATTTTCAATATAATAAAATTAATTTTTCAAGTACCTATTATTTGGAACGACCTTTGCCTGGTATACCTGCTTCAAATTAAAAAAAAAGAAATGTCATATATCATTTTGCTACAACCAATCAGGACGCAGAAGCTAAGTCGAGTAAGTTTAGTTCGTGAGATGTCCGTCTGATTTGGGTAGAATCTACTAGTTAGTAGTAGTGTGTAGTAGCGTACAATTTGTAAGTAAGACTTTAATCTTTATATATAAAAATTACGTGTCACGTTGTTTGTCCGCGATGAACTCCTATACTACTGAACTGATTTCAATCAAAATTTTCTTTTCTTCTCTGTGCAGTTTGGTCCAACTTGAGAGATAGGACAGTTTTAATCTTGATAAGTGTCACTCAATATTTTTTTATTACGGATTTAAGGATTTTTTATATGAAGGATCGTCGAAAAGGGCAGAACAAAGTCTGCCTGGCCAGCTAGTTTAATATAAAATAAGATATTAATATAAAATAAATATAAGAATCTAATATAAAACACTCTTATTTAAATCTAAACAAACATATTTCTAAATAAAATGTAATAATAATTATGTTATGGAATACACAAATCTTAAATTTACGCAATATTTAGTTTAGTGTACAGATTGCAGTACAGTTCAGTCGAACATAGTCAATGTTCGGAATGCGAAATCTAGTGCGTAGTACATATATATCGACGTAGAGAGAGAATAAACATACTCCGTCTACTTATATCGATGATATTCCATAGATAAATAAATAATGTACTTCGTGTCCCCGTTTTTTTATATCACTAGCAAAACAAATAAAATATAAATAGGATATACTTAATTAAGTATCTATCTATTTATATTTATCATTATGTTAAAAAAGATATTCCAGTGAAACTGTCTATGGCAGTAAATATTTTTCTCCTAACGTCACAGCTCGAAAATGCAACTTTCCGGTCCGATTCTTGGGGAAAATTGTTTAAGGTAAATCGTTTTAGGTACCTCTTTAGAGATTATTGGAATTTTATACATTTTGAATTGAAATGCATCAAAAGACATGTAGGTGCAGCTTATCCCCGGGAACATGTTTATGCATTGAGTTATATGTACTACGTACTAGAGATGCCCTTCCGAACATACACTATGTTCAACTGAACTGTAGTGCAATCCCTACAGTAAGTCATATAGTGTAGTACAATCTACTAGTTAGTCTGTGGATGGTCTGTGGTTTCAATTATTCATGCAATTTTCAAATTTCAAGATTTCAAATTAAAGTTTAAATCTGGACGTAAATAAAAATTCTGTAGTCAAGTAAGTAAAATTATTTGTTGTTCAAGTGAATAAATAGGTAATAATATCGTAATATTACAAAAGAAAAAATCATGAAAAAATATATTTCTTTATTTAAATGCCACGCTATCTACAAATATAGACTAAAACATGCAGATGTGCCATTACAAATCCGAATGTAGGTAAAATATATTAATGAACACAGACTTGACGTGGTGTTTTTAAAAAAGTTTTATTTTATCTAATTGTTTCATAACCAGTTTATATTTTGAATTTCATGTTCTTTCTTTTTAGTATAAAATATCAATATTTGTCAAAGTACAGAAAATATGGCGGCATGCGTATTTCGATACTGCAAAAATACTTCAAGAAATGTCAGCGAATCATCAGGTGTCAGTTTTCATCGGTAAGTTTATATTTAGTGGGAAAAGTGTGAAAGTTTATGTTGATTTTTTTTTGTTGAAATGTATATTAAATATTTTTCAGGTTTGTTCACCCAGGTCATCCGAGAAGAGAAGAATGGATAAAAATTCTTCAAAAGGATAGAAGCGAAGACACATGGCTTCTTACAAAATATTCATTAATCTGTTCTGCGCACTTTCAACCTGTTGATATTTATACGACTAAAGCTGGAAAGCGTTTTCTTAAGAAGTCAGCTATTCCTTATAGTAATTCTTCAGAATATGCTGTCAAAAATCCACAGGCTTCTCCAACATCTTTAGAAAAACTGCAAATTTCTGACTCTGATTCAATTTTTGACACACCCCGAAAAATAAAGTTGAAAAAAGATTTAAGGAAAGTTTGTGCTGCAAAAAAGACAATGTCAAAAAAAATTATAAAATTACAACGGCAAAATAAACATCTCCAGAAAAAAACAAAAACTTTAACTGCGACTGTTAAACAATTGAAAGAAAAATTCGGAATAAATAAACAAATAGAGAATCAGTTGGTGAAAAAAGCTGAATTAGTGGAAATGTATTCTAACATATTATATAAGATAAGAAAATCTCAAAAAAAATTAAATACTCACCAAGTATACGAAAATTTGCTCTTACTTGCAATTACTACTCACCGGCTGCTTATAAATACGTTCGGCATTTTTTTCAAAATGCTTTACCCCACCCTCGTACTCTCAGCAAGTGGTATGGAAGTATTAACGCTGAACCAGGATTTACAGATGAGTCTTTCAAAAGCTTGAAACTTAAGTCTGACTCGACTTCCAAACCGGTTGTTTGCTCTCTTATTTTCGATGAAATGGCGTTGAGGAAGCAAAAGTTGTTCAAACAGAAAAAAATAGGATATGTAAATTTTGGAGACTGTCCTGTAGAAGGACAAGAAGAAGAAGTAGCAACGCAAGTCTTAGTATTTATGCTTGTTTCTATGTCAGAAAACTGGAAAATTCCTGTAGGCTATTTTTTGGTGGCAGGTATCACTGCTGATACTAAGGCGTCCTTAATAAGAATTTGTTTGGACAAATGCTATGAGGTAGGGGTTCTAGTAGCCAGTGTCACTTTCGATGGATGTCCGGCAAATTTTCAGGCTGTTGAAAAACTGGGATGCGACTTTGCTGACGTCAATAACCTTAAAACATATTTTATACATCCCTCTACTTTAGACAAAGTTTACGTGTTAATTGACCCTTGTCATGTTATAAAGCTTATACGAAACATTCGAGAACAAAAAATTACTGTGCGATGAAGATGACCAAGATATAAAATGGCAGCTTCTTGTTAATTTAGCCAGATTACAACAAAGTCAAGGACTTAACTTTGCCAACAAGTTGTCCCCCCGGCATATTCACTTTCGCAACCAAGTGATGAAAGTAAAGCTAGCAACACAATTACTGAGCATGAGTGTTGCGAACGCACTAATGCTTTGCGATAAGGAGTTAAAATCCTCTAAATTTCTTAACTCAGGAGGTACAGTGAAATTTATTACCATTATGAATCATCTTTTAGATGTTCTTAATTCCCAATCTAGCCATTTTTATGGATACAAAAGGCCCCTTGATTGCAAAAACAGGGAAGAAATTTTCGTTTTTTTAGATAATGCCAAAAAGTATATTAGCAAATTGCGGTTCCATGTAAAACAAAGGCGAGAAATCCGAATGCCAAATCGGCAACCAAGAATACTAATTCACATTTCGAAGAAGCGGATTGTTGAGTCAAAAAATAAGACTGGATTTGTTGGTGCTCTAATATGCATAGAAAGTCTCAAAGGGTTATATTTAACGTTGGTGGAAAAATCTGTGATTAATTATTTATCAGCCTACCGGCTTAGCCAAGATCACTTGGAGCTGTTTTTTGGTTGCATTCGGAGACAAGGTGGGAACAATAATAACCCAAATGTTTTACAGTATCGAGCTGCATATAAAAAAGTACTTAGTCATTTAGAGCTGCGCTCATCTTTTTCGGGGAATTGTATCCCACTGGATAACTTCACAATATTGAATTCTTCTTCAGTGGATGTAATTAATGATACAGCTGTTATGAACAGACACGACGATGAAGAATTTCAGATACTTGAAAATGAAGGGACTATGGACTCTGACAGAATTGCAGAAACAAATTGTACAATTCTTGCTAACCATTTAATTGCGGAACACTTAACAACTGCTACAAAATTGATTGTGGGCTATATATCAGGCTATGTATCAAGAAAATTGAATAAAGAACTGAAATGTGAAGAGTGCATTTCTAGCTTGGTTACATCAATTCGAATATGGCATCACAAATTGATTCAGCTAAAAGATATGGGAGGACTGTGCTATTCAACAGAAGACGTTTACAAAGTTTGCTTGAAAACGGAAACACTGATAAGTCATTTGATTAAATACAAAGGACATGGCAAAAATTTGCCCAGGATGTTTACTAATATAGATACAATTGTAGCAAATACATTAAAAACTTTTATTAATTCAGATATATTCGACTCACTATATTCACACTCTTTACAGCAGCCAAGTACACTAAATCACAGAACACATTTGATCAGAGCAGTGATAGAAGAATACACCAAAATAAGATTACACCACGAGGCCAAAACAGATCCCGAGATAAATTATTTAACAAAACGACAGAAACTAACGAAACTAATCCTATTTGAAGGAAACTGACATATTTATTATTTACAGAACTTTTACTGAAGTGCTACTCACTGCCGCTAAATGTCACCCTTAATTCTGTAAAAGTATGTACTTGTACATAATACCTTTTTATTTTATTTTTTTTATTTTATTTGTTGAGCTGAAATAAACGCATAACAATTCATTTTTTTTTTAGTTTCCTACAATATTTTCTTCCAAGTAATTTATAAGGCACAGCACCCGCCCCGACTAACGGACGTAGTACGACTTTTATTTTAATTTAAACAAACATACTTGTAAATAAAATGTAGTAATAATTATCTTTGATAATAAATGTATGTTTTTTATATTTTGCAGTTATCTTTTGAAATATTCAAAAAATATCATTAAAATGTAATTGTGACATAATAATAAGTAATATTAAATTAGCACATATGCAAAATAAATGACAATTTAAAAAAATGTACTATATATAATTAACCATACAATATAATTAAACAATTATTACATACTGATCATTCTATCTACGTATATCTAATCTATGATGACAAAAACTGACCGCGCAGGAGCAACGCGCTTAAATCAACTGCGCATGCGCGACTTTACTACCTCCCGCGCATGCGCGAAGAAATAGAGTAGTGCACATTTTTTGTTTAGAAAGGCTTCTCTAGTACGTAGTACATATAACTCAATGTGTTTATGTATATTTTTTAATTATTTTGGAACTATTAAAGTGAAAATTAAGTAAATTTTTGAAATTATTCAGTTTCGTGCCCTAAACAATTTTTTATTCTTTTTACCGCTTCCTTAGCAATATTTTTTTGTTTAACCTTGTAAGTAAAATGTACATCGCTAGCTAACGCACACGATGACAAATCAAAACTGGTTACACATTTTTGGGCTGTCATGTCACGGTTACGCCAGTATATTTTAAGTCTATGGTTTTTGTACACTGTCATTTATTTGAGAAATTGCAATTAAAATGGAAGGTATCGGTTTTAGAGTATTATGTAATTACACATAACGATTTCTCAGTGGTTTGCTTATTAACTATTACACATTTTAACTCCTTTTTTATTTCTTCTACTGTCCGTAGTTGGTTTCTTAATTACTAATGTAATTAATTGTTTTTTTCATGGAATAAGGGTGACAAACGTGCACAGTAGACACTCATAGCTCGCCTGATGGTAAGTGGATGCTGAGGCCCGTACATTTATCCTTCATTAAGATTCAAAATGCAGATGCGTTGTCACTCCTGAGGACTAAGATGGAATGCCTGGTTTTCAGTAAAAAGGATCTCAGGTTCTCTACACTCACTATACGAAACATAACAGCATTAAGCTTGCATTTTACGCTGATATTTTGTGAGACCTTGGTTCTACCTCGGTCGAGGCAACCCATCCGTGCTACAACCAAAATATAACTGCAGCGTGGCTTCAACACGTTAAAATATAAGTAATAATACAGAAAGAAACAATAACCATTACATTTTCCCAACAAATAAACTAGCCCTCCATATTGTCATATTTCACCCCATGATCATGATGATGATGGCAGAATAGAATAGAATAGAATAATTTTTATTCAATATACATTACATGTGTAATTCTTATTGAAAGTCATTTTTTTACTTTACCACTGGTTCGAAAAAATACCCTCTGTCCTGGGAAGAACCAGCAAGAAACCCAGCGGGACATTTTTTTAAAAATAAATTTTACAATATAAATGATTACGAACTATTTACAAAATTTATTTTAGAAACTGCTTGGAAGCGACCACCTCATTCCCAGGGGTTATTATCAACCATGTATTCATTTATACTATAATAACCCTTTTTATACAGTTTCAGCTTAATAAATCATTTAAACTTGGTAATAGAGAGAACCTGTACACTTTCCGGGACCTTGTTGTAATAGCGTATACATTGCCCCAAGAATGAATTACTGACTCTGTGGAGTCGAGAAACTGGCATCACTAGCTTGTGTTTGTTCCTAGTGTTTACAGAATGTATATCACTTTTTTTACTAAAACTATCTTTGTTTTTGTGAACATACATTAAATTATCGTAAATATACTGAGAGGCCAAAGTTAATATATTAATTTCTTTAAATTTATCTCTAAGAGACTCACTCGGTTTTAGATTGTAAATAGCTCTAATGGCCCTCTTCTGTAAAACAAAAATAGTTTCTGAATCAGCCGCATTTCCCCATAGCAAAATCCCATAAGACATTATGCTATGGAAATAACTAAAATAAACTAATCTAGCTGACTCGACGCTAGTGAGACCTCTAATCTTTTTTACAGCATAGGCTGCAGAACTTAGTCTGCTTGCTAATTTGGATATATGGGGGCCCCACTGAAGCTTTGCGTCAAGAGTGATGCCAAGAAAAACAGTAGATACAACAGGGCTCAATTCCTCCCCATTTAAAAACACATTGGTATTCAAATTTTTAACATTCATTGTTGTAAATTTAACACAATTAGTTTTATTTCCGTTCAAATGCAGATTATTAACGTTAAACCAATGCACTAATTTTGATATAGCATTATTCACTTCGTCACATTTAAATGATTGACGTTTAAGTTTAAAAATCAAGGAAGTATCATCAGCAAATAATACTATATCATGACTATCCCCTACAATGTGAGGTAAGTCATTAATATACACCAGAAACAGGAATGGGCCGAGAATCGAGCCCTGAGGAACACCCATTAGTACAGGTGACCCGGAAGAACTTTTACCATTGATAATAACCTTCTGCTTTCTATTACTTAAATATGAAATAATAAGTTTAAGCGCTGTGTTCTTGACACCATAGTACTGTAGCTTCCTGATTAATGTCTCATGGTGAACACAAAAAATATGTTTAATAAGCTCAACTCCAGCGTCAGTTGTCGAGCGACCCCTTGTAAAACCGAATTGATTTTTATGTGGCAATTTATTAATATTAAAGAACCTTAACATCTGATCTAAAATAATTTTTTCAAAAATTTTACTTAATGTTGTTAGTACAGAAATTGGTCTAAAATTGGCGGGGTCTATTGTACTACCAGATTTAAATATAGGTATGACTTTACTATGTTTCATTAAATCAGGAAACACACCAGATTCGACGCTTATATTAAATATAGTGGCTAGATAAGGTGCTAATATATCTATTATAGATAAAATAACTTTAACGGAAATCCCCCATAAATCTGCCGTTTTCTTAACATCAATAGCTTTAATGTATTTAACGATATCTTTTGGCAGTACTCTATGGAATTTAAAAGTATTAGAACAAGCCTTTACATTTTGTTTGAGCAATGATTCGGCGACAGTAGGAGAAGAATTTAATGATTTTGTTGTCAAAAAAGGAACATCAGTAAAATGTTTCTCAAAAGCCATAGCAACTTCTTGATCAGATCGCGTTAAATTATTGTTAATATTCAATTGAAAATCCGAGTTGCGCGGTTTGACCTTGCCCGTTTCACTATTTATTATTCTCCAGGTCATTTTAATTTTGTCGGATGCAGTTTTAATTTTGTTGCTTAAATGTAAAGCCTTAGCAGTGGAGCACACTTTTTTAAATATTTTAGAATATGTTTTTACATAATCTCTAAATATAACACTACTATTATATGATCTTTCATCATAAAGCTCGTATAACCTTCGGCTACTTTTATAAATTCCTACTGTCGCCCATTCATTAAATGATTTGCGACTGTTAAAAGAGAAAGTTTTAGAAGTAAATATTCTACTAAATTCACAACTTATAATTTTAAATAATGTAGCATACATATGATTAGCACTATTTTTAAACGAAAGTGATGGAAGTCTTTTTATTATATTACTTCTAAACCTCTCCAAGCGATGTTCATTTATTGGAACAAATACAACTTTCTTATTTTTCTGTTTTTTGTGTATGTAAGGTAGTGATACTAACTGTCCACAGTGATCTGAACTTAAATTTTTAATAATTGATTTATGCAAGGGCTTAACATCTGTAAAAATGTTATCTATACAGGTCGCACTAGGCCCAGCAATACGTGTTGGTTCTAAGAATAAATTTACAAGATTATACGATTTAAGCAATGAGCTAAACTGAATACTAATGGAAGAAGTTTCAAGGAGATTGATATTAAAGTCTCCACATATTACAACAGACTTGTTCTGTTTACTAAGTTTGAATAAAACTTCTTCCACAATCCTTTCAAAATGGTCATAACTAGCACATGGGGGTCTGTAAACACTTACAACAATGAGGTGTTCGAGCTCGACACAAGCCATTTCTACAGTTCGTTCAACAGAGAGGCTCACAATATCCTTACGTTCTTTATATAATAATGACTTATCTGCTAATATTAAGGAGCCACCACGTAAACTTTTTTCTCTATTGAAGGAACTGACCACCTGGTGATTTCTGAAATTAAACATGAAATTATAATCTTTTAGCCAATGTTCAGTAATACAAAGGATGTGTATATTGTTACTATTTAAAAACAATTCAACTTCCAATTCTTTGCCCAACATGCCTTGTATATTTTGATGCACCAGGTGTAAACAATTTTTATTACTTATTTGTGGGAAAGAATAATAATATTGCTAAATCCAATTAAGCATGCCTTCGCATTAAAAAAATTACGTATAACATGATTATACGGATTTTTTCAAAGTAGTTTAAATACATTTCGACAGCACTATCGGCTTCAACACCCTCGGAAACCATGAAAATGACACCCATGATGAAAAAATTGGTACCTACTTCAGCCGCCATCTTGGATTTACGTTTCCACAGCACTATCGGCTTTAACACCCTAAACCATGAAAATGACATCCATGATGAAAAAATTGGTACCTAATTCAGCCGCCATCTTGGATTAACATTTCGACAGCACTGTCGGCTTCAACACCCTCGAAAACCATGAAAATGAAACCCATTATGAAAAACTTGGTACCTAATTCAGCCGCCATTCTAGATTTATATTTCGACAGCACTATCGGCTTCAATACCCTCAAAAACCATGAAAATGACACCCATGATGAAAAAATTGATACCTATTGCAGCCGCCACCTTGGGTTTACATTTCGACAGTCGGCTTCAGCACCCTCGAAAACCATGAAAATGACACCCATGATGAAAAAATTGATATCTATTGCAGCCGCCATCTTGGATTTACCTTTCGACAGCACTATCGGCTTCAACACCCTCGAAAACCATGAAAATGACACCCATGATGAAAAAATTGGTACCTAATTTAGCCGCCATCTTGGATTTACATTTCGACAGCACTATCGGCTTTAGCACCCTCGAAAACCATGAAAATGACATCCATGATTAAAAAATTGGTACCTAATTCAGCCGCCATCTTAGATTTACATTTTGACAGCACTATCGGCTTCAACACCCTCGAAAACCTTGAAAATTACACCCATGATGATAAAATTTATACCTATTGCAGCCGCCATCTTGGATTTACATTTCGATAACCTTATCGGTTTCAACACCCTCGCAAACCATGAAAATTTCACCCATGCCAAAAAAATTGATACTACTTACTTTTAGTACGTACTACTATTATTTATTCTGTGCTTTTAAAATATTGTAATAAAAAAATCTCTTATTATTATGTAAATTATAATCAAGTATTTAAGAAATTTGGTTATTCGAATATTGTGTATTTGTACAGCGATCTTTTTGAGCCGCTGCAAACAACCGAAACAATGTGTCCAGTGTCCACTCACGACGGCTTCTTCTTTTTCTTAATAATTGGCTTTACGGCTCTGGGATTTTGCCCTTCTGTGCCTGAAGTTACAATATATTATAATAATTATCCTTCAAAGTATATGGCTTCACAATATCTTGATGCCTCACATTGTGCAGCCTTTCGGGGATTTTGACGGCAACTTGAGCTAGCAGCCAGCTGACGGTTGGCGATGGTATCTCAAGGTGCCTAAGCAGACAGACACCTTACTGACGCGCATAGATAAATATATATGTAGCAAGCTACTGACGCGGCGCAAAGAGTATAGTAATATATAAGGAAGATGCGGCGTCTGTGACGCCGATACCCCAAAATATAGTATATTATCTATGGACGCCGAACTTAGTGAGTGAGTAAACTACTCTGTAGCTGTAGCTGTAGCTCCCCATTTACAGAAATAATTTACATACAAGGCTACCAAATCAACGAAAATTTCGCCATTTTGGAGCCGAAAAAATTTAATTATAGCTAAACAAAACAAAATTACACTGCCATTTACATTTAGAGGTTTCCCAATCCCACATAATAGATGAAGGGATTAAAAAATAGATTGAGTTAACAATTGATATTTTCAAAAGTTATCGTGTTTACAAACCACAGGGACATGATAAATCCACACCATAAGCCACTAAAACCCCTTTTTTATTAAAAAATAGCAATTAATCAAATAATTTAAAAAATATTAATAAGTTCAACAATCATTTATCTTTATAACAATGTGCTTTTTATATTATTTATATGTATAATATGATTGCTGGATACGATTTCATGCGATAAAACCTTGGAATCTTGATTTTTAGGCGCTAGTAGAACATACCCACGCGTTTTGCGCTCGACATGCAAAAGTCGTGGATCGCTCTCATTGATAATGTTAAGTCGCCTCTGTTTATTATCGAACAACTCCTCATTTTTATCGGTAAGATTACTTACTATAATTTGGGTCTGTCATTGGAATGATTCGATATGAAGACGAACTAGTAATAATAATTAATATTAATATTTAATAATAATTCTTTATATTTTGTAATCGCGCTCTAGGAATAGGCATAGGTACTAGAGTAAAGTGAAGGAAAAGTAAGCGCCATATTAATTTTATCAAAGACAAGACGCCGGTCGTTTTATTGAGTGAAGAGTGAGGAGTGAGCGCTATGAATTCCTGTATAACTATACTCTTTGGCTATGAATCTAGTAGTTAGTCTGTGAGCGCCATATTAAATTTATCAAAGACAAAACGCCGGTCTTTTTATTTCCTCTTTTCCGCCTTGAAGTGTTCGTATTTGTTTCTACGCGGAGAATTGGTAAATGATGGCAGCAAATAATTATTTTGGGTTCACTCATGGAGGAACCCAATACGGGTGAGTAAATAGCCACTTATAAATGTTAAATATCGATTCGAAGTGCGTAGGCAAACATGTAGGTTCGATACGCAGCCTTGTGCTCATGTTTCTAATCAAAATGGCGCCTATTGTGTATTGATCGTGAATGAAGGGTAGAAAATTGTGAACTTTGGTGATAAAACTAGTGTTTCGTGGTTTTAGCGCGGCGACAGCGTCGGCAGCTTATGGCGGTCAGACTGGGTACGCCGTAGCGCCGGCTGCGACAGCCGCGACGTACGGCACCCAGCGAGCTGCTGCCACGGGCTACGACACAGCCTACCAAGCCGCAGCTGCAACACAAGGTATTATACACATTAAATTTTCATGTCAAATTTCAAAATAAACAGTGTTATTATTTGATTACCCTTTAGCCGTTACTTGTTACTAAGGTTATTCTTTCTAGCTTTGTTAAAATCAATACCTACTTCTGATAGCTGTTAGCTGCACGAGCTACGTTTACTTGTAAGTAAAAAGGTCAATAATATTTCGGCATGGGTTTGAAAATCGAAGCAATAATTTATTACAATCGCTATACAGTTTCGAATATAGTTAAGATCTTGAAATTGAAGCATCTCGTTAAGATGCCTACAATTTCGAAAAGTATAACCCTTCAGAACAAAATTAAGGTAGGTTCATAATATAGAAGTATAATATATAAATTGTAATCAAAGATAATTGACGCTTAATTTTAAAATAATCGTTTCTCATTAAATTCTATCAATGAATCTGCAGGTGTAAATGATTACCTAAACCAACTTTTTTGTTTTGAGTGCATCCTGATGACTGATGAATGCCTTTACAAACCCAAATTTCACTAATTTGGTAGTGGGGAATAATATTACTTTGCTTTATTACTTGCTACATATTCTTAGAAGTTTTTAATAAAAATCCATTATCTTAAGTTTAAATCCAAACCTATTATAATGCATTTCATGAAAAGTTTGCCAACAATTGGTAAAATTAAAAATGTTTGTGCAACCAACTTCATTATAAATAAAATGAGAACATTGTCAATGTATTAGAAGTCAATTAAATATGCATTATTAACTATAAAATAGGATAACTCCTCAAGTTTGCACTTGATGCAGATCGTAAGTAAGATGCAAACCGTGCTGATGGTACTGCGTACTGACGCAACTGTATTAACAGAGCGTTGAGAGCAGGGAAACAGAGGGTTCTCGCATTGCTGTGAGGTGCAAACTTAGCTCAACTGTTGTTGTATATTGTTATTGAAGACTAGAACTTTTTAAGGGTGAAAGACGACTGTGGTTAGTGATGAATGTATTTTTGTCTATTAACCTCTTGTTTTTTTTTTGTAAAGAATAAAAACATTAACTCCTATTGAATTAAACTACTTTTACGAATTTTATAGCATTTAATTAATTTATTTTTATTAATTCCCTATGTTTAAAAGTAGTTGTATTAAATGTAGTGTTTGTGTAAATATAAGAAATCATTGTGCATTACCTCTTAGATTAGAATTTTCTTTTGTGTAAAGAATGCAGTTGTATACATAAATTGCATAAGAACAATTCTTCAATAACTTCAAAAAGGAGGTACTCAATTCGACTATATGTTCTTTTTTTGTGTGTTACCTCAGAACTTTTTTCTGGGTGAACCAATTTCAATGATTCTTTTTTTATTTGCAACACTGGTGCTTCTCATGTAGTCCCATATAAATTTAATCAAGGTTTGACCAATAGTGACTTATTCTTAATAATTTTAATAAAGTTGGTCGCACAATTTTTTTCATTTTATATTATTACCTAAGTATTCATCTGGGTTTGGTATCACCCTCTCATCTACTTCTGTCATAAAATAGGGCTTACATTTCTGTCTTTTATTCTGAAAATAAATGATCATTTATTTTTCTAATGACCTGATCCTTCAAGTATATATTGATTCGTCTTAAAAACTGGATAATTCGGGCCAATCATTCAAATGGATCATTTCGAGTTTCAGTACTCTGTGATCTGTGAGACCCGCTGGATAATTACAGTCGTCGGACATTAAACTGGTTGTAGGTTCCATTAATTGTTTGATCCGGAATGTTTAAAAAATGTAATTGCAATCATTACTACTTTGTGCAATCGGGGTCAAATGAACGAATCATTCACGATTGACACATCATGTCTATCTGGAAATTATAGAGAGCCAGTATAATTACAGACTGTAAGCAGGGATTGAATACCGGTACCAATTTCAGTTCTGGTTCTTCATTTAGGTTCTTATAAACGTTCCTCTTCAGTACTGTTCCAGTTCCGGTATTGGTTCCAGTTTGGGTTCCGATGTACCGGGTCTAAATACCGGTACCGAGATTGGTATAAAAAATTCTGTAGAATTCCGTAGATGCTATTTCAAAATATCCATTCCATTGAGGATTGACAATTTTTGTTTTTGTCATAGAATAGATATATCTTTTGGGAAAAAAATTCTGTCCTTGAAAATTTTTGTTGTAAGTTTAATTGTAGTATAACATCGAATCAAGCTGCACTTGTAAGAAAAAAGTACCATAAAAAATTGATTGAAAATGAACTGTTCTTCTTTTAATTAAGTAATTTTTAGTAAAAAACAAATAAAATAACTATACACACTTTGTGGAAAGTTATATTAAAAAAATATGTTACAAACTTGATTATAACTACTTATTAACATAGATTTTATTTTCTGGTTTTTGTTAGTTTATTTGATATATTACAGTAAAAACAATTGGGACAGCATGGTTTAGAACAATTTAAGACATACGTGATAATTCAATCATCTATAAAAAAAATGTGCTTATATTAACTGCCTATTTTCCAAGAAGTGTTCTAAATTCGAAATAAACGTAATTTAATGCAAAATATGTAAGCTATTAAAATTTGAAATTGATTAACTTCACAAAAATTTGATATTTATGAGCAATAATAGTTTTATTTTAATACAGATAGCATAGAATTAATTACTAAATATAATTTAATACCGACAACATAGAAAAAGAAAGAGAGAATGACATTGTCGGCAAGTTCACACTCATGATAAAAAAAAATCTTTTTAAGTTAATAAATAAAAATTCCGTAGATTGCAACCTCAAATTCCATAGTTGATCCTTATCATGCGTATAGCAAAGGAGTGGAATAAGTTGCTAGCATCTGTCTTTTTCCATCCGATTACAGTGTGGGTGTCTTCAAGACAAGAGTGAATAGGCTTTTGTTAAGTGCGCTTCACCATCTTAGGCTACATCACCACTTACCATCAGGTGGGATCGTAGATAAGCACTGGCTTAGAATATTAAAAAAAAAGTTCGTAGATGATGACAAAATTCCGTAGATCTACTAAAAAATCTGTAGAATTGCCAATGATGTGTTGATATACAACAGAAGATCTCGCTTGATCTGGACTCGCTTTCTCTTTGCTTACGAACTAGTAAAATAAAGGCTCTTAAAGGTTCCAATTTAGGTTCTGGTTCCAGTTCCAGTATAGGTACCGAAACCCCTAAATACCTGTTTTATACCAGTATTTTGAAACTGTTTTCAATCCCTGGCTGTAAGGGAAACCGTCTTAATCTTCAGAGGTGACCATGTATCTGTAGTCTTCTGTGCTTGAAGTTGGCTGCAGGTGGCCATGGACTGGAATAGTGACATTCCATCAGATTTTTGTTAAATAACATAAACTGGGTAATAGATATAATGAGACCTTGTGTGTGTGTGTGTGGTGTAACGCAGTGTTGTGTGCAGCGGCGGCGCACGCGCACGCGCAGGCGGCGGCGGCGGCCGCGTCGGCGTACGACGCCAGCAAGAGCGCGTACTACCAGCAGGCCTACCCCGCGCCGCCGCAGCAGCCGGCCTACGACGCGGCCGCCAAGCCCGCCTACACCACGCCCGCCACATACGCCCAGGTACGCTTTTATTACCATCCTGTGTATCTATCTATCTATGTAATGGAGACTTTTATTGTAATTTTCACCAACTTGTAGAAGTTTGATTGACTTGAAACTTTGCACTTGTATCAAAGACCCATAACGATATGATAATTTAATAACTAGCCCAGTATCTTGATAAGGATCACTAGGATAATTCTCTCTAGAATCATCACAGCTCATACTCAATACATGTTTTTTTTTAAGTTTACTCAACTATTATAGTATAATAGTGCCAAAGAAGCACACAGTTTATACATGGTAGACATACTGCAGCTTTCTTGTGGTTGTAGCATGAATGGGTTAGCTCAATCAGGGAATAACCCAATAGAATTCCCAATTACCGTAAAAAGTGTCTCCAGTTCTCTTACCATACGAAACAGCATTAAACTGCTCTTATACGTCGGTATTCTGTAAGAGTGTGGCCTAGTCGAACCTGACTCATTGGTGACACA
Source organism: Parnassius glacialis (assembly GCA_033319125.1). Lineage (NCBI taxonomy): Eukaryota > Metazoa > Arthropoda > Insecta > Lepidoptera > Papilionidae > Parnassius > Parnassius glacialis. The sequence goes on from JAVANC010000028.1 coordinate 43,416,427, forward strand.
ACCATAATATAGCCGCAGCATGGGCTGTACCACATAAAAAAAGGTATAGCGGTGCACTAAGCTTTCTCTTTCATTTATGCAATTTTTTTAAATAGTAATAAACTATTAAAGTGTTATATGTCTTCTGAAAATAAGATAAGTAAGCTGAAGTGGCAATGGGTCAGCCATATAGCTCAAAGAACGGACAACCAATGGGAAAGAATGGTTTTGAATGGCAGCCTTGTATCAAATTTCAGAGAATTCAATATTTAAATTAATATTTCTTAATTTCGGTTTGGATATTAATAATTGTGAGTTACCAAAATCATTTTATGGGCATTTCTCTGTAAACTGGGCAACTCGTTCTAAGAGAGTTGTCTAGGCAATTTTATTGCTTATATATTTAAAAAATCTTATTCAGGGGACATATGTTCCAATTTAATAATAAACGGCAGATGAACCAAAAATATTTCCATTACTTTAGTAAATATTGAGAATTTTCTAAAAAAATAGATACAGGGGACTGTTGCTTATGTCAGGGGACTGTGTATTTCAATGAAAAATAACATTTCAGTTCCAAAATTAAATCTTTTTATTTTCTAAAAAATTCGGAGCTTAAGAATTAAGTATGTAAACATACAAAAAATCTACTCTTCTTTTCGTCCTTCTCGTCTTTTTATAATATTCTACTCACACTCAAATTCTAACGCTGAAATCTTATAAGTAATTAATTAAAGTAAAGTATTCAATTAAAATCACGTACATTGAGAAAATGTTTAAGTACTATTAATCTTACACTTTACAATTAGTCTCATATAATTAAAGAAAATAATTTATAACTTAAATATGGCACATATTGGTAAAGAAAAATAGTATTAAGAATTTGGTCTTACTATGTTTCAAAAACATTTGCCGATGAATAAAATTTGTAGAAGATTCTATTGCCTTTTAAAAAATATATTTGGAATAGGTAGCTTCTGTATCACCTGGTTCAAATCTGAATGTATGGTCTTAATTACCACAGAGCTTTAGGATTGTTACGCAAATTTTGCCATCTTTTTCATCAATCTTGTCAATGATGCTCACATGTGTGAAACATTCCATATTTCTGGCAAGCAATTTGTCGAGGATGTAATATGTGTTTAATGCTTTTACTGTAGCAGAACTAAGTTCAGCTTCTTTATCAGATTCCGAATCAGTGAACACATCTTCCACAATTAGTTTTGGCTTATACTCATAAATTACTTTTCTGAAGCTAATAATTTCAAATGTATATTTTCATGTGGTTTGTGTATTACAAACAAATATCGCGCTTATCAATTTTGGGCATGATAATCCAAAAAGTATTCTACAAAATCTACAAAAGGTTTGACAACTCAGTTTGAAATTGCTTTTCTGTTGCTGGAATTTCTTGTATAAGTCGAGTAATAAATCAAGCATGTACGAAAGCAAATACATAGTCTAAAAATATACCGAACACTAAGTTGCAGAAAATGGCAGATACTCAAAGAAAAAAGACTTAGCAAAAATATTTTCAGAAAAGATAGTTAGCAAACATAAGTTAAAAAGTATTTCAGTACTTTAATTTTTAAGGAATCTAATTTCTTCATCTTTTTTCTTCTTTATTTTATATCTTACCATCTATCTTTTTCAAATAATTTCAGCAATTTTACTTGTTGACATTTGAGATGAATTAGATACAACAGAAGCTAGAATATTTTTCTCTCATACACGTGTTTGTAATACGTTTTTCTTATTGCGATACTTGGTGCAATGCTTTCTTTACTTCTTCTTTGCTTCCCGGTATTCTGATGGAGTCATATTTTTAACAAGCTTCCTAGTTCCATTTTCTTCTTATTCCCTACGTTCTTAGCTTTTCTACAGGTCGTTTTTAATACGTTCAAACTTCTTCGCTCGGTTTCTCATTTTCTGTGTAAAATATCCTTCTTAGAGAGTTATTTCTTCCTGGCGCTATATTTAAAACACACGTGTACTTAAAACAATAACTAAGATAATATTAAGACAGTCCCCTGGAGGCGTAAACAACCCCCTGTCTTATTGACGGCAGGAGATTGTTCCCAGGGGACTGTTTTAATTTGATTTAATTGAAAAGTAGCACAAAATGGAATTGAATCATGTTATTTTGCTGTACACTGGGAATATTTATCAATTAAATTATTTACAATTTCCAAGGTTTAAATATAGTGCATTAAGAATAAATAAAAATAATCCTTACCAGAGGACTGTCGGCTGTTTGCTTAAGACGTGAGTTCCACGGAGTGACGTTCGTGCAGCACTAAAAAAATACTTTTCCGAACACTAATAGCGACACCCGTGCAAACTTCAGATTGTTTGCGTTTTGTTACACGCATCAATACATTTGTTTAACCTTTAGATTACGTGACGCGTAATTTAAAACATAGACAGGGGAACTGTTCACAAAATGCGGAGACAAACTTTGACTCACTTTTTTAGTTTTATAAAATTATTTATAAAAAAATAAGCATGTCCAATTAACACATACACATTATTGTTTGAATAATCAAAGGAGATTGATGCCTATAGTTATTGCCTTAATTAATTTGATCTGAAGTGACTATACTGCTATGGTGACACGTCAGGGGACTGTTTTTGAGGGCTATGAAAACGTTTTTGATACAATAAAGTTTAATAGATATTACACGCTAAACAGAGTTAGATTAGGCTATTATCTTTTAAAGTAATCTATAAAATATAAACTGTACGTATTTATATAATATTGGCCTGAGACAACGAGTTGCCCAGTTTACAGAGAAACGCCCTTATACAATCACGCACAACTATTTATAATAAATGATATTTACACAAATAAGAAAAATATGTATTGTTACCACGGAGCAAATACTTTCTCCGTGATTGTTACTTTCAGTTGTCTTATTTATAGCAATAATAAAGCGTACTGAAGTTCGCCATATATAAAATAAATGAGGCATGGCGAGAAAAACAGCCAGTGATTGATGTTACATGAAGAAGGTCAAAACCCTGTTGGACTGTTGCCAACTTTCATAATAATGGTCTATATAAGTAGTGAAAGGAAAGCTAAAGAACATTTATTCTTATATTTTTATTACTTCCTCTTTTATTTAAAATCACATAATTATTTTTTGTTGACACAATTATGTTGATTATCCTGTCATATACATAATGGATCAACCACGCAACAGTGCCCTAGGGTCAGCAGTATAGGGCAAGTCAAAAATTTTGATTCTTACATGTCTACTCCAATGAATATTTGTAAAAATACTTTGGCATTGGGCTTCTTTTATGCCTAAAGAGGTCTACATGCTGCTTCATTGTAGCTTTTTAAAAAAATTTGTAGGCATGCTACGTGTAAAGTAATTCTATTCAGTACCGACATTTACTTATCATCAGTGTTGGATAATTGGTTAGTATCATACTTGCAACGAATAGTATATTCGAGCACACGCCAAATACTGAATATTCTTTGAACTTCCTGACCTAATAGCCGAATATTAGGCAAAAGTATTCTGCCGGGAAGTAAGTAGTGTTTATTCTTCAGAGTATCTATTCTCTGAGGCTGGGATTGTCTACGAAAGAAAAGGCAAAAACTGCTGCCTGAAAATGAAGAAAAATAAGTCTTTCGGCACCATTATCTACCACTCTAATTATGATAATTCAAGTGCCAAGTTTTTTATATCAGTTCTTTTTTAATTTTTATAATATGGAAGTTGATTATGTACCTGACTACTTTAATGATTTCAAGACAAATTTTTTTATAAAATAAATATTTTCATTTTACTATCTTATCTTATCTGACTATATACGACAATAAAACCTTAAAAGTATTCGGTATTCGACCGAATAGGATAAAAGTAGCCGAATAGGCTGAATACCGATTAATAGCCAAATATTCGTTGCAACTCTAGTTAACATTTATTAAACAAACCTGGTAGAAACCTCGTTTGCTGTTTCATAGGTGCTGAAAATTACCCATCTTAGTTAAGATATTGTAATTGGAAGTAGTAACTTATGTTTTAAGGAGATTTATAGAACCAAATTTTATTAAAATATAATAATATATAAAACAGGAAAACGTAATGGTTTTTGTTTAAAGTCATTGAATCACTTGCAAAGTGTATGTTCACGCAATTTAACAGTGGTAGAGCCACGCGGCAGCTTTTGCTGTCACACGGATGGGCCGGCTCGAACCGGGGTGGTACCACGACCTCACAGAAAACCAGCGTGAAGTAGAGGTTTACCTCTGCGTTTCGCTTGGTGAGTGCAGGTGGCCGGAGGCCCTTTTTACTGGAAATGAGGCATTCCATCTTAGTCCTCACGGGTGATAACGCATCTACATTTTGATTTGTAATAGAGGATAGATGTAGATGTCTATGGGCCGCAGAACCACTTACCATCAGGTGGACTGTGTGCTCGTTTGTCACCCTTATCCTATAAAAAAAAAATTCAACAAAACTCCAAGACTAGACCTATGTGAAGTACTGCTCCTGTTTAGTATGTGATTTTATAATACAGGTGCTCTACGTCTCAAGAAACTTTGACACATTCAATTATGTTTTCGTAAAAACTTTCAATTAATTTTTTTTATAGTATAGGGTGACAAACGAGCACACAGTCAACCTGATGGTAAGTGGCTGCTGTGGCCCATAGACATCTACATTTATCCTCGTTTGCGAATCAAAATGCAGATGCATTGCCACCCGTGAGGATTAAGATGGAATGCCTCGTTTCCAGTAAAAAGGGTCTCCGGTTCTCTACACTCACCATACGAAACAGCAGTGTTAAGCTGCTATTTGACGCTGGAATTCTGTGAGGGCGTGGTCCTTCCCCGGTCGAGCCGACCCATTCGTGCTACAACTATACTACTAATATAGCTGCAGCATGGCTCTACCACGTACAAATGTTGCAACTACTTCAAAACTCAACATTCCCTGTGAATATTCTATAATATTACACATTATTTTTCACACCTTCCCTAGATACAGTAATTTTGAAGAAACTGTCTGATTCAATTACCATGTTGAATAGATCACTGATTAAAATTTGTAGAGTGATTGATTTTAACTAGTTTTCAGAGCCACACTTCATAATAATGTCCTCTAGATCGAATTTAGGTCACGGTGGCCAGTCTCAACAGAGATTAGCATTCTGAGGTTTAAAAGTCAAACATCGCAAATTTCCTAACTGGGACTCGGCCTTGAAAATTTCTTGAGAAAAGAAACTAATAATTTATTTTCGCCTGACCCAGGATTTAAACCACATACCTAAGAATAGAATGGATTTATTTTTATTCAATATAGATTACCAGAATACTATTTAGTCATTTAAGCTTTAATAAAATAACTAAAATAAAAAACATGTAAGGACTTTTATGTATTTTACAGAATATGCTGCAGAAATGTTGTTTAGCTAGATTAGATACATGAGAGCCTCATTGAAGTTGCTCGTCAACTGTCATTCTGAACAAAAAACAGTGGATTCAACAAGATTGTGCTTTCCCCTCTACAAGCACACTGGTAGTTACCTGTTCAACACTTGTAAATTTTATACATTTAGTTTTATAACCGTTTAAAATCAAATTATCGACATTATACCAGTGTACTACTTTTGATATAGTTAGCATTGTTTACTCACTTCGTCATATTTAAATAATTGCCGTTTAAGTTGAACTAATGATCAGCAATCCCGTTTAGAACCACAAGACTACGTAGTAGATAGTAACAATGCACTTAATGACTCGTATGAGTGGGGGCTTCGACTTATACGGTTAGTTTGTTGTCATCTGTTTACATTGTAGGTAGTGTATGATGTACACAGCACAGGCACAGACTTGACACACAGTAATGTAAGTGTTGTGCAGGGCGGCGCTCGCGGCGGCGGCGGCGCGAAGGCGTACGGCGGCGTGTACACGGCCACCACGGCCGCCACCTCCTACCCCTCGCAGGCCTACAGCGCGCCCGCGCCGCAGCCCGCCAAGCGTACGTATCATCTGCACTACACCACACTACACACTACACACGAAGGCGTACGGCGGCGTGTACACGGCCACCACGGCCGCCACCTCCTACCCCTCGCAGGCCTACAGCGCGCCCGCGCCGCAGCCCGCCAAGCGTACGTATCATCTGCACTACACCACACTACACACTACACACGAAGGCGTACGGCGGCGTGTACACGGCCACCACGGCCGCCACCTCCTACCCCTCGCAGGCCTACAGCGCGCCCGCGCCGCAGCCCGCCAAGCGTACGTATCATCTGCACTACACCACACTACACACGAAGGCGTACGGCGGCGTGTACACGGCCACCACGGCCGCCACCTCCTACCCCTCGCAGGCCTACAGCGCGCCCGCGCCGCAGCCCGCCAAGCGTACGTATCATCTGCACTACACCACACTACACACTACACACGAAGGCGTACGGCGGCGTGTACACGGCCACCACGGCCGCCACCTCCTACCCCTCGCAGGCCTACAGCGCGCCCGCGCCGCAGCCCGCCAAGCGTACGTATCATCTGCACTACACCACACTACACACTACACACGAAGGCGTACGGCGGCGTGTACACGGCCACCACGGCCGCCACCTCCTACCCCTCGCAGGCCTACAGCGCGCCCGCGCCGCAGCCCGCCAAGCGTACGTATCATCTGCACTACACCACACTACACACTACACACGAAGGCGTACGGCGGCGTGTACACGGCCACCACGGCCGCCACCTCCTACCCCTCGCAGGCCTACAGCGCGCCCGCGCCGCAGCCCGCCAAGCGTACGTATCATCTGCACTACACCACACTACACACTACACACGAAGGCGTACGGCGGCGTGTACACGGCCACCACGGCCGCCACCTCCTACCCCTCGCAGGCCTACAGCGCGCCCGCGCCGCAGCCCGCCCGCGCCGCAGCCCGCCAAGCGTACGTATCATCTGCACTACACCACACTACACACTACACACGAAGGCGTACGGCGGCGTGTACACGGCCACCACGGCCGCCACCTCCTACCCCTCGCAGGCCTACAGCGCGCCCGCGCCGCAGCCCGCCAAGCGTACGTATCATCTGCACTACACCACACTACACACGAAGGCGTACGGCGGCGTGTACACGGCCACCACGGCCGCCACCTCCTACCCCTCGCAGGCCTACAGCGCGCCCGCGCCGCAGCCCGCCAAGCGTACGTATCATCTGCACTACACCACACTACACACTACACACGAAGGCGTACGGCGGCGTGTACACGGCCACCACGGCCGCCACCTCCTACCCCTCGCAGGCCTACAGCGCGCCCGCGCCGCAGCCCGCCCGCGCCGCAGCCCGCCAAGCGTACGTATCATCTGCACTACACCACACTACACACTACACACGAAGGCGTACGGCGGCGTGTACACGGCCACCACGGCCGCCACCTCCTACCCCTCGCAGGCCTACAGCGCGCCCGCGCCGCAGCCCGCCAAGCGTACGTATCATCTGCACTACACCACACTACACACTACACACGAAGGCGTACGGCGGCGTGTACACGGCCACCACGGCCGCCACCTCCTACCCCTCGCAGGCCTACAGCGCGCCCGCGCCGCAGCCCGCCAAGCGTACGTATCATCTGCACTACACCACACTACACACTACACACGAAGGCGTACGGCGGCGTGTACACGGCCACCACGGCCGCCACCTCCTACCCCTCGCAGGCCTACAGCGCGCCCGCGCCGCAGCCCGCCCGCGCCGCAGCCCGCCAAGCGTACGTATCATCTGCACTACACCACACTACACACTACACACGAAGGCGTACGGCGGCGTGTACACGGCCACCACGGCCGCCACCTCCTACCCCTCGCAGGCCTACAGCGCGCCCGCGCCGCAGCCCGCCAAGCGTACGTATCATCTGCACTACACCACACTACACACTACACACGAAGGCGTACGGCGGCGTGTACACGGCTACCACGGCCGCCACCTCTTACCCCTCGCAGGCCTACAGCGCGCCGGAGCCGCAGCCCGCCAAGCGTACGTATCAATACACCCACTACACACTACACAAGCGTTCACCCATCTCACCTACACTTACCTTCACTTATACTATCGAACATTTTATAAATCCAATGACCATTACAGCAAATTCTTCCCATCATGTGAAATGCTTGTGTCTGATTGAAAACTGAATTAACTATTGTAAGCTTTTCCACAGATGTACTAAGATAAAACTTGATAAAAATAATTACCCGTACTCACTATACCGGACAGTTGAATTCTTTACTACAAACTACAATGCTATAATGATTAGTAGAATTTAATTGAAAATATGAATAATTTATTCTTTTGATTGTATTACAGCTCTCTACAACGCTGCCACCATGTATGTTGCACAACAGACTAAAACCGGCGGCGGCGGGTAAGGATTACATTTTCTTGCACTAAAATACCTTATGTAGTTTTTAGATTGATAAGAGATATGTGCATTATCATGGTTAATATTAAATCAGGACGAAAATATTAAAGGTGTTAAGTAGGTGCAGTACATTTTTAAGTAATCTGAATTCGTATATTGATTTTTATGCCTAATTATTTAATGCTGAAAAAAAATCTTATAGTTTTTTCGTTTTTATTGCTGCAATTTTACTAATAATATAGCTATTTTTATGTATAATCATTTGTTACTTATGAATATACATATTGTTTGATAGTGGTTGGAAGAACTACAATAAAGGAGGCGTAGGCGCCGGACAACAGCGGCGCCCCAAACCGCCGCCTAAAGCCCAGCAGCTGCACTACTGCGACGTCTGCCGAATCTCCTGTGCTGGACCACAGGTGAGCTGGAAATTGTAAAGGAAAGTTTATTCACTACCCATAGTAGCTTGTTGCTGAAAATGTACCTCAACTTAAAAAAGCTAACTTTATATCCATGGATAACCGATTGTATTATTGGTTTGTGTACACTGCCGGCCAAAAGTTTAAGACCACACTTAAATAACATAATTATCTATAAATTGTAACGAAATCCCATAAGTAAAAGGAATGTACACTTGCATATTCTATTGGTAATATCGAATATTTAAAGAAGTTATTCTTTTATTTACTTTCTAAGTTACTGGACAATAAACATGTATTGTTTTCAAATATCGACAAACTCTGCGTTAGAGCTAGGCGGTAGAGTCGTAATAATATTTTATGATGGGCTAATAACTAATTGCTTTGCTTTTGTTTCCCATTGGTCAATAATTAGGATAATTTAGCTTCTAAAACACGTGTTTCCGACTTACTATTGCCCGAGTTTACATGGTTTTGTTCACAAACAATCTCAATTAGTCTAAACCTGTGGTTTCTACAGTTAAGACGTCTTAAAATGGGAAAAGCACGCGAAATAAGCAGTGAAGTGCGTTCTGCCATCGTTGTTTTACATAATGAAGGCAAATCCGAACGTGAGATTGCTTTACAATTGAAGTTATCGAAGACTTGTGTTCATGACACAATAAGTCGATACAGGGAGACAGGCACTTTTCAAGATCGTCCACGCTCGTGAAGGCCGAGAGCTACCACGTCAAGTGAAGATCATTTCATTGTTGTTACCAGCAAGCGAAATAGACGCTTATCAGCACCGGATATCCGCGTCGACGTAAACAAAACCCGAGTTAAACCTTTATCATTGACTACAGTAAAACGGTGACTGAGAGATGCGAAATTGTGTGATCGTCTCGCCGTTCGAAAACCTCTGCTAATAAAAAGTTCTGCCTCTGCCACAAAACAAGAAAAAACGGATGCAATAGTCCCTTGCCCATCGAGATTGGACTGAAGATTTTAAAATAGTTCTTTGGACCAATGAATCCAAGTTTGAGCTATTCGGTTCAGAATGGATAATTTACGTTCGATGCAGTGACCAAGAAATGATGATGACAGACTGTGTAGTGCCAACAAGCAAGCATGGTGGTGGCTCAATTATGGTAGGGTTGCTTTTCTAGCCAAGGAACTGGCGATTCGATCAAAATTGACGGAATAATGAAAAAGGAAGAGTACAAAAAAAAATTTGAACAAATTGCCGTTCCTTCGGTGTTGTGATTAATTGGAGATGTATTCGTTTTCCAACAGGACAATGATCCTAAGTATAGCTCAAAATTATGCAGAGGATATTTGGAAGAGAAAGAGGCACAAGAGGTTAAAAACATGGTTTGTACTTCTCAGAGCCCGGATATCACGCCCTGAGTTGCCCCGACAAAGGTTGACTGGACTAGGGCCCATGAGTAATCAAATCGACGGGCAACAGAGGACGGGGCCCAAATGGCCTATGGATAAATGTTCTAAAACGGCTGACAAATAAGCAAACACTACTTACCGATCTCCGGGGGTAGGGTTGACCACATGATACCAGTCAGGTGATAAGTGAGGTGCATGTAAGTAGTGTGTACATTGTGTAACCTGACTTAACCGTTGAAGTCGGACCGCAGATCCAGCGCTGCTTCTCTCCAAAAGTGGTAGTTCACTTTATCTGAACTCAAGTTTGACGTCACTACACTATTTCAGTCTATCGACTTTATTGTACATATAGTTAACTTTAAAGTCAACCAATTCAACATTCATCGTAATCAAACTCGTGACACACGACACAAGTAACGAACAGTCGTTCAAAGTTCAATATTCAATGTTACTGGTTCATTTAGCACAAAATTACAAACACGGGAACGAACGCGGCCTCTTCGTTAGTCTCAAAGTTCAGCGTTCCACACAACAAGCTAAAACTTTCGTACGATATTAAAATACCACATCCGAACTCAAAATCCACCTCGTTGACACGTAAAACCAACGAAAATAGTCAACACACAAAAAGGCACTTAACGCGACGTTACAATTTAACATTAACTTCCAAAAACAATTAACCGGGCCACGCCCTCGAAATGGAATGCGAGCGTCAAATTCCAGGCCGTCTTTCGACTCGGAATGCGCGCACGAGACCGGGTCACACAAGCAAATTAAATATTGCAAAATGCACTTCATGATGCAATCACTATACAAATTGACGTAAATTACTTGCAAACGAATTTTTTTTATAAGATAAGGGTGACAAATGAGCACACAGTCCACCTAATGGTAAGTGGTTGCTGCGGCCCATAGACATCTAGATCTATCATCGTTTGCGAATCAAAATGCAGATGCGTTGTCACCCGTGAGGACTAAGATGGAATGCATCATTTCCAGAGTAAAAAGGGCCTTTATCATTCAAATTCAATACAAGCCTTTTGTCACGAAACGTACAAATTAGACAGACCAATTCGAGGCGGTCTACACGAGACCCAAATATTCAATAGTCAATTAGGCGCGCACAATTTACACTATATCCAACACGAAGCGATCTCCTCTCGGGTCGCACATTCTTAGCGTTTCAAAACTCAAAAAGGGCCTCTTGTCACTTCAAGCACGAAAATACAATTAATAAGAGGCGTTTGTCACGCGGCCGACCGCTTCGCACGTAACCGTCATACTTTAAGACTCTCCTCGTTATCACAAAAACAAATTGAGATAACTCCGTAGGAGGCGCGCGGTAGACCGTCGCGCCAATACGCTTTTTCATACTAACCGCCGGCCCACGCGCTGTATGCCGGGAAGCGGCTCTCGACCTCAAACACCCCCCCCCCCCCCCCCCCCCGGCGGCGTTTATGTCACCTCATACCATCGGGTGACGCGCCGGTCAAACGTTATTGGATGCAACTTCAAATGTCCATATTTGGGCCTAAACAAATACCATTGAACTTTTGTGGGAAGAGCTTGATAGGAACGTCGGTAATTGTACGGTAAATCCTCGCGAGAAGAAATGTGGAATGCTTTGTGTAAAAGTTGGAACAATATATCACAAGACACTATCAACAAATTGATTGCCCGTATGCCGAGACTTGTGACAAAAGTCATAGAATGCAAAGGAGGATTTTTTGATGAAAAATCAGTTTAGCTAACCTTTTTTAGCATAGACTATTAATATTTCTTTACGCTTTTCAAGTATATTGATTGTCAAAAAGTGTTTTATTGGATGATTTAACAGTTTAAATTTTCCTATTTCTCTACTTTAATTAAGGTGGTCTTAAACTTTTGGCCTACAGTGTATCTCTTCACATTTTCACACTTAACGGTGGTAGAGCCACAACAGCAAACCGGCGTGAAGTGGAAACTCTGCTTCTGCGTTTCGTTTGGTGAGTGCAGGTGCGACTACCCCAGGAGGGTACCAACACCTCTGGAGGATCCCATCCACGACCATGCTACTCCATTCCTGAGCGTGGGTGCTCAGGCTGCCCCGCATATGGGGGGAGGGGGATTTCCTCTCAAAACAACTGCTCGGGGCAAACTGAGCAACAAAACCACACTATCCGTGAATTTCTGCAACATCTGGGGACTTCACTCGAAACTAAACGCCGTCCACTACCATCTCGAGACAGTGAAGCCGGCCTTACTCATTCTGACCGAAACGCAGGTGTCTTCTCCGGTTGATACTTCGTATCTCTCCTACCCGGGGTACAAATTGGAGCACTCCTTTGTGCCTCGGGCTGGAGTTTGCGTATACGCCTTGGGCTGGAATTTGCGTATACGTCAGAGAGGACATCTGTTCTCGACGCCTCGGCAGTCTTGAAGGTTTGGACCTGTCCATCCTTTGGCTACGCTTAGACAGTGACGACCATCCGCGCGTCTACGGGTGCCTCTTATAAGTCCCATAGCGGTAATGCCGAAATAGACCGACTCATCGACCGCGTCCAAATAGCTATAGATTCCTTGCTACAACAGGTCTCATCCGCAGAGATCGTGATCCTTGGAGATTTTAACGCCCACCACGCCGAATGGCTCGGTTCACGTTTAACCGATCTTGCGGGGAGATCTGTTTATGACTACTTTTGCCTACGCGGATTCCAGATGTGGAGGATCATACACCTTCCCTGTTGGACCTTCTGCTGACCTCTCATCCGGATGGATATCAGGTTTCCGTCGATGCCACTCACGCTCCCCTCGCGGTTGCGTTCTGCAGGTTGCCGCCGTGTTTGGCATTACAGGTCAGCGGATTGAGAGGGAATGCGGTCTTTATTTGTATCCTACCCATGGGGGCAAGTTTGCTTCTCGCCAGATGATCCCAGCGCTGTTGCTAACTCTGTCACTGATGTGGTGCTACAGGAAATGGAACTATTTATTCCATAATCTGTGGTACCCATCGGAGGCAGATCTCAGCCTTAGTTTGGTCGCTCCTGTAAGACTGCATTACGCAGTAAGGAGGAGTGTTATCAGGCCTGGGATGGGGCTTCGGTGGCTCGGAATGTCTCTAGGTCCTTCAAAAGAGTTATTGCCAAGGCAAACTCCAGAGAACATAGGCAGAATTGGCGAGAAACTAGTTCGCCTTCCTTCGGCAACCCGTGCATTCCGGTCTCTCGCCAAGGCTATCCAAGGGAGTTTCTGTAAGCCATCACTACCATCTGCACAGGGAGGACGACTCACTGGCCCACGCCGCAAAAGAGAAAGCCGACCTTTTAGACTCCCTTTTTGCGTCCAACTCGACTCTGGATGACGGGGGGAACACACCGCCGACCATCATCGTTGTAGACGGTGCATGCTCCGACTACAAGCCTATTAACGCTGGTGTTCCACAATGCTGCATACTTATCACCAACGCTGTTTCTTCTGCATATCAATGATATGTTGCAAACCGGTAACATTCATTGCTATGCGGATGACAGCACTGGTGATGCTCTATACACCGGCCGTGCTAATATTTCTCGGGAAAACGTCGGCGAGTACCGGAACAAACTTGTGTCTTAAGTTGAGTCTTTGCTGAACAAAGTCTCGGATTGGGGGCGGCTAAATCTTGTCTATTTTAATCCTCAGAAGAAACAAGTTTGCGCGTTTACCGCTAAAAAGAACCCCTTTGACGTATCTCCTCAGGTTCAAGGCACTCACGACCTGATGGTAAGTGATTACCGCCGCCCATGCACAACTGCAACACCAGGGGAACCAGAAGAATTGCAGATGCGTTGCTGTTCTTTTAAAAAGGAGTAGGCACTTTTCTTGAAGATCCTTAAGTCATATCGGTCCGGAAAAATCGCTGATGGTAATCAATTCCACAAAGAAATTGTACGAGGAAGAAAACATTTAAATCGCACAGTGGTGGACCGCCAATCATCCAGATGGTGTGGATGGTATCGGGAGTTCTGCCACGATGTGCGTTAGTGAAATTTGGCGGCTGGAATTAATCTGAACAATTCCTCGGAGCACTCCCCGTAAAAAAAAAATTGTTAAATTTATATTATATTTTAATGTATTTTGATTGTTATTTTTTTTGTTGTCCATATAATAAATAAATAAATGCGAAAGAAAATGCAAAGCGATGAAACACTCTTCTTCTTAATAACTGGCTTTACGGCTCTGGGATCTAGCCCTTCTGAGCCTGAAGTTATAATATATTATAACAATTATCCTTCATAGTATACTGCTTCACAATATGTTGACGCATCACACTGTGCAGCTCTTGGGAGATTTTGACGGCAACTTGAGCCAGCAGACGGCTGACGGTTGGCGATGGTATCTCAAGGCGCCAAAGAAGACAGACACCTTATTTTGAGAATCACATAACCATCAGAGCACTTGTTTTAGTTTCCACTAATAGTTCACATGCGCAGACACTTAATACACAAAATCGCACCACTTTTACATATCAAAGTCCACTTCAAACCATTAGTAAAACAATAATACAAGAGCAGCAAACCGCCGCCGGTCAATTTCCCGACAAAACTCAGCGATGCAACATCTCTTCGCAGCGCCAATGAATCGAGCCGATCAGAAAGAATTCCGTCGTCGACGATCCGAACTGCTGCGCTGGATGCGGTCAAGTGGAAGGAGCTGACTATGAGGTGCCCCGGCCCAGAGATGAGAACAGTATTCCATGTGAGGCCTAACATGCGCTTTGTAAAGTTACAAGCGATGTGCCGGCATAAAATACTGTCTCGCTCTGCTGAGCACGCCAAGCTTTTTAGAGGCCAACTTGGCCTTCCCTTCCAAGTGACCACGAAACTGCACATTATTCGATATGTCGACGCCGAGGATTTCTATCCTAGCTGAGGCAGCAAGGGGAATGCCTTGAAACTGAGGAGATGCGATAAAGGGGTTCTTTTTAGCGGTAAACGCGCAAACTTGTGTCTTCTGGGGATTGAACTGGACTAGATTTAGTCGCCACCAATCCGAGACTTTGTTCAGCAAAGACTCTACTTCAGACTCAAGTTTGTTTCGGTACTCGGCAACGTTTTCCAGAGAAATGTTGGCACGGCCGCTTTATAAGGCATCACCAGTGCTGTCGTCTGCATAGCAATGAATGTTACCAGTTTGCAACATATCATTGATATGCAGGAGAAACAGCGTTGGTGATAGCACGTAGTTTTGTGGAACACTAGCATTGATAGGCTTGAAATCAGAGCATGCACCGTCTACTACGACCTTTATGCTTCGATCAGCTAGGCAACTGGTGACCCATTTGCACAATTTCTTTGGAAGCCCATAGAAAGGAAGCTTCGAAAGAAGCGTTTTGTGCCAGACCCGATCGACAAATAGGATACAAGCATTATGGCTTCCCCTGTAGATTATATCTGGGGAGGGGGAGGGGGGGATTGCTATAGTGGATATGCTAGGCAGGTGGGTTGGCTATTGCAGGTTTTTATTATTTTGAGTGGTTCTCAGGAAAATTGTGCTGGTTTACCTCAGTCGCCTCTTACGACAGTATAGCTGCAGGTGTGTCTATGACGTATAGTGAGTCGTGGCGTGTTGTGGTGTTAGCAGCAGTGTATATGGCGACGGTTCTAGCGCGTGGTGTGTGTGCGCAGACGTACAAGGAGCACCTGGAGGGGCAGAAGCACAAGAAGAAGGAGGCGGCGGTGAAGCTGTTCGCGGCGGGCGGCGGCGCGGGCGGGCGCGCGGCCGGCTCGGCGCTGCGCTGCGAGCTGTGCGACGTGACGTGCACCGGCGCCGACGCCTTCGCGGCGCACGTGCGCGGCATCAAGCACCAGAAGGTGCTCAAGCTGCACACCATGCTGGGCAAGCCCATCCCGCCCGCCGAGCCGGCCAAGCTGCACCAGGGTACGTACCCGCACTGCTGCACTACACTGCACACTGCACACTACAACACAACACAACACACGCCGCGCTGCGAGCTGTGCGACGTGACGTGCACCGGCGCAGAGATATGTTATGGCTCCAAAATTTCGTAATCTAAAGGTAAACTGATACATCAAAAATGAAATCAGCATCACAAACAAAAATGTATATTATGCCTACATTCACCGTTATTTTCATTTTTATAATATATAATTCCTACAGTAATCATTTTTAAGCTTAAAGTATGCTAAATGTTGTTGTTGTAGTTTACAATTCTGTGATGTTTTCAGATTGATTTTACAGGAAATATGTGGAAAAAGAATGTATTAAAATATTTGAATGTCATGGGTATATACAATTTAAAATGATAATTTCCTGTGAAATGTACTGATTAGATCAATTATGTATTTGTTTCTTCATTTTTTATTGACTTATTTTTTCTTTATAAAAATTCAAATATGTCCTCTGAACACACTCGCTAAGAGGACATATTTGTCAGGCTCGCACCCGTGCTGACTTCTCGTGACGCCACAATATCATATCTGTATCTGCGACAAGTAGGCTCGTAGATTTTTCAAAACAAGTCAAATTTTCTCTTAAATTGCAAAATTATTAACACTCAGTACAGATATGGAGTGTGACATTGGTGGACCTTTTTATTAACCTCTGTAGTATTTGTTTAATTTAAAAAAAAGGATCCTCTGTGTTTATGTGACTTTGCAAAGTGAGAGAAAATTTGACTTTTCCGATCAGCGAAAAAGACGGTGGCCGGTACGCCCAAGATCGCATTCGTGGCGTCTGGAGAGCTCAGCACGGTCGGGAGCGGCAATGAAGAGGGAAAACCGTGTGAAGCAGACAAGGAGAAGGAGGGCGAGGACAAGGAGGAGGACGGCGACGCCGAGCCCGAGGTGCAGCCGGTGGGGCAGGACTACATCGAGGAGATCCGCGGCGACGACGGCAAGGCGCTCAGCTTCAACTGCAAGCTGTGCGACTGCAAGTTCAACGACCCCAACGCCAAGGAGATGCACATGAAGGGCCGCCGCCACCGCCTGCAGTACAAGAAGAAGGTTCGTACTTGAGAGTAGTAGACTCTACGCCTCGTCTTATTTTTTAGCACACTTTTATTAGCTTCGTATGTATTTCTGTCTATGTAACGAAGTTTTTTAATGTAATTTTCACCAACTTGTAGAAGAACTGAGGATGAATGTAGATGTCTATGGGCCACAAAATCCACTTACCATCAGGTCGACTGTGTGCTTGTTTGTCACCCTTATTTTATAACTAATTGACAATATTAAAAGATAACAGTAACATTTTTATATTTTTATCAACTTTACATTTCATAATTTAATATTGGTCAGTACAAATTGCCGTCCAATGATTACTTAGTAAAAGGTTTGAGGTGCTCGTCGAGCCTGGCGACTACAAATGGCTGCCAAGAGTTCCGAGTATCGCATGATAACAACCTGCAATGAGGATGAGCAATTTAATTTTTAAAATAACTACCATGCATGTATATAACCTGCAACCGATTACTCTTGTGGAAGAATGCAACTGACTACTTTTGCAGAAAGAAATAGTCAGAGTAGGACAGAACAGTTGAACTGTCTATAGTATCTGTTATTACAGTACCATGTCTGATACTCTGATAAAGCTATAGCCACTGTGTGTTGTGTGTGTGTGATTACAAATCTTCTAAACTTGGGAGCAATTGAGGCATAATTATTTGTAATATTTAAATTTAGATAATTTTAGCTCTATAATAGAATTTGTATTTAAAATATAAAATAGCAATTAAATAAATTAAACTTGAAAGTTTGAATTTAAAATCTTAACACGAGGCAAATAAATTATTTTCAGGTTCAACCTGATTTAGAAGTTAAAGTCAAGCCATCAACACACCAACGTAAGTTGGCCGAGGCCAAGGCACAACGAATGCTGGTCCGTGACGAGTTATGGGCGAGGCGACGTATGCATGATGTAAGTAATAATTTGTCAATATATTTTTTTTAATTACACTGTTACATTCTAAGCTTTACAGTAATTACCAACAATGGTAAAATTATATTTGAAAAAATAAGAATGCTGTTATAGTATGACTTATTGTTAATATATCTGTGAGTTGATGATGAATATAAGGTAGCTGAGTCGACTATGATAATGAGACTGAACACTTGATCTAAGCCTTACTTGCTTAGGTTTTGTTTTCGAGCTAAGACAATGTCGGTATTTATACACCTAACGTTGAAGTCGTGCTGAGTGCGCATTTAGCAAAGCCTAAGTCAATGAAATCGATGACACGTAAAACTCAGGATATTATCCAAAACCACCGTATTAATTTTAAATCGTTGTTTTTATGTTACACTAATTGTTCGGGAGTTTACGGGAATTTTAAAATAAAGCAACTTGAATGTGGGCCTTGGACGATAGTATTGATCTTACAACAGCTGAGAGGGTAATAAAATATTGCAAAGACAAAGACCCTGTTTAAAATTAACGTTAAGTACGGACGTAATTACTACAAGTACGTTGTTTAACTCTTTGCTCAGAAAGAAGGCGCGCAGGCGCTTCAACGCTAATTATTTACATTAATTAATTTTTTAGTCTGGGTCTTAGCATAAGTTCAGCTTAATCTTAGCCCGATACAAGTATAAATTCAGAATCAAAGATTATGCTAAGCATATATATACTCAGCTGAGTTTTTCGTAAGTAAAGTTTGAGCAAAGTTTAAGTACGTGTATAGATCTTAGCCTATATGTCAGAAATAAAAATGCGATAAAATCTGTAAAAAAATTATTATCATTCAATTGATGAAAAATGGGACTCTGAATTATATCATAGTTATAAATTGTTTATGTAAATATATATTTCTAATTTCTAATTTAAATATTTATCAGGGCATGGAAGAGGAAGAACGCGCGTATTGGGAGGGAGGCGCCGAGGCGTGGTGGCCGAGAGGCCCGTTACCGCCGCATCTACACCACCATCACCACGTGAGTAGATATCACTTGGTACACTGCTGATTTATTAATATAATTTATTACATAATTTTTAGGAGTTAAAATTAGGAGTGGTGTGTATCATCTATGCTTCTTTACATAGAAATAAAATTGAAGAGTCACTTCAATATATTGATTATAGCATGTATGAATTTGAAAATAAAAATCATCTTCTATTTCGTGTTGATTTCAACATTCATATTGATATTTTAAAGATGTCATGGCTTTCGATAGATGGTTGTTGTATGGCGGTGATAAGAAGGTGGGTCTGTAGCAGTTGGGCGAGGGCAGTGATTGCGGAGAGGTGCGGGAAGGTGTGCAGTAGTTAGCGATGTAGACGTGTGACGTGTTACGTGTGCGCAGGGCATGGCGCCGTACGGCGCGCCGGCGCGGCGCAGCGAGACGTCGGACGACCGGCACGTGCTGGCGCGCCACGCCGACATCTACCCGGCCGAGCAGGAGCTGGCCGACATCCAGCGCGCCGTCTCGCACACCGAGCGCGCGCTCAAGTCGCTCTCCGACGCGCTGGCCGACCTGGCGCGCCCCAAGGTACACAAGCACACCACGCCGTGTGGCGTGCGGCGTGCGGCGAGTGCGCAGAGCATGCCGTACGGCGCGCCACGCCGACATCTACCCGGCCGAGCAGGAGCTGGCCGACATCCAGCGCGCCGTCTCGCACACCGAGCGCGCGCTCAAGTCGCTCTCCGACGCGCTGGCCGACCTGGCGCGCCCCAAGGTACACAAGCACACCACGCCGTGTGGCGTGCGGCGTGCGGCGAGTGCGCAGAGCATGCCGTACGGCGCGCCACGCCGACATCTACCCGGCCGAGCAGGAGCTGGCCGACATCCAGCGCGCCGTCTCGCACACCGAGCGCGCGCTCAAGTCGCTCTCCGACGCGCTGGCCGACCTGGCGCGCCCCAAGGTACACAAGCACACCACGCCGTGTGGCGTGCGGCGTGCGGCGAGTGCGCAGAGCATGCCGTACGGCGCGCCACGCCGACATCTACCCGGCCGAGCAGGAGCTGGCCGACATCCAGCGCGCCGTCTCGCACACCGAGCGCGCGCTCAAGTCGCTCTCCGACGCGCTGGCCGACCTGGCGCGCCCCAAGGTACACAAGCACACCACGCCGTGTGGCGTGCGGCGTGCGGCGAGTGCGCAGAGCATGCCGTACGGCGCGCCACGCCGACATCTACCCGGCCGAGCAGGAGCTGGCCGACATCCAGCGCGCCGTCTCGCACACCGAGCGCGCGCTCAAGTCGCTCTCCGACGCGCTGGCCGACCTGGCGCGCCCCAAGGTACACAAGCACACCACGCCGTGTGGCGTGCGGCGTGCGGCGAGTGCGCAGAGCATGCCGTACGGCGCGCCACGCCGACATCTACCCGGCCGAGCAGGAGCTGGCCGACATCCAGCGCGCCGTCTCGCACACCGAGCGCGCGCTCAAGTCGCTCTCCGACGCGCTGGCCGACCTGGCGCGCCCCAAGGTACACAAGCACACCACGCCGTGTGGCGTGCGGCGTGCGGCGAGTGCGCAGAGCATGCCGTACGGCGCGCCACGCCGACATCTACCCGGCCGAGCAGGAGCTGGCCGACATCCAGCGCGCCGTCTCGCACACCGAGCGCGCGCTCAAGTCGCTCTCCGACGCGCTGGCCGACCTGGCGCGCCCCAAGGTACACAAGCACACCACGCCGTGTGGCGTGCGGCGTGCGGCGAGTGCGCAGAGCATGCCGTACGGCGCGCCACGCCGACATCTACCCGGCCGAGCAGGAGCTGGCCGACATCCAGCGCGCCGTCTCGCACACCGAGCGCGCGCTCAAGTCGCTCTCCGACGCGCTGGCCGACCTGGCGCGCCCCAAGGTACACAAGCACACCACGCCGTGTGGCGTGCGGCGTGCGGCGAGCGGCGTGCGGCGAGCGGCGAGTGCGCAGGGCCTGCCGTACGGTGCGCCACGCTGACATCTACCCTGCTACCCGCTAGATGGAGTGACGACCTGGTAACACATGCAGGTAGCTCAGGACCGTGCTTTGTGGCATTCCTTAGGGGAAGCCTAAGTTCAGCAGTGGACTTGTGAAGGGCTGTAATTGATGATAATGATAATGATAACTTTGTGAGCTAGGAGCAAACCCTGTACACTACATAAGTCTGTTTATTTTGTATAACGAATATATTATCTTTTACAGAATCAGCCTGCTAAAGGTGGAGTTAAACCTGATGACAAAAAAGATGACAAACCAGAAGGCAAAGAGGATGGTCGCGACAATCAGTTGTGAGTATATGAACTTATCTTACTTAAACCATATATACTCTATTCCAATTACGAAGTACCATTTGACAGATGTCAATTGTGTCCGGCTTCCTTAGCCATTTCGTCCAATACGTATATTGGTCTAGCTGGCTTATTTATGGCAACCAAATGCAGCAACTCAACTTTTAACATGGACATGTCAGCAACAATATTATTGTCATTCAGCCATTTCACAATATCGGCTTTTTTGCTGCTAGAAGTTGGAGGCTTACTTATTTGTACTGAATGATACGGTGCATTATCCATAATGATCGTCGATGGCTCAATCAAGTTGGTCAATAAGGTACAAAACCATTCCTTAAATTTAACAAAATTCATCTCTTCGTGGTATTCCACAGTTTTCTTAGATTTAAACGCCAAGAGGCAGTTCGGAATAAATCCCTTCATGGAACCTGCATGACAAATAATTAAGCGTTTGCCTTTGCCACTAGGTACTTTTGTGGAGGAATGAGGAGTGTCGTCTGTCCATATCTTGCCAACTTTATGATTAGCGTTTAGCCACGTCTCATCTAGAAATATAACATTATTCCAAACGGCTATGGACTTTGCTGATCTTAGAAAATTAAATCTGGCTAAAGCTATATCTCTACGTTCCATCAAAACCCTCCTTTTATCACATTTTTTATAAGAAAAGCCAACATTTTTTAAAACCCTCCAGAAAGAAGTTCTACTGCCGTGAAATAGTCCAGATTCTCGTAAAGTATTTGACAATTTATTTAGAGTCGGCAATTCGTTCCTACTATAGTAGCCATAGATATGGTTTCTAATGGCGTCGTTATCAAAATTGTCGATATGTGTAACTATCGATCTTCTAACTTTTTTCTTAAGTGGCGATTTTAATTTGTTATTTTCCATTAAATCTTTACCATGTTTTTCCGTACTTATTCGGGAAACAGTTTTTCAACTAATACCAAGAGCTGCACTTACTCGGTTAGTCACTTGTGAAAGTGGCAACAATGGACCACCATTCTGATACTCTCTTTCAAAGTAATCTTGTAGGCGTACTACAAACTCTTGCGCTTGACTGCGCATCACTGTTCTTTTAGTGGTCTCAGTTTCGGCCACAGTGTTTATAAATACAAAAAAAAAAACAAATCAAATAACAGTCAAAACTTAATAACAACGAAAGAATTATCAAACAGTTATAACTACAATAACAAGAACGAAATAAAAACACAACAGAAAATCAACTAAACAGAACACGCGTATCGTATACAAGGCTTCTGCACTCGTACTGAAGAGTTTTTACTTAAGTCTCGAATTCCCGGGAATTCCCGGGACTTTGACTATATGCTCACCCGTGTCCCGGGACTTTGAAATTGTCGGGAATTCCCAAACCATAGTCAGTATGTAGTATAGTGTCTGTGGCACTCTAGTGGTGGTGACATTGAATGTG
Organism: Parnassius glacialis; assembly: GCA_033319125.1. Taxonomy (NCBI): domain Eukaryota; kingdom Metazoa; phylum Arthropoda; class Insecta; order Lepidoptera; family Papilionidae; genus Parnassius; species Parnassius glacialis. The sequence goes on from JAVANC010000028.1 coordinate 43,439,227, forward strand.
TGGGTTGTTGCAGGTTCTCGTTCGTGGGCGAGGGCGAGGCGGGCGCGGGGGCGGGGGCGGGCGGCGGCGCAGGCGCAGGGGCGGGGGCAGGAACAGGGGCGGGCGCAGGGGCAGGGGCGGGCCCGGGCGCTGGCGGCGGCGAGGCGGGTGTGCGCGCGCTGAAGGGCGTGATGCGCGTGGGGCTGCTGGCCAAGGGGCTGCTGCTGCGCGGCGACCGCGACGTGCGGCTGGTGGTGCTGTGCCACGACCGCCCCACCGTCACGCTGCTCAAGCGTGTCGCCGCCGACCTGCCGCACCACCTCGCGCGCGTCAAGGTACCCCCGACCGCACTACCGCACCACTGCACTACCGCACTAACAAAATACACATTTATACAGCGACGGTAACCTAATGGCAGGGAACGAATCGCGAACTCAAAAGTCTTGTGTTTGAATCCATCGTTCGACTACTGTCGTGAACTAAACAAAGTGCAGCAAAAGAGGTGGAATAATCTGTTGGCATCTGTCTTTCTGTGTTTCTTCAAGTCAAGAATAGGGAATTTCGTTAAATTAAATTAGTACACTAATGCCCTTTTTACTGTCTTTGGCAACTTCACCATTTACCATCACTTGAGGTAGTAATCAAGCACTGGCTCATAATAATTAAAAAATTAAAATAAAAATAGCGCAAAAGAAACATTAAATTTGATTGTAGCCCACTTCAAGACGGAAGTAGGTCTCAATTCAACAATATTTTGCTTTTATTTACAAACATGTGTACTACGGGATATCTTCGCCAAATATGAACCAATTTTAATAGTTCCTTTTTTATTGAATACAGTAATTATACTTCAGGGATGATCGTATATAACTTAGTTCATTAAAGTTGGTTTTACTTTTGTTACGGCCTACGGCTGCTCCAGCAAGGTTCAAATCTTCCGGGGCCCATTCAGCAGAAGACTTCACGAGCAGACGCAGGTCGGGCCCCAATATGGCCACGTGAAATGTCCTATCACAATAAACTATATGGGAGAAAGCTAGAAACCAAAAGTACTTACCAGTATCAGGAGCTAACTTCGCTCCAAGGCTTGGGCAGGCCGTGAGTGTGTGTAATGGTGTTTGGCGAACAGTGTACAGTGAGGTGTAAATGTGTGAGGCCTGGGCAGGCGTAGGCGACCAGCAGCGGCCGATTTCCAGGCTGCACCAAAATGCTGCATCGCTCCAGACTGCTCCATCGCCGGACCACTACTTTCTTCACTGTCACTAATTCAGTCTCTTAGCTTCATTGGACATTTAACTAACTTCAATTCGCCTAATTTCACACTCATTGCATAATCGAACACGTGATACCCGACACGGCAAGGACAGTAGCGCAAAATTCGACATTGAATGTCCCGGATTCATTTATCACAAATTATTAATAGGGAATTAAGGCGATCTCTTAACGGATCAACCATTCAGCGTTAAACACAACTAAGCTCCTTAATTCGCCATCAGAATAACACGTCGCGCCAGATTCAAAATACGCCTCGTTGACACGCAAATTAATCTAACTAGGCAACCAAAACACAAAAAGGCACTAACGCGATGACACAATTATAACGATATCCTGACAAATTAACCGGGAGAAGCTCTCAAACAAGGAATGCGCGGCTCGAATCCTAGACCGTATATCTCCTCGACGCGCGGACATAATTCCGCACTCTCGCACGAGTTAAATATCGCACAATTCACATATCTACGTGACGAAGAAACACGCACTTCATCTAGCTATCTAGATCCACGACGGACCCGTGAATTTAGGTAAGAGAGCCTAACGGCTACCCTCCATCGTTGGCGGAGCACTGACCCTTCGCCCACGCGTCGAGCGACTGCATGCCCACGCAGTTGCCCCACCTCGGCGTTTACCTCACCTACATACCAAATCAGGTGAGACGCCAGCTCGAACGCAATTGGATGGCGTACAAATTACCTTTTTTGGCCTAAACAACTTTTATTAAAAGTTTAATTTTATTCAATGTATTCGCGTAAGTTACTAGGACCTAGGATGTTTACTTTATAGAATAGAATTTTTTTTTCAATATAGATTACAAGAATACTTAATATATACATACCGTTAAACTTTATAAATGGTTCGCAAAAACCTCTTACGGGAAGAAACAGTAAAGCGTCTCCCACACAGAAGCGGCTAGCGGTGGCGGCCACGGTGACGGCCAGTTGTATTCGCTTACAATGTAAGTGAATCTGGAAACTCGTGCGGCCATGGCGCGGTCTGCGAGCGGCTGGCCGCGGCCGTATGCTCCGCCCCCTCCGCCACCGCGTGTGTGTTAGCGAGTACATGGTCTGTCGATGGCCGCAGCGCGGTCATTTGCAAATTTTTACAACAGGACGCATGTACCGCGTGAAAAATGGTGTTAAATTCAGAGATTTTAATAGAAAAATGCAAAATTATTTTTTTTTAAATTAAATTATCCAGTACTTTATGATAATTCACATCGTCATCACAAAATCATTAAGATTAAAAACAAAATATACGATAATATTGCTTAATATAATAAAGACTTCGTCGCAGTTTGCCATGTTTACTGACGTCCGATCGTAGCACAGACACCACAGCGAATGGCTCTTCAGGCCGCCACTTCGACCGCGGTGGTGTGTTGATGCAGCGGCTGGAGTCGCGGCTCGCGGTTAGCCGCCACCGCAAACCGCTTGTGTGTGGGAGACGCTTAAAAAAGGACACAGGTTGTTCAAGCTACATAGAAAACTTATTTTATAAACTTTGAAACAACCACCTACTAGGAATGACCCAATGATGATTATCAACCATGTATTAATTTATATTATAATCCTTTTTATACAGTTTTTATTTATTAAAATATTTAAACTTGGTAATAAGGAGACTTTGTATGTTGTAGTAACATGAATATTGCCCCACGAATAGGATTTTTTAAACATTATTACAATATAATATTTTATACACACTAATTGCAGGGTCCGGGTGACGAACCCAAATACAAAGTGGAGCTGCAGGCCGCCGAGGGCGCTGTGCAAGTATCGGACGGCAACGTGAACGTGCTGGTCAGCCTCACGTCGGCTGTCATGCGAGAGCCTGCAGGTACACACCAGATAACTGTTGGACCTATCCATCTGTATCGCAGTCAGCACGTGTCTTGAGACCTGGACTCATGACGTGAGACTTGCACACTAGCTCCCACTGTCAACCAATAATGGATCTAATTACACAGTGGAAAGGTTTGCTTCACCTTACAACAAAAAACGGGCCCACTGCACCAACTGTAGGTCGAGTCTCAAGATTCATGCAAACTGTTATACCAAACATTTGGCCAGCAGAAATTGGCTGTTATATTTGTCAGTGTTCAATATACTGATCAGAGAACAAACTATCTAAAATGATCAGAATTTTTTAACCTAATATATATTAGTTAATTTATTGTGTATATATTAATAAGTTTATATAATTTCACTATTTTAATGAAACTATGAGATAATTTGTTCAATTTACCGCTCGGTTGCAAGCCGGGCAATGTGTTGAATGCTTATTTTTAGGTGTGAGTAGGATAAGCAGCAAGAAGAAAAGGATTTTTGATCATCCCTTGAGATATATCACGTGCGTTATGCCTCCGCAGTGGTATATTGATGTCTACTGAAACGGAGCAAACATTTCTTTTTCCAATTTATTAAATGTTTGTATTTGTAGCTTATATTTATTTTTTATTATCAAAACTGTGATTAGGTTAGTGTAAAATTATTTTTGTGATTGCAAAACATTTCTTTAATTGACGTAAATATAAAAGTGAAGTATTTTATATGATTTGTTTGTTAGTATGGCGGTGATTATAAATTCGTTGCTAATTAGGACGGTAGGGTGCCCCGCCATGTTTGCCCCGTTTTCGTTGATGTGTTGATGGTCAAACACCCTTTGTGTTGTTGTCGCTAGAGGGTGGCGACATAAAGCGAGACGACAAGGATGTGCTACCGCGGCAGAAGTGTTTGGACGCGTTGGCCGCCCTTCGGCACGCCAAGTGGTTCCAGGTACATTCGCCCACATTACCAAACGTGTGCGCACTCCACGTAAACTATCGCTTTCATCTCTAGTTTTTTTATTGATTTTTTGTATCACAAAATTGTTCATTCTTGAAAGATCTTGCATCAAGCAAAGTCGCAGCGAATATCCCTTCATTGTTTTTTTTATTTAATGTTAATAATATATTACTGTGACATTGATGATTTATCTTTTGCCTAAAATTGTACCTTATGGGAATTGAAAGAATAAACAAATTTCAATCCAGTCTGATTATTGCAATAATTTATTAAAACATTAGAGGGAGTGCGCACGTTTAATTTAGTCACATGTTTTATTTTATATAATGATGTAGATTTTGTTTTTGAAATAATATGTGATTTTTATAATAATGTTTGTCACTCCCATGAACATGTGGCTACAAAGTGCTTGTCTGAAAAGCTGCGTTTCCATCCGCACTTTGATAAAGCCTATGTATGGGAGTTGATCAGAAAGCATTGGGAAACGCAGTTTAAGCTTGGTCAAATCCAATGGAGATAATAACACATTCATTGCTCTACTTTGTTTTGATTTGATATTATTTTACGGAATCTCTCAACCTGAATAATGAAAGTTCTTAAGAAGAAAGAATTTAGTATTTCTGATCTACAGTGGGCATGCAATCTGGCGTCTATTTGAAATGATTTTGAATGAAAAAATTGGAAATTTTTGTCTTGGATTTAATTACTATGTAATTCACAAAATCACCGGGAATTGAAAATTCTCTATTACGAATTTAGATTTACTGCAACATTTATTTGATTCCTACATCAATCAACTGCTTAATATAAATCTGAGTATTTATCAATACAGTTAGTCCATTGTACTATAGCTTCTAAGGTTTTGAGAATCAGGGCATCCACAACTTTTTCTGCCACCAAGGTGGTGCAAGTAACTATAAATATATAAAAATATAATAAGAATGATGTGAAATACATATTTGACAGATTTCTTGGTGAAGTTGTAAGGAAAATGTAAGGGTTAATGTTTCTTTCTGTAATATTAGTTATATTGATTACATTAGAAATGAATAAACCAAACCACGCATAATCCTAAAATTAGAAAAAAATAGTACTTTAGTTGTTTTTGTGTATTAATATAAATAATACTCTAGAAACTGATAAAATAAATTATTATTAAAAAAAAAAAACTAGCAATCCGTTTCGGCTTCGCAAGGGTGATTAAAACTGAAAGCACATTTGTCCGCATCGTACGCAAATTCTTTGTATTACCAACAACTTTTGGTAGTTTTTTCCAACCACTGGTGTAAAACGGTACAGTGAAATTGATCACTCGAAATCACTAAGGAAAGAAATATAGTAATAGCCTGCTTATTGGCAGAGGAAGAAGAAAATAAAATTCGAAGAAAAAGAAGATTCTGGATTCGTAATATTAATTTAAAAAGCCAATTGTATGGAGAATATTATACTTTATATTTAAAGACTTATTAGATGATGATGAACGATTTGTTAGATATTTGCATTTAACCACGTACAATAAATTTCAAGAATTGCTACATATACTAAAACCATATCTTTCTATGGAAAACTCAAAATTTAGAAGGCCAATTGAATCAGAGAAAATATTTGTTGTATGCTAGAGGTAATTATTTGTATTGATAATTAAGTAATCAGGTATAATTGGATTTTTGAATTAAAATTAACTATCATTTTTTTTTAGTTCAGTATTTAAATAATTTTTCACTAAGTTAAAGTTGGTAAAAATCACCTTGCGTACATCCGCTCGATAAAATAAAATGATTTGTCGTACCTAGTTGTGGTGACGGGGAAAGCAGGGCTCGGAACCGGTTTAAAAAGAGCGGTTAATTTCGATTAATTACCGGTAAATTTATCGCTCCTTCAATTACCGGTTAAAAATTTAACCGGTTTTTATGAAACCTAATCGATAAAGGTTACCGGTTACGAACCGGTTTTGACACCAAAATTAACCGGTTAATTCCGTAAGACGTAAAGACTGAGTGGGACAGGTATATTCACTTTGTAACGTGTTTATGCCGCATCACCGTTGTCGAGCTACTTTTCGTCAACTATCTGCCTATGCGACACGTTCTTTTTCTTTCACTCGCGATCAGGGTGCCTACTGGGAGTTTGGCTTTTACGAAAAACGTGAAATTATTTTAGTTTTCGCATAAAAAGAAAAGACTATTTTTGTATTTTGGTGTATTCTTTAAGACTGGACTTATATCGAAGAAAATAATTTATTCTTTTGTATTTGTTGTTATTTATAATGGGGAGAAAAAAAGTAAATAGAATTTATTCCATGTTTGCGTACGACGAGGAAACCCAAAAATCTAAGTGTTTAATGGAGGGCTGTGATACGACTATCAAGGCAAGTGGTATTCTCTATTTAATAGAGAATTACACTCTTTATCTATATCTATACAAATAAATAAAATTGAGGTGATGTGGACCATAAAGAAGTGGATCCAGATTTCTGTTTGCACAGTGATCATGACTCGGCTTCAGAACAATCTGAAGATGAAGAAACTCAATCTCAACGACAAAGATCTCCCCGCAGTTCAATTGCGATGCAAGATTCAGGTCTATCTTCAATACAAGATAATATACACACAGAATCCCAAAGATACTACATAGGTAAGAATGGTTTTAAATGGTCAAGCGATGAACCAGTGATGCGTAACTGTCGTTCACTAAGCCACAACTTGGTTGACATACCTAGATCACAGCCTAGAGCATTCACCAACCTAGAAAACTTGTGGATACATTTTATGGATGACGATATTACTGACAAAATAATATATATAAAAATATAAAAATCAGGAAAAACCTGAGTTTCGCAACACGGACGCAGAAGAAATGAAGGCTTTCTTCGGGTTATTATTTTACTTATCTGTCTTCAAATCTAACCATGAGAATGCCAAATATATCTTTGCTACAGATGGTTCAGGCCGAGAGATATTTCGTGCAGTTATGTCTCAGTATAGATTTCTTACACTTTTGAACTGCATTCGCTTTGACGATGTAGAAACCAGACAGCAACTACTAGACTGACAAACTGACAGCAATTTCGGATATATTTGAAAAGTTTATGTACCCGGTGCTTACTTATGCGTAGATGAAATGCTTGTTCTCTTTAGAGGCCGATGCAAGTTCATAATTTATATGTCCAAAAAACCAGCAAAATACGGACTTAAAATTTTGTTAGTTTGTGATGCTGACATAGACATTATAGACATTTTATGTCTATAATGCTTATATCTACTGTGGCAAGGAATCGGACGGTTTAGATTTACCAGAAGATGACAAAAAGCTTGCAATTCCTACACAGTCTGTTTGGTGACTTTGTAAAGACTTTGAGAACACTAATCGTAACATCACTGCTGACAACTGGTTCAGCTCTTATGAGCTAATGGAGCAGCTAAAACACAGAGGTCTTATGTTGGAACTCTAAAAAAAATAAACGTCACATTCCACTTGAATTTCAAGCGTTCAAAACAAGAGAACCTGAAACAGCATTGCATGGATTTACAAAAGACTTTACCTTGGTTTCTTATGTTCCCAAGAAATCTAAAGCAGTTTTACTGACTTCGTCCATGCATCACACGTCCGAAATTGATACCGTTACCAAGAAACCGGTTATCATAATGAAGTATAATAAAACAAAGGGTGGGGTTGATGAAGTTGATAAAAAATGTTCGAACTATTCCTGTAGCCGCCGCACTCGCAGATGGCCTTTAGCATTTTTTTTCAGATTGCTAGACTTGAGCGGAGTGAATGCCTTTGTGCTTTATAGGCAGTGTGCTGACGTATCAGACATATCAAGAGGACGATTCTTACAGGATCTTGCCCAAGAATTTGTTTTACCACATTTACAACGACGAGTCTACAATGACCATCTTCCAAGAGAGCTAAGACTGACAATGAAACGGATTCTTGGCGAAGATTTACCGCCAGAACCTAGCCGCATTGAGTCATCTGTTGGTGAAAATGACAAAAAGACTTGTAAGGTGTGTCCAGCAAGGCTGAAGCGACGCACAAGGTACAAACGCGTTGCATGTCATAAGCCTATATGCTTAGGCTGTTCCAAAACAATCTGCAGCGACTGTATTGACTGAGACTGAATTTAGAAGACTGATTCTGTGGTAGTTCCTATATTATTTTAGTAATTAAGTTGAAGAAGTAAGAAATTTTATTTTTTGTTAAAAAATAAGTTTGTTTGCTTATTTCATAATACTTAAGAAGTGCGTCTTTTATAGAATGCGATTTTTTCGTAACTTTTGCCAAATGTCCTAATAAATGTTGATTAATGCTTAAATTGGGTTTAATTTTAGTCTATATTATTAAAAAGAGGATTTTTATTTTGATTTTATACAAAAAAATGTCTAATTAATAATTAAGTTCATACTATTGACATAAATTGCGTAGACGTCTATAAAACGTCACATCACCATTTATGAGTCATCCAAACCACATCACTACTTAAAGGTTAATCAATTAAAGTAATATTTATTCTAAAAACGCATGAACAGTCGCGTAGAACACTTTGCACCCACTCAGTGAACGTTACATTCTGTTTGAAAACAAATAAAACCATAGTTCACGTCGATTTTTTACTAACAGAGCGCAGCGGTATAAAGCAGGCTACAAGCGGGGTAAGGGAGAGGGGGGACATTACAAAACTTGGATTTAACCGGTTAATTCTTACCACCTAAACCCAAATTTGTAAAAACCGGTATTCCGCTTAAACCGGTTTCGGTCATTGACCCCAAACCCGGTTTAGAATTTGAACCGGTTTCCGAGCCCTGGGGGAAAGTGCACGCAATTGAAATTGGGCGGAAGGTGCTCTTCAAACTAGGTAAGACATATCATTTTAATCATTTTATTTTATCGAGTGGATGTACGCGAGGTAATTTTTACCAACTTTAATATAACGGATTTCCGCAAAGTAACGCCTGATTCTATTAATGCTAATTAATTAAAAATTATAAAAATACCATAATTATCACGTAAGTCGAAATAACCTGTTTTAGGGGGCGTTCCAAGTATTACTTAACGCAATATGGGTTGGAGGGGGGGTCTTGTAAAACGTTACGATGCGTTACAGGGGCGGGAGGGGGGTTCGAATAACGCGTTACGTAACGTTTTTTTTATTTCAATGAAAACTAGGAAATTAAAATCTCCCAAGTTGGCAACCCCTTTCGTTTATGTTTTACGGGGAATCCCTCGATTGTATTGCGACTGTGTTCTCTTTTAATGCACCTGGAATACAGAATACTTTTACCGGACCATGATTGGGTCGTGGCAGAGCGGCACAAATTTATTCCTTCTGTATACGCCGGTGTCAACATGAATCCTAACGGTCTCGGTAAGGAAGAAGCTGTTGGTTACAGCGGGCCGACACACATATCTATAAGGAGTGGGAAACACATTCTCCACAACGTACACCCATGCCTACGATTTCGAATCACTTTTATCAGTGTCTGTCTGCATTCAAACCCTTAATGATGACAGAATCAAACACCATGAAGCCAGTGATCATGATATTTGTAGATGGTGGGCTGGACGAAAACCCGCGTTATCGGAAAGTCAAGAACTTTGCCATTCAACACTTCAACAAATACAATTTGGAGGCCTTCTTCATAGCAACTAATGCTCCTGGGCGGAACGCATACAACCGAGTTGAGCGACGCATAGCGCAACAAACGACTGTCAGGCGTCATCTTGCCGCATGAACATTTTGGTTTTCATCTCGACAACAAATGAATTACTATTGATGATGATTGATGAGGGCTATGCTCGAGATTTCTCTGCGTGATAAACTTAGAAATGAGGATATCCGGAGTAGAACCAGAGTAACCAGCATAGTCCAACGGATTAGTAAGCTGAAGTGGCAGTTGGCCGGCCATTTAGCTCGAAGAACCGACAACCGATGGGGAAGAAAGGTTTTCGAGTGGCAGCCTCGTACCGGTAGGCGAAGTGTAGGGCGACCCCCCACTAGATGGAGTGACGACCTGGTAGGATATGCAGGAAGTCGATGGATGCAGGTGGCTCGGGACCGAGTTTTGTGGCATTCCTTGGGGGAGGCCTATGTTCAGCAGTGGACGTATGAAAGGCTGTAATGATGATGATTTGGAAAAACTTAATTTTCAGCACGCTGGGGAGACACTTGCTAAGATCTGGAGGAAAATGAAAATTGACAACTATGATGTTTCGGCGGAATATAGAAAGTCTGAAGATAGCTTGCAGGATCCAGCAGAACCTAATCTGGCGTAGTATAAGGCTCACGTTCGTGAATCGCAATATTTCTAACAATTGATTAAATGCGCGAACGAATCTTGCTGTTCCCGCTGCAGGAGTGCATTGAAATCTGTCTTTCCAAATACTTTCCTGCTGCCACTCTGCCCAATCCTTCAAACTCCAAGCAAGCTCGTGGTACCTAGTCAGCTGGACAAAGGATTATGCAAGTTTTCACCGCTTCATGTGAGGTTGTCCGTTGATCTGTCGCCTCCTCTAGAAGGGTTTAACCAGATGCCTAACGATTTATTTTGCCCATCAGTACATTCTGACCTCAAGAACAGAATATGTGCAACCTGTGGGATCTATTTCACATCCCACAAGAGTGTGCAATGCACAGTCGTTACGTGCATGGCAAGACTGCCTAAGACCGTCGTGAAAGTTGAGACGGCCACAGCGACTTGCTGCCAGAAGGGCAAATGAGCTTCTCAGCATTGTGCGATGCTGTGAAACATCGTCTGAGGATGCCGATTGGCTCGACGAAGATGAAGTTGATGCAAGTGGTTTAACAATTCCGGAACCCGCTCCGTCTGCTCTCTGGATGCCAGTAATGAAAGAGTCTGAGTGGCTGGCAAACCCGTGGTCAGAGGAATAGCAACTCCAATTGAATTGATCTTTTTTTTATATATCTACTTATTTGATTTTATTTTAAATTTTTAGTTAAGAATATAATTTTATTTTGGCTATAATGTTTTATTTCAGTTAGGTTTCCATTGTATTGCCAAAGGTTAAAATAAATATGTTATTTTATTTAAATAGTTTATTAGTAAAAAAGAAGCTAAAACAGGAGAATGCATGAGAAGAACATTGGTTAACATTACCGCAAACGCGATTTAAATAATAACAATGTTATTTTAGCGACTTTCCGGTACTTGGCGCAAAATAATTGTGACTTGGGTAAAAATGGTCACTTGGGTGTTACGTAACGTTAGGGAGGGGGAGGGGGGTCCAGATAAACGTTACGGCGCGTTACATAGGGAGGTGGGAGGGTCAAAAATCTTCAAAAATTGCGTTACGCAATACTTGAACACCCCTTTAGTGGAAAATCCACTAAGTTGGCAATATTAGACAACACTGAGTATCAGCACGCGTCAAACGCGTCGCGTTATATGACGTCATCAGGATACGTCTTCCTACCGCATTCTATAAAATTCGGTGCGTACGGCGCGGACAAATGTGCGTCGAGCTTAATGGAGCTCGACAACAGGGACATCTATCGGGGTCAAATGTGAATATAACCGTTTTAGGGAGTAAGGAGCCATTGAAACACAAAGTTTTTTTAATTAAAATCGGTCGAACCATTTTTAAGTGTTAGCGAGACTAACACGGATAGTAATTAATTTTTATGTATAGCGATAATTTCTCAATTACATGACATAGTGTAAAAAATTGACCTCAGTCCCAACTAGCTATATCTGGTGAGCGGTAAATTATTGGCCCTCATTCTTTATTAATTTAGCTTTTCAAGAGATTACAAAAAATAAATATTTTAGTAATGAAATAATAAAAAGTTCATGTAGAGGTGTGCCGGATTGTGGGTCGCCCACTGTAGAGTAGGTCGGGTGCGGGGTGCGGGGTGCGCGGGGTGGGGGTAGGGGTAGGGTTGAGGGTTCCGTGCGGCGTGCGGCGCGCGAGTGTGCGTGTGACGAGCGCGTGTGCGTGTGCGTGTGTGCAGGCGCGCGCGGCCAGCCTGCAGTCGTGCGTCATCATCATCCGCATCCTGCGCGACCTCTGCCGCCGCATACCCAACTGGACGCCGCTCAACCCATACGTGAGTACCATACATACACACACACACACACACACACTATCTTGTTATATCTATTCTGCTACATTTCTTGAAACATTTTCTGCTCATTACGAAACACATTGATAATACCTTCACACTAATAAAACTTCTTTGTCTTTTCGTCTTAGATGAATTTTTCAATGAATAATGATATATAATAATGTTTTTTTATTATTATAATGCATTACTTTGAAATATTGCTACAAAAAATAAAAGAAATTGAAATAAAATCCAAATTATATCCTATTATATTTTTGTTAGATAATCTCACGAATAGCTCGGCTCGATCGGATAATGACCACGCTCTCACAGAATACCAGCGTAAAATATTAGTTAAATGCTGCTATTTTTCGTATGATGAGTGTAGAGGACCGGAAACCCTTTTTACTGAAGCAGAAACAAACTTTTATTCGATATAGATTATAAAAAATACTTATTGAAAGTCACTCTTTGTTTAATTACCACTGATTTGAAAAAAAAACCTGTCCTAGGAAGAACCAACAAGAAACTCAGTGGGATTTTTTTTTAAATACCAAAGAAAATAAATACAAATAAATATATGAGTATGCTAAGGCTGAATCTGAATGACAGAGTGAGAAATAGTATGATAAGAGAAAAGTGTGATTTGCAAAATGATGTTGTGACAAGGATTAAGAAAGGAATGCTTCGGTGGTTTGGTCACGTAGAAAGAATGAACGAGGAAAGAGTGACAAAGCAAGTTTATGTTGCAGAAGTGAACAGCAGGGTCGGGACGCCCTAAACGAAGGTTTATCGACCAAATCGGCGATACATTAAAAATGGGCCAGATTAGGAGTACCCTTAACCGACGAGCGTGTATGCGTAGATATATGGATGTAATGGAGGCGAGAGAGGTGTGTCAGCATCGCGCCAAATGGAAATATTGTACAAATAAATATAAAATCAACAATAAGTTACATTCATATTGAAGTCGTTTCTACAAAATTTTTAATTTACCTCTTGACTTAACTAAAGTTTTGCTATATGTTTAAATATTCACAAACAAACAATTATTAAATTCTGATAACGTTATTAACAGGAACCATAGGGTTTTTGTTACATGTTGTACTTTTTATAATACAATAAAAATGACAAATAAGCACACAGTCCATTTGCTGGTAAGTGGATGCTGTGGTCCACAGACATACAAATTTATACACAATTAAGAATCAAAATGCAATGCTGTGGCCCATAAACACACATTTATACTCGATTACAAATCCAAACACAGATGCGCTGTCACCCGTGAGGACCAAGATGAAAAGCCTCGTTTCCAGTTAAAAGGGTCTCCGGTGCTCTACACTCACCATACGAAACGAAGCAGCGTTAAGCTACTGTTTTACACTGGTATTCTGTGAGAGCGTGGTCCTTCCCTGGTAGAGCCGACCCATTCATGCTACAACCATAAATACAGGATTAGTTTTCAAAGACTAGCCAAATTTTATATTGAACTTTAAATAAATAAATAATAATATACTGATATTAAATTTTTTGAAAATACGAGTAAATAAGACTTTTACTTTTATTTGAAATTATCCTAAATTGAATGTGATTGTGATTTTCGTTTCCCAAGTTTTTGCTCACTGTTTACTTTCTTAGGTGACACGTTTACTATTTATGCTCAAGATAATAACTACATGACGCGAATTATGATTACAATTTTCCTTTTACACTTTTAACAGGCTTAGGATCGTCATAATAAATAAAATTAAAAAATATATTTTTTGCGTATCAACGACGTAACAGACCACTGTTCTTATTATAGCGTATTTAAAAAATGAGATGAACTATTTACAACTAAATTACGCAAGTAGTCCCAATATCTAATATTGGTATCGCAAAATGGAATCTGTTTCTGGATGCGAATAACGAACACCACATATTAAATAACCGTTTTTTCAATTCAAAGTAGCGGATCGGAGCGCGAACGAGCGAATTGACGGCGTCGAGGGTTTTCGAAGATTGCCGAACGGTTAATTAAATATGTTAGGCCGTGCATTCTTTATGCATAGACGAGCATTTTCTTAAAATATTTTTACACTTATTACATGTTGCCGTGTAGTGGCGGTCAAGAATATCCACTACCCCATATCCTCCCGTGGGTGTCGTAAAAGGCGACAAAGGGAAACAGGCGGGAGATGGGCAGCAGCATCTTCCTGATAATAGCCGAAAGTACAATAAAAAAACTGCGGTTGCCAACCCGCTCGCCAAGCATGGCAACTATGGCAAATACCCCCCAATGATGAGAGTGACAAAGAAACGGCCCCCAGTCCCCGGTGGCCCCGCTATTCCTGGCTACGGTGGCGACCATGGTAACGGCGGGGCAGGGGGTGCTAAGAATCTCCGGTGGAGGTTCGGTTGCCACCTACGACGACTCGACCTGGCAACGTACAACGCACGCACCCTGAGGACTGACGAGAAGATCGTGGAGCTGGAAGAAGAGATAGACAAGTTGCGCTGGCATATTATAGGATTATCCGAAGTCCGAAGAGAGGGGGAGGACACGGTAATCCTCGAATCCGGCAACTTGCTCTATCACCGGGAGGGCGACCATCTGTCCCAAGGAGGTGTCGGATTTATCGTCCACAAGTCTCTCGTTAACAACGTTGTAAAGATCGGGAGTGTGTCGACGAGGGTTGCGTACCTTATACTCAGAATCACCAAACGGTATTCGCTGAAGGTCATACAGGTTTACGCACCAACCTCGGCACACCCCGATGAGGAGGTGGAGGAAATGTATGAGGATATCTCTAGAGCCATGCATTCCTCCAAAACCCAATATACGGTGTTAATGGGAGACTTCAATGCAAAACTAGGCACAAGAGAGAACGGTGAGCTGAAAGTAGGGAAATTTGGAATAGGGCAACGGAACCCAAGGGGCCAGCAGCTGGCCGACTTCATGGAGAAAGAGGGACTCTTTATGATGAACTCTTTCTTCAAGAAGCGGCCCCACAGGAAGTGGACCTGGTCGAGCCCCGACGGTTCGACAAAAAATGAGATTGACTTCATTATGACGACCAGACGACAACTGTTCAGTGATGTCTCAGTGATCGCGAGGGTGAAAACCGGCAGCGATCACCGAATGGTTAGAGGCACACTGAACCTAAATGTTAAGTTGGAGAGGTCTCGTCTGATGAAGTCAACGCTCCGTCCCCCTCGTGCTCTAATCCAAAGTCCCGAAACCTTTCAGCTCGAGTTACAAAACCGTTTTCAGTGCCTAGTAGACTGCAATGAAGTGGACGATATGAATGACAAGCTCGTGGAAACTGTCCATGCGGTCGGAGCTAAGTTCTGCAAGACCCGCCGCAGAAGAACACAAAAACTCTCCGATCACACTCTTAATCTCATGGCTGTTAGACGGGAGATGAGGCTACATTCTTCAACAGATTTGACAGCATACAGGCAACTGAACAGACAGATCTCTAAATGCATGCGGCGAGACTTACGCAACTTCAATACAGCTCGTATTGAAGAAGCGATCGAGCGGAACCAAGGCTCCAAAGTCTTTGCCAGAGATCTGTCTGCCAGAAAGAGCCAACTGTCAAGGCTGAAGACCGAATGTGGCAGCATCGTTTCCGGGGCACCTGAGATTTTGAGTGAGATTGAGAGGTTCTATGGGCAGCTGTACACGTCATCGTTGGAGCCACACGCAAGTGGGAGTAACGATCCAAGAGCGAATCTTATTCGACACTATTCCGAAGATATCCCGGACGTCAGTCTGAGCGAGATTAGAATGGCTCTCCAGGACCTTAAAAACGGCAAGGCCCCAGGCGAGGATGGAATTACAGCGGAGCTTCTGAAAGCGGGTGGAAGACCGGTACTTGAAGTCCTTCAGAGGCTCTTTAATTCCGTCCTCCATGGTGGCATTACACCGGAGGCGTGGAGCAGAAGTGCGGTGGTCTTGTTCTTCAAGAAAGGTGACAACGCTCTCTTGAAGAACTACAGACCGATTTCCCTTCTGAGCCGCGTCTACGTGCTGTTTTCGAGAGTCATTACGAATCGTCTCGCGCGCAGACTTGACGACTTCCAGCCTCCCGAACAAGCCGGTTTCCGAAAGGGCTTTAGCACCATAGACCACATACATACCCTACGGCAAATTGTACAGAAGTCCGAAGAGTACAATTTGCCACTATGTCTGGCGTATGTGGACTATGAGAAAGCCTTTGATTCCGTCGAAATTTGGGCGGTGCTGCAGTCCCTTCAGCGGTGTCAAGTTGACTGTCGGTATATCGAAGTGCTGAAGTGTTTGTACAGTAGAGCTACGATGGCTATCCGAGTACAGAACCAGAGTACGAAACCTATCCAATTGCAGAGAGGTGTAAGACAGGGTGACGTTATATCCCCGAAACTCTTCACCGCTGCATTGGAAGACGTTTTCAAGCTTCTGGACTGGAAAGGATACGGAATTAACATCAATGGCGAGTACATCACTCACCTTCGATTTGCCGACGATATAGTCCTCATGGCAGAATCGCTGGAGGAACTAAGCACTATGCTCAATGACCTCAATAGTGTCTCCCAACGGATAGGTCTTAAGATGAACATGGACAAAACAAAGATTATGTTTAATGTCCATGTCACACCTATGCCGGTAGTTGTTGGGAGCACTAAGCTCGAAGTTGTTGACGAGTATGTTTACCTGGGACAAATAGTCCGACTAGGTAAGTCCAACTTCGACCGAGAGGTCAATCGACGGATTCAACTCGGCTGGGCAGCGTTCGGGAAGCTACGACACATCTTCTCGTCAGAAATACCTCAAAACCTTAAAACAAAATTGTACAACCAGTGCGTGTTGCCAGTGATGACTTACGGAACTGAGACGTGGTCCTTCACTGCTGGCCGTATGAGGAAGCTCAAGGTCGCTCAGCGAGCTATGGAGAGGGCTATGCTCGGAGTTTCACTGCGTGATAAACTTAGGAATGAGGATATCCGCAGTAGAACCAGAGTAACCGACATAGCCCAACGGATTAGTAAGCTGAAGTGGCAGTGGGCCGGCCATATAGCTCGAAGAACCGACAACCGATGGGGAAGAAAGGTTCTCGAGTGGCAGCCTCGTACCGGTAGGCGAAGTGTAGGGCGTCCCCCCACAAGATGGAGTGACGACCTGGTAAGACATGCAGGAAGTCGATGGATGCAGGTGGCTCAGGACCGTGCTTTGTGGCATTCTTTGGGGGAGGCCTATGTTCAGCAGTGGACTTGTGAAGGGCTGTAATGATGATGACATGTTCTTGAGCACTTTTAACTTCCGTGAACGCAACAATAATTTACTGTGGCGGTCTTCATAACTTTGGACCTCTTTGACGTAAACACGTTTTTATACATAGATAAAAGACTAACGGTGAAAATTCTGGCGAGATTGCAGATTCACTATTTAAGAGCCCTCTTACATTTCGGCGTTTCGCAAATTTAGGTATTTTACGCACCGAGCGGGCGGCAAGTTACGCGACCGATACTTTCTTTCATATCTATTCACTCGCTCGCACTATAATACTGTGAGTATGGCGACTAAACGATCTTGATCTTCCATAATACAAAGTTTTCTTAGGATGGACTTCAGTGGATGGAATATTTTTTGGTGTGTCATTTTAATGTTATCTTATTAATTTATTATTATATAATTATATAATTTATTATTTATTATTATATACCATTTTGATATATTATTCATTATTTATGAAATTTAGTGTCAAAATAAGTACACATAAATATTTTAATTGTTACGCTGTAATCGAATGTTAATAATCGATTATGTCTACTACCGGTAGAATAGTGGTATAAATAAATAAACGGTTGCAACCTGTTTTAATAAATATAACAACCAAATGTAACTAATATTTTTTTAATCGGTACTTACAGTCAATTACTATATTTTTTATAAGAAAAATATTTGTTGCGACGGCATTGACCGAACTTTTCTCGATTCGATAATTTCAGGCAGTACACACTTTTCATAAAAAGCTTGTAACTTGGGTAACATATTGAAAATCTAAAATTGGTCGTATTTTTAAATTTTTAGTACTTTTACTGCATTAATCTGGGCCAATACATATTATGGCAAGTATTCAGACATTTTTATTTGCTAAATGAAGCTGGACTTGGATTTGGTAAAACCAGTCATTATTTTGATTTAATGTTACACTTGAATCACTGAATTTATAAACCTTTAACTTTTTTTTGTCGAAAGGCCGTATCAAAATCTATTCCGAAAGCTGAAATAGGACATTTAACTTCAATAAGACCGTTGCTGTATAAACCATTAGGTGAAGCCCTAAAATAACAATGATCTAAGTCAATGAATAGACCACATTTTTGAAGAGACGTAATCTAAATTATAACTATATAAAATAGTTTTAAACCGATCGATCAAAAATTGCGGTCGTAGTTGACGATTTTCTAGTATGCAGGTAATCGACGCACACTACGATAGCAATCGACGCACACTACGGTAGTATCGAAACGATGCAGCGCCCGAAATAAACTGACGCAGGTCCACCCTCGGCAAGCGCTCGCGCGTTAATGATCGCAGATGGCCGGCACAGTGAAATATATAGTACTTTATTTAATTAATTAAAATATAATAGTAACAATTTAAAAATTAAAAATAATAGCATAGTGAAAGCAAATGTTGATGATTATTTTGGTATAAATTTTACTTCTAAATGATGTAGAACTTCGGAAATATAGGGCTTGAAAATGTATCGAAGCTTTTTTGGTCGTTTTTTGAATTATGTCGATTTTTTTTTCCTAGCGTGAAAAGCATATAACGAAAATGTATTCCATTATTATTAAAGTGTAGGATATTTGGGAGATAAAAATATTTTTTTTGATGGTCGATATTCAAAGAATCTACAAATTAGAGCTCCCAAATCATGTCTTCGAGAGTTTTTGCCTAAACATGCATCGGGAGAATGATTATTACTGATTAAGTAAATAAGTTATCTAAAATCCATTCCGAGCTTATTTGAGGAGAGAAAACGAACTATTTTTACCAAGTAATTGTTATTTCAAGCAATGAACGATAAACATAAAATTTCAACGAGGAAACCTTGTAATTTCGCGTTTTTTTGTAATACGCCCCTTAAGTGATGGGTCATTGCACTTGAATTAATTTACGACACGTACGCAAATTTCTCACTGTGGTAAAGACTTTTTAGTATCTTTGTGCGTACTACATAAACTTTCTTTGCTTAAACTGTAATATCGTACTATTTCACAGTTGCATAATATTGGCGCCTATATTTCATAAGTCATTGGTAACGAAGCTTACGTAATGAGTTCACGGTCAACACTGTCAGCTGCCGGCTGTAGACATCGGTACTTTACGGTGTAATGGTAGAAGGGAGTGTGAAGACGAGCTACAATGTACTTTACCGAGCGTAAGGGTATACGACTGTGTGCGTGCGAGATAAAATCAGATAAAATAATTCATTTTGAATTTAAAAGATAAAAATGATAGAAAGTTGGAATTTTTTTTTTTAATAATTTTCTTTACCATTTGCCTATATTACTTATTCTGAACCTTCTCTGCAAATTTCACTGGTTAGTGCAAAATAATCCTACATATTTGCATCGTGGCTCTAGCATGTTTGCCTGGTAGAGCGTTGAACTTTTATGTATGATTGATTTTTTTTTAAAAATTCACCTAGACTAGGATTTTGTCCTCTATTGTATATGCAGTTTACAAACATACACTGCATAAGGAAAGGACACTCAGATCCAGACAGGGAACAATAATGAAGGGTTGTGTGTGGTTGGTTGTGCAGGCGATGGAGCTGCTGGTGTCGGGCGTGATGCAGTCTGCGGGCGCGGCGCTGTCGCCGGGCGAGGCGCTGCGCCGCGTGATGGAGGCGCTGGCGGGCGGCCTGCTGCTGGAGCACGGGCCCGGCCTGCGCGACCCCTGCGAGAAGGAGCTCGTCGTACGTACCGCCACCAGTAGCACCAGCAGCACCAGCCACTCGGTTTGTTGTTGTGATGGAGGCGCTGGCGGGCGGCCTGCTGCTGGAGCACGGGCCCGGCCTGCGCGACCCCTGCGAGAAGGAGCTCGTCGTACGTACCGCCACCAGTAGCACCAGCAGCACCAGCCACTCGGTTTGTTGTTGTGATGGAGGCGCTGGCGGGCGGCCTGCTGCTGGAGCACGGGCCCGGCCTGCGCGACCCCTGCGAGAAGGAGCTCGTCGTACGTACCGCCACCAGTAGCACCAGCAGCACCAGCCACTCGGTTTGTTGTTGTGATGGAGGCGCTGGCGGGCGGCCTGCTGCTGGAGCACGGGCCCGGCCTGCGCGACCCCTGCGAGAAGGAGCTCGTCGTACGTACCGCCACCAGTAGCACCAGCAGCACCAGCCACTCGGTTTGTTGTTGTGATGGAGGCGCTGGCGGGCGGCCTGCTGCTGGAGCACGGGCCCGGCCTGCGCGACCCCTGCGAGAAGGAGCTCGTCGTACGTACCGCCACCAGTAGCACCAGCAGCACCAGCCACTCGGTTTGTTGTTGTGATGGAGGCGCTGGCGGGCGGCCTGCTGCTGGAGCACGGGCCCGGCCTGCGCGACCCCTGCGAGAAGGAGCTCGTCGTACGTACCGCCACCAGTAGCACCAGCAGCACCAGCCACTCGGTTTGTTGTTGTGATGGAGGCGCTGGCGGGCGGCCTGCTGCTGGAGCACGGGCCCGGCCTGCGCGACCCCTGCGAGAAGGAGCTCGTCGTACGTACCGCCACCAGTAGCACCAGCAGCACCAGCCACTCGGTTTGTTGTTGTGATGGAGGCGCTGGCGGGCGGCCTGCTGCTGGAGCACGGGCCCGGCCTGCGCGACCCCTGCGAGAAGGAGCTCGTCGTACGTACCGCCACCAGTAGCACCAGCAGCACCAGCCACTCGGTTTGTTGTTGTGATGGAGGCGCTGGCGGGCGGCCTGCTGCTGGAGCACGGGCCCGGCCTGCGCGACCCCTGCGAGAAGGAGCTCGTCGTACGTACCGCCACCAGTAGCACCAGCAGCACCAGCCACTCGGTTTGTTGTTGTGATGGAGGCGCTGGCGGGCGGCCTGCTGCTGGAGCACGGGCCCGGCCTGCGCGACCCCTGCGAGAAGGAGCTCGTCGTACGTACCGCCACCAGTAGCACCAGCAGCACCAGCCACTCGGTTTGTTGTTGTGATGGAGGCGCTGGCGGGCGGCCTGCTGCTGGAGCACGGGCCCGGCCTGCGCGACCCCTGCGAGAAGGAGCTCGTCGTACGTACCGCCACCAGTAGCACCAGCAGCACCAGCCACTCGGTTTGTTGTTGTGATGGAGGCGCTGGCGGGCGGCCTGCTGCTGGAGCACGGGCCCGGCCTGCGCGACCCCTGCGAGAAGGAGCTCGTCGTACGTACCGCCACCAGTAGCACCAGCAGCACCAGCCACTCGGTTTGTTGTTGTGATGGAGGCGCTGGCGGGCGGCCTGCTGCTGGAGCACGGGCCCGGCCTGCGCGACCCCTGCGAGAAGGAGCTCGTCGTACGTACCGCCACCAGTAGCACCAGCAGCACCAGCCACTCGGTTTGTTGTTGTGATGGAGGCGCTGGCGGGCGGCCTGCTGCTGGAGCACGGGCCCGGCCTGCGCGACCCCTGCGAGAAGGAGCTCGTCGTACGTACCGCCACCAGTAGCACCAGCAGCACCAGCCACTCGGTTTGTTGTTGTGATGGAGGCGCTGGCGGGCGGCCTGCTGCTGGAGCACGGGCCCGGCCTGCGCGACCCCTGCGAGAAGGAGCTCGTCGTACGTACCGCCACCAGTAGCACCAGCAGCACCAGCCACTCGGTTTGTTGTTGTGATGGAGGCGCTGGCGGGCGGCCTGCTGCTGGAGCACGGGCCCGGCCTGCGCGACCCCTGCGAGAAGGAGCTCGTCGTACGTACCGCCACCAGTAGCACCAGCAGCACCAGCCACTCGGTTTGTTGTTGTGATGGAGGCGCTGGCGGGCGGCCTGCTGCTGGAGCACGGGCCCGGCCTGCGCGACCCCTGCGAGAAGGAGCTCGTCGTACGTACCGCCACCAGTAGCACCAGCAGCACCAGCCACAGGGTTGTACTGCACCACTGCGCAACCCATTGGACACCGATACCACGCAGATCGCGGGGGTGAAATACCGCCAACGTCTTCTCTCCGGACTATATATGTTACTGAAAGCTTTGAACCCGGGACATCAAGATCTGCAGTTTCGCTTTCTAAGAATAATGTCCTCGAAACTAAACCCATTTCTGTTACAATCGTACTATTGCTGCAATGTGACTACCACTTATGAAATCTAACTCTCGGTTTCTGTCTTAATGAACATTAGCAATCTAAACAAAACAGGATTATGCGTATTTTTTTTATAGGATAGAGTGACAAACGAGCACACAGTCCACCTGATAGTAAGTGGTTGCTGTGGCCCATAGACGTCTATCTACATTTATCCTCGTTTGCTAATCAAAATGCAGATGCGTTGACACCCGTGAGGTCTATGATGGAATGCCTCTTTTCGAGTGAAAAAGGTCTCCGGTTCTCTACACTCACCATACGAAACACAGCAGTGTTTAACTGCTATTTTTCGCTGGTATTCTGTGAGAGTGTGGTCCTTCCCCGGTCGAGCCGACCCATTTGTGCTACAAGTATACTACTAATCATAGAATTATTGCGTAATAATTCTATGCTACTAATATAGCTGCAGCATGGCTCTACCACGTATTTTTTATTTTTTTATTTTTTTTATTGTAACAAAATCTACAGCTTGTACATTTACCAATATATAAACGAGAGAACATTTTATGTTATATAGAAGCCTTTATAGATTTACATTTTTTTTTCCAAAAAATTTAATTTTTTTTTTGTCTTCAGCAATGTTAACAAATAGTTTACAGCGTATAACATAAGATAACTTTACCTACGTCGATGTTGTTGACGTATAAATCAGCTTTTCATCAGTCAATGAAATAAATAAAGAATCGATAGGGCGCTGCTTCATCGACGCCAATTTGACAGTTGACATTATTTATATCACAGAATAAATAATAGTTAAAAGAAATTACAGTAAATATTTTAGTCGTTTTTAGTATTATGTGTTGAAGTAAGTACCTACTACTACTTTACCACGTAAAAAAACTCAACCATTCTCCTTTTCCTCACTCTCATAGTCCTATAGGACGCTAATCCCATATAGCCAGATAAAAATCAGATGCAGAACCATTGACTTTACGTGTTCAGTAGGTGCCGGCGATGATGGACTCGGTTGTAAAATATATAAAAACAATAATATTTCTCATTACAGGATGCGCTGGGTAACATGCCACCACAGAAGCGTGAGGATTTGACAGCGTCTGCTCAGCAGTTCCTAAGACAAATTGCATTTAGACAAATACACAAGGTGAGTGTTTTATAATTCTCTATTATTTGTTGCGTAAAAATTTAATTCTCTTGGCAGAGTACCTTAATAGAGTACAAACATGCTGTTACTCCAGTATAAAAGTTGAATTGTAGTAATGCCATGATAATTTTGTAATTTCTGCTTTTAATATTTTAATACTAATGACAAGGTAAATAAAAATTATTAGAAGGGATTGTACAGTTTTCCTTCACTTTCTAACATAGCTAATTATTCTGAATGTTTAACTTTCAATTTACAAGCTGTAGTTTAGTTCTAATTCTAATCTTTTTCTCAAATATAAGTAGCCTAAATTACTCCTTATAATATCAGCTATATGCCAGTGAAAGTCCCGTTGAAATTTAACATTACAAACAGACACTCAATTTTGTTTAGTTGTATAGATTTTGTAATTTATGTTATTGCTAAGATAGCAAATGAGTTCCTTTATGTCTACTTTGATTTATTCTCACAAACTATAAATGCTTATTTTGCGTACTACGCATTTAAATAATACTAGTTTTTACGGAGGAGTTTAGCAGATTAAAATTATACATTTTTGGTCGATCTATGCATTTAAAACCAAAGGTAGCCTAGCCGTGGTTAACTAAATCATTGGAACGTCGAACACCTCAGTCCCTAACCGTGACATGGGTGGTGCAAAGTATAAGAAACGTCGGAAACAAAACGATTTAATATACGCGATAAAATCCTTAAAAATGAGTTTTATAAAGAAGTAAGATTCCGCATTGAATCAGAATACAAAGGTGGTTTACCACGTGGACTGCAGGTGCTGGACATGGAGCCGCTGCCAAAGCTGAAGCACGCGGGCGGCGGCTGGAAGTTCCCGCGCAAGCGCAGGCGCTCCAACACCGACCCCGAGCCCGACCAGCCCAACGGTAACGGTACACTACACTGCCTGTTTTAATTTCACTTTACCAAATAGTTTAATATTGCTTGCTTCCATCCATCCACGGCTCCGTGGTATTTTACCACTTAGAAATGAATTGCAGCATTATGGACCTCGGGATCGAATCCTGCATGGAATAAGTATTGGTAACGCCTACAAATAATTGTTCCGTGTCTGGATGATTGTCCTTGTGAAATTTATGTATGTAAACTGCCCCCAAGATACAGGAGAAAATCTTAGTATGGATATGTGACGTTTCCATTTCAAATAAAATTCCACTGCTGAACATAGTCCATAGGGACCGCCTCACAGGATATTGAAATAGTTGCCATGTTTCGCAGACGGCTTGGCAGTTGCAGTTGTTTTTTAAGTTATCAGAAAGATGCTGTCATACATCTCCTGTTTCAGTTTCCCTTGTTAATTGCTTGCTTATTTAAAAATATATAAACATTTTTAGTTTTCATTGAAGAAATCTGGTTTATACGTATATAAATATTTCGGAATTGCCCTCAACATTGTGAAATAAAGCTTTGCTTTATATAAAATAAAGCAGCAATATTTTAGGAAGTGTTTGAATTGAAAATGTCCTCCTTTTTTAAACTCGAAAAACAAATATATTAATTTTATTAGTGCAATATCATATACCCAATTGTTACACTGTATTTTGGAAATGATGAGACTAGATGACGAATCTTAGACTGTAACGACAAAAACGAAAGGGGTAGAAGTGTTGACTTTTTTTGATGCTTACCTCTGTTTCGTTTGTGACGCTACGGTCCTTGACGATATGGCACTCAGATCCATGTGTTATAATTAAATATTGGACGAAAAGCTGGTGATCCATTTTTAATGTATGTTATAATATAAAAAAACGTTAAATTTTCAGACAACCATTTCATGATTTTTGGCCTATATTTCTATAGAAAGCTGAAATGTGAATATAATAAATAAACACTAATCAATACACGCACGCGATTAATTTCTGAAAATGTTTGCAGGTGAAGGTAAAGTGGTGAAGACTGACGAGAAAACGGACGCCACCGATGCGAGTGCGGCAAACGTCAAGAAGTAATCTCAACCTTTACCACACTGTGTAGTATCAGTGAGGCGTAGTCCAACTTGCAATAATCTTCCATTAAATTTATAACCATAATGTATGCTCGTTGAGGTTCAACATAAATCCGCGTTATTTTTATACATAGTTTTGTCATTTAAACTTTTTACCTTTCACTTTTCTATTGGTTAGGTATGATAAACACAAAAAGGAATTCTACAGATTTTAGATATCGTTCGCCATCTTATTGTATTTAAGTATTAAATTTTCTGAAAGATAATAAAGTAAAAACTATTGAGAATATAAATAATGTCTGTAATTTGTACATTATAAGCTTGGTTGTTGCAAGTTGGTATTTTGAAGCAGAAATGACTGAGGAATTTTAAATATTATGACAACTATCTCTACGTAAATGACCGTCGAGAATTTCTTGGTTGTTTTTGTCTTAGTTAAACATGTGATTTTTTGTTTAGGAAAATATGGAAAACCATGGAAATATAACAATAGTTTAAAAAAATGACTCGATTGTTTTTTGCTCCATGTCGTTTTGGAGTGAATAACATTTAGGCGTAAACTTTTCTGATATATTTATTGTATTTTAATATATGGAAATACATATTTTTTGTCACAATAAAATATTATAACATTATTTTTGTGGCATCAATCTGTCCAAAAAAAACTATGCAAGAGTTAGTCCAAGATGTAGTATTTAGTGTTTAGGCTAGATTCTATATTGTAATTAGTCTATATTTAATAATATTTTATGTTAGATTGACAGGGATAGTCAGACTGTTTGAGTCGCGTGGGAGGTTCTAGGACGAGTGGAGTTAGTGTTAGGGTTTTTTATTGTTAGGGTCACAGTATTTGACGTTACGAAGTTAGTTCCTTTGTCGTCGACCGAGACGGTACTTGAGTACGCATCGCGACTAGCAGTTTCTTTAGTTTAAGCATATTTTGTTTACAGATTTATATTTTCAAGTGATTTATTTTTATCTGAACTTTACCTACCTGCAGGTAGGCAAATGTCTTACATAGTACAGTATTTGTAACATAAGTTTCCTTAAATCTCCAAATCCACTATTGTAAAATTTTAATTGGTCAACTACATTTTTTCAATGAAAGTTAAATTAAAATATAATTATTCTCACTTTTTCTTCCCTGGCAAGGCTAATCTTTATTTTTGTCGTAACTGTACTTTTTAAATATTAATGTCAATAAAGAAAATGATAAAACTTTTAAGGATTTTTTATTTACTTTCCTGCATTAATTGTTTTCTATAATATTCATGCTCGACGAACAAGATTTTTTTTTCTTTGGTACGCTTGTACTTTTCTTAGTGTTAAGTAATGGATCGATACGCGTTCATTTTTAAATAATTATGTATAAATTATTATAGTTTAGATGACATGCCTTTATGCGTTATACATCCGGTTTAGACTCGCCTCGTACCTCGCCTCGCAGCCCACGTTTTGTTGCGAGGTAACGAGTACCTATTTACACTCGCGATGCGTTCAGTTTGCGTTGAGCCTGCAACGATGTGACGTCTAAATAATAGCGGCATCAACTCTTGCCTTAATAAGTATTTATCGATGCTTTGCCATTTTAAAAAGAAGGGAATTAAAAAAAATACGTCGTTGGGGTGGAATATGGTGGCTGATATCTATTCATCGAAACAGAACCTTTTCAGTTTCATAATTTTATATAAATTGCTAGCATGTATTGTGCAAGATTAAATAATATTATTTTGTTAAAATTGTAATTTTGAAATAAAATCAATTCGAATGTTATTATGGAAGGGCGCCATAAACAAAGTGAAACGAGAGCGCGAGTGTAAACGGCAAGCTCGCGTCCTTCGCGAGGCCCTTTGCCTCGTGCGGCTCGTGCCCAAAAAGCCGGCTGGGATGCGAGCGCCGCGAGTGGCGAGGCGAGCCACAGCCACGAGCTAGCGTTTACATTCGCACCTCATGGCTCGCCTCGACTTCGAAAAAAAAGTGGCCAAGTGCGAGCCGGACTCGCCCATGAAGGGTTCCGTAGCAGCATAACATTGTTTATTTAGGCACCTTTTACAGATTTATTTTTAGAAAATAATGGTTCACGGTTAATGCATAAGGTTTATGTTTATGAAAATAAATGCTTTTTTTAAATTTTTATATTTGCGGTTTACGATTTATGACTTATTAAAAAAAACTACTTACTAAATCTCGTTCAAACCAATTAACCAATTTTCGGTGGAAGTTTACATGGTAATGTACATCATATATTTTTTTTTAGTTTTATCATTCTCTTATTTTAGAAGTTACGGGGGGGGGGGGGCACAAATTTTACCACTGAGTGTCTCGCGCAAACTATTCACTTTAGAAAAAAAATATATTAGAAACTAGACATGGGCCGAGTACTCTGTGTGGATTCGGTACTCGGCGGATTCGGCCTTTTTTTAGAGTTCGGCCGAGCACCGAGTATTAACGGCCGAGTACCGAGTACTCCGCCTTAATTATATTTCAGAGAAAAATAAAGATAAAAAACAGTTTTTATCATTATTATTATTATATTAGACACATTAAAACATCAGGAACATGACAAGCAGCAGAATCATTTACAATGCACGTAAGAATCTATAATAGAAATTATTATTACTAATATTTAAAATTTATCATAATATAATAATCAAAAACACTACTTTTTCTGCCCTATTTGGGTCTAGCTTGTGAAGGAAATAACTGCACGCCGCCCGCTACCGCGTTTTTTTAAAGCCGAGTATTCGACAGAGTACTCGGGCCAATCTAGGCTGAGTACGCGGTGGCCGAGTACACGGCGAATCACTACTTGGTCCATGTCTATTAGAAACCTCAATAATCGTTTTTCATCACACGTATGGGTTTGAAGAAAAAAAATTTTGAGTTTCAGTTCTAAGTATGGGGAACCCCTAAAATATTTTTTTTCTATTTTACTGCGAAAATCTTAATGCGGTTCATAGAATACATCTACTTACCAAGTTTAAGCAGTATAGTTCTTATAGTTTCGGAAAAAAGTGGCTGTGACATGCTGATGGACAGACAGACATGACGAATCCATAAGGGTTCCGTTTTTTGCCATTTGGCTACGGAACCCTAAAAAGGAAACGTGTTTATGAGTGTACATTAAAAGCGCCACGGTGGGCGTCCATATAAAACTTTTAGCAAGGAATTTCAATCCTTGTATTCTGTAACTTTTAAACTTTTTATTTAAAGCAAATTTCAGTAATTTTGACTCGAGCCTCACAAACCTATTGGGTGAATTTCCATACATTTAAGATCATCATCATCATCATAATTACAGCCCTTCACAAGTCCACTGCTGAACATAGGCCTCCCCCAAAGAATGCCACAAAGCACGGTCCTGAGCCACCTGCATCCATCGACTTCCTGCATGTCTTACCAGGTCGTCACTCCATCTTGTGGGGGGACGCCCTACACTTCGCCTACCGGTACGAGGCTGCCACTCGAGAACCTTTCTTCCCCATTGGTTGTCGGTTCTTCGAGCTATATGGCTGGCCCACTGCCACTTCAGCTTACTAATCCGTTGGGCTATGTCGGTTACTCTGGTTCTACTGCGGATATCCTTATTCCTAAGTTTATCACGCAGAGAAACTCCGAGCATAGCCCTCTCCATAGCTCACTGAGCGACCTTGAGCTTCCTCATACGGCCAGCAGTGAAGGACCACGTCTCAGTTCCGTAAGTCATCACTGGCAACACGCACTGGTTGTACAATTTTGTTTTAAGGTTTTGAGGTATTTCTGACGAAAAGATGTGTCGTAGATTCCCGAACGCTGCCCAGCCGAGTTGAATCCGTCGATTGACCTCTCGGTCGAAGTTGGACTTACCTAGTCGGACTATTTGTCCCAGGTAAACATACTCGTCAACAACTTCGAGCTTAGTGCTCCCAACAACTACCGGCATAGGTGTGACATGGACATTAAACATAATCTTTGTTTTGTCCATGTTCATCTTAAGACCTATCCGTTGGGAGACACTATTGAGGTCATTGAGCATAGTGCTTAGTTCCTCCAGCGATTCTGCCATAAGGACTTTATCCTCGGCAAATCGAAGGTGAGTGATGTACTCGCCATTGATGTTAATACCGTATCCTTTCCAGTCCAGAAGCTTGAAAACGTCTTCCAATGCAGCGGTGAAGAGTTTCGGGGATATAACGTCACCCTGTCTTACACCTCTCTGCGATTGGATAGGTTTCGTACTCTGGTTCTGTACTCGGATAGCCATCGTAGCTCTACTGTACAAACACTTCAGCACTTCGATATACCGACAGTCAACTTGGCACCGCTGAAGGGACTGCAGCACCGCCCAAATTTCGACGGAATCAAAGGCTTTCTCATAGTGCACATACGCCAGACATAGTGGCACATTGTACTCTTCGGACTTCTGTACAATTTGCCGAAGGGTATGTATGTGGTCTATGGTGCTAAAGCCCTTTCGGAAACCGGCTTGTTCGGGAGTCTGGAAGTCGTCAAGTCTGCGCTCGAGACGATTCGTAATGACTCTCGAAAACAGCACGTAGACGCGGCTCAGAAGGGAAATCGGTCTGTAGTTCTTCAAGAGAGCGTTGTCACCTTTCTTGAAGAACAAGACCACCGCACTTCTGCTCCACGCATCCGGTGTAATGCCACCATGGAGGACGGAATTAAAGAGCTTCTGAAGGACTTCAAGTACCGGTCTTCCACCCGCTTTCAGAAGCTCCGCTGTAATTCCATCCTCGCCTGGGGCCTTACCGTTTTTAAGGTGTTGGAGAGCCATTCTAATGTCGCTCAGACTGACGTCCGGGATATCTTCGGAATAGTGTCGGATGAGACTCGCAGTCTCGGGTCTTGCAGAACTTAGCTCCGACCGCATGGACAGTTTCCACGAGCTTGTCATTCATATACATAGTCTTCTAGGCACTGAAAACGGTTTTGTAACTCGAGCTGAAAGGTTTCGGGACTTTGGATTAGAGCAGGAGGGGGACGGAGCGTTGACTTCATCAGACGAGACCTCTCCAACTTAACATTTAGGTTCAGTGTGCCTCTAACCATTCGGTGATCGCTGCCGGTTTTCACCCTCGCGATCACTGAGACATCACTGAACAGTTGTCGTCTGGTCGTCATAATGAAGTCAATCTCATTTTTGTCGAACCGTCGGGGCTCGACCAGGTCCACTTCCTGTGGGGCCGCTTCTTGAAGAAAGAGTTCATCATAAAGAGTCCCTCTTTCTCCATGAAGTCGGCCAGCTGCTGGCCCCTTGGGTTCCGTTGCCCTATTCCAAATTTCCCTACTTTCAGCTCACCGTTCTCTCTTGTGCCTAGTTTTGCATTGAAGTCTCCCATTAACACCGTATAGGTATTGGGTTTTGGAGGAATGCATGGCTCTAGAGATATCCTCATACATTTCCTCCACCTCCTCATCGGGGTGTGCCGAGGTTGGTGCGTAAACCTGTATGACCTTCAGCGAATACCGTTTGGTGATTCTGAGTATAACCCTCGTCGACACACTCCCGATCTTTATAACGTTGTTAACGAGAGACTTGTGGACGATAAATCCGACACCTCCTTGGGACAGATGGTCGCCCTCCCGGTGATAGAGCAAGTTGCCGGATTCGAGGATTACCGTTTACATTTAAGATATTGCACCAAAATTACTCGAATTTACTTTAGATGAGTATGTATGTGGGATAAAATAAAACTAAAAATAGGTATAGTTATGTAATTTTATTTTATGAAAGAGATAAAAAACCAATAATAATATAGTGTTTAAAACATTATACACTATATTATATTATTATTGAGGTTTTTTTTATTGATTTTGCAGATAATATTTCCACGCGTAATATTGATTTACAACATATGTTATCGTGAGAGTTATTCTTCACAGAACATTAACGTAAATTTAAATCAGCAAAATTCTAATGGTGAAAACATCAGCCCAAATACCTACATGATAAAATTCGAGTTAATATTATATTTGGTAATAATCCCTACAAATTACGATA
The DNA here is from genome assembly GCA_033319125.1 of Parnassius glacialis. Classification (NCBI taxonomy): domain Eukaryota; kingdom Metazoa; phylum Arthropoda; class Insecta; order Lepidoptera; family Papilionidae; genus Parnassius; species Parnassius glacialis. Next base: position 43,470,703 of record JAVANC010000028.1, read on the forward strand.
AATAAATTAAAAATGCTTTTAAAGTCTTATCACAATATGTATTGTCAAAAGATAAATTTCAAAAAATATTTTCAATATGAAAGATGTTGACAAACAAATGTCATTTTTTTCTTTTAACTCGTGGCTTCATGTGATAGAATTCTGCTTATATTCAATAATTCCATTTTAGTCAATTAATAGGTGAATTAATTGCGCAAATCTCAGAGTAATATGTATGTCATTATACTCTAATGAGGAACCAAAAAACCATTTTCAGTTTTTCCAATATAATATGTATTTTTGTATCTAATTTTAAAAATGACAATCTGAAACAACGCGAAAGAAAGACGCAGTGATATCTTTTTCTCACTTCAATTTTATACGCTAATCCACTCACAATTATAATTGTGTTTCCTGCATAGGACAGTTACTATACTCTTTGGATTGTGTACAAGTTTCTCGCATTTCATACAGAGTTGCATCACCCTGGCTATAGAGTGTAGAGTAGAAGGAGAACCATCTTATAAAGTGCGAAAGATGAAAAAGTGTCCCACTATATACTGAAAATAGAGGTTCCAAAACCTACCACAATAGCGCTGGCGTCTGAAAAACTACGATAAGAATTTAGCTGTTGTAGACGGAGTGAAGTCAGCTGAATTCAAATATTTAAAACATTTCATCACTAGAGTTGTTAGTAAAATGCCAGTATACAAAATCTCAACTATTTACGTAGTACAAAACCAAGCGGATGGGTCGGTCCTTGTTTATTTCTCCATCTTATTCTAATTACTTTTGGTACTTTTTTTTAATTTATCCTATGCTACTGCAGCGCCACCCTTATTGGACACGTTGTTAGGGACACTTTCATATACAGAGATGGTCCTCCTTCTACTCTACACTATAACCCTGGCCTAAGTTCTCTCCCATGCTGGTTGACAAACGACTAGCCTACACAGAATACTTATTATGTAGTATATAATGGCACAGAATAAATAACAGTACTACGTACAGACGTTGCACTCCTTTGATGTTGACTGCTTGCCGACGTTTTAATAGCCTATATTTAATTAATAATTACTATGTAATTATTAATAATTAGATAAATAGCGAATGCATGCTAAACAAAACATTATCGCTACGCGCGTGTCCATATTACCATGTCACGGCGGACTCCGTGGTTGCTAAGGGCTGTCAATAAAGAGTAAAAAAATACATTGCGAAATTGTAAGTAAAGTACCTATTCTGATTATGATCAACTGACAATATTTTCGCTATGTGACTTCTCAGAAAATATTGTCAGATGCCAATAGCATACCATATCCCAATGCATGCAACTTGTAAGGCCATTTCTTTATAGGATAGGGTGACAAACGAGCACACAGGTCCACCTGATGGTATGCGGTTGCTGTGGCCCAGACATCTACATCCTCAAGAAATAATCAAAATGCAGATGCGTTGTCACCCGTAGATTGCATTGCAAAAATTATAATTGCATTAAGATGGAAATGCCTCTTTTCCAATAAAAAGGGTCTCCGGTTCTCTACGCACCATACGAAGCAACACAGCAGTGTTAAGCTGCTATTTTACGCTGGTATTCTGTGAGCGCTTGGTTCTTCCCCGGTCGAGCCAACCCATTCGTGCTACAACTATACTACTAGTATGGCTGAAGCATGGCTCTACCACGTATAAAGCCATTCGTCGGGCATCGCGATGCTTGGCTCGGTAGAGCCACACGGCAGCTTTTGTTGTCGTACGGACGGGCTGGCTCGAACCGGGGTGGTACCACGACCTCACAGAATACCAGCGTGAAGTAGAGGCTTACCTCTGCGTTTCGCTTGGTGAGTGCAGGTGGCCGGAGGCCCTTTTTACTGGAAATGAGGCATTCCATCTTAGTCCTCACGGGTGACAACGCATCTGCATTTTGATTCGCAAACGAGGATAGATGTAGGTGTCTATGGGCCGCAGCAACCACTTACCATCAGGTGGGCTGTGTGCTCGTTTGTCACCCTTATCCTATAAAAAAAAGATGTGTAAACAACAAGTAAACCCGAAATTCCATTCCTAATAGAAATGTGATGATATGCTACCACAAACTAATAAGAAGTGCTAGCGCCGTATTCTACTTAGTCAAAATCTTGTAAACAAAGTTTTAATTTCTATATTTTACGTTATTATAACTTAAAATATTTTAATTACTAAAGACAAGTAAATTTAGTTAATATTTAATAAATTTAAATTTAATATTTGTTTAATATTTAATTTAACATTAAATTTTATTTAAATTGTTTAATGGTTATATACGCCCCTAGCTGCCCGGACAAAGGTCGACTATACAGGGGCCCATACAGCTGTAGATTCGACGGACAACAAAGGGTGGGGCTCGAAATGCCTATGGATAATTAATATATATAAGGGCTAGGTAATTGATACGACTTACCTGGTTCCGAAGCGAAGACAAGGCTCGGTCAGGCGGTAGATAGGTGCATGTGAGTTTGTGTTAGAACCTGACTTCCCCTATGTAATCGGTCAGCAAATCCACGTGCTGCACTGCACCATAACTTCGATCACTCCAATGGGCGTTCACTTTATCTGAACTCAAGTCTGACGTCACTTAGCACAAAATTATTTAATACGAACGCGGTCTCAATTCGTATCACAACGTTTGCGTTCTAATCGACAAAGGAAAATTGTCTCCGTACTATATTATAATGCAACACCAGCAAAATAAATATTGTCTAATGCACTTATATATGCAATCACCACACAAATTGACGTAAATTACTTGTAACGAAGTTAATTTAATCTCTCAACACTTACAGGCCTCGTTATCGCGTAAACGTACTAAAATGATAACTCAAAATAGAAGCGATCTTAAAGCGATCTCACGAGTCTAGCGAAAAAACTGCAATAGTAAATTCCACACGTATCCTAGACCGGACGTTGATCGCAATCAATATTAACTTCCAAAACAATTAACCGACCCGGCGTCCGCGCAGACAGTCAATCTATTTTTCTAGACTCAACAAAACTCCTCGTCGTTGCATAAAATTGCTAACAAAAACCGACACTATTAGAGGTTATACGGTACGCGACCACGCTGTTCTACTAACTGCACCACAGAACATATATACCCCTAATGCATTGCTTCGACTTCCGACGCGCCACGCCCAAAACCAACAACCGCCTCGCGCGAACGTCAAACCGGTAGGAATACACCGATCCGAGCGCCCTCTAGCGTCAATTCTTAAAATTAGCGTTTGGCGCGAACAATAGTTAATTGTTTCATTTTTTATTTTATTAGTATAATATAAGCAATTTAAAAAGGTAAGTCAATATTACTTGTATTAAACAATAACACAGGAGCAGTAATCCGCCGCCGTTCAAGTTCTCGCCAAAACCTCCAGATACAACTGATGATGAATTTTAACATATTATTACCTATCATATAAAAAAATACTCGCAAGGTTTTTATTATTTAAAATTTAAATATATAGGTAGTAATTGTGACTAATCTAAATATATGAAATATAGTATATTGAGGACTTTTTGAAGTTCGAGTCCACAGCTGGATGTGGGTTTTTGATGTTGCAGAAAGATTTTGTCTTTAATACCTTTGACGTTGCTGTAATGCTGGATATCTATTTTGTCTGTCGTTATTGAGATTATTATATTATACCATCATCTATCGCAATCCTTGTTATTTAAAATTTAAATATATAGGTAGTAATTGTGACTAATCCCGTCGAAATCGGTCCAGCCATTTCATTTTGCTGTTTAATTTAAAAAATTGTGTTTTTGTTATAAGTACCGTAAATACTTTCATTAGCATTTAGTAAAAAGCTGTTATTTTAACATTACAAACAGACACCTCAATTTTATTTATTTGTATAGATTAGCAATCTGCCCCGGCTTCGCACGGTTTGTTTCTGGATCTCGACAACAACGCCACCTACTACTGGGTCCAATTGTGAATCTAAACCATGCTCTAATCAACTTAATCATGCATGTATTATACCATCGATATATATGTACTACGTACTAGATTTCGCATTCCGAACATACACTGTTCAACTGAACTGTACTGCAATCCGTACAGTGAGTGTGTCATTTAGTGTGGTTTCAATGTATTAGTTAGTCTGTGGTTTCAATATACATGCAGTGTGGAGCGGCAATAATAATACAAGATTTCAAACTTAAAAACTGACTGCGCAGGCACAACGCGATTAAATCAACTGCGACTCTACTATCTCCCGCGCATGCGCGAAGACAGAGTAGTGCACAATTTTTGTTTAGAATGGCTTCTCTAGTACGTAGTAGTACATATAACTCAATGTATTATACATATAAAATCCCTCTTGAACCATTCTGTCTATTGAAAACCGAATCGAATAGTTAATATAGCATAGTTTAAAAAATCTAAGCGTACAGACAGACATATTTAATATTATTATGGGTATAAATAAGAAAAATATGAACAATATAATACATTTTATTTATATTGTAGTTATGAATTATGATTAACAATAGAACTAACTTAAGCACAATTTAATAGAAAATTTAATAAAAAAATGAAGTAAATACATCAAGGGTTCATGTTTTGTAGACATTGTAAGATTATCTCCATATTACTATGAAACTATTACAGAATATTTATACTTCGTTCTTTGTAATATGTCGATCCCAATTAGACAGTAGTTTTTATGTCCAGTCTTCACCAACATCTGCTATCCCAACAGCAATTTAAATATAATTGTGAGTATATTTAAAATAATCAATGGAACTGAAACAAAAATAATTTGATTGTGTGTGTGTACTTATGTATGCAAGTTCCTACTTGTTAAACTTCTTTAGCATAAAATACAAAAATAAATTGCTTAAATATAGTTATCAGCTCCCAAGAAGGGTGGTCAAATCGTACCAGAGGACGAAACGATGGCGTCACTATATGCCATATTTATGAAAAATATCCTTATTTTTTAAGGTCTTAAAAAACAATAAAAATACCTCTCTAAGTAGCCACAAAAAAGTTATCCTTTTATTTTTGTTTTGTAACTGTTCCGAAATTATTTAAAATAATGGTTTTAGAACGCACAGGAATGCGCCTAATGACGATTCATTTCGCGTATGAAAGGACTTGGTATTGAAATACTATAATTATTCGTTTTTTTGAATAGTTGTTAATTGTAATTTAATTCAATTAGTATTTAGGCATCAAATCAACTATTATACTGATTTATTATGTACTGGATTCATGTCATATAAAATAAATATGTAGCTTCATAGTAAGCTAAGCGTTTTGTTCAATTACGTACAACGGAACATCGTTGTTATCGACAAGTTACATAATCTGTGGTCATCGATCAACACCATTGATTGTCACCCGGCAATCATTCGCATCATTTTATTTGCTTCACACGTTGTTGTGGATTGTGATACGTACTATACTATTTTAGATTTCCTTCTGTTGTTTTGACCTCTGCATTGTTTTATGGACTGATAACTACCACTTGTAACGATTATTCTCTGCTTTTGATTTCTGAACACCGATTTTGCATCTTGCATATTTGTGAGAGACATCATGCAGACAACAGCTATACAACAAGGACAACTAGCCCTGCAATTGCTATGTGTTAATTGTAACATATGCATTGGTACACTTTGCCGCCATCTCGTTTTTGAGCTTGATACCAGAGTAATTTCTAAGATCTGCGTGTGAAATTCTTCAATGATAGTACATATTTACATACCTACTTATTTTATTACACTAATATAACCCATCACACACAATCGTACATCATAATACCAATCTAATTCTTATTTTAGATTACTGAAGAAGATTACATATTATGTGTTGCTAACCTCAAAAGTATTGCTGACGTTATTATAAAAAATTGTGGCTATTTAGATAGGATTTTCAAACGGGATGGTGTTTACAAAATAAAAACAAACCAATCTAGGTATAGTATGTTTTGGGACATGAAAAATAAAAGTCTAGTCCAGCTCCTATAGAAATTTGGCCATTGTTCTTTGAGAGACAGTTACCCAATGAAGTTGTCACATTGAGATGTCAGTGTGCACACGCATTGTAACAACTTCATGGTGTCATTTTTAGCTATCGGTGTGTGTACACCAAAATTCTAATTAGATTAGAATAAAAAAAATTCAATAATGATTGAAATGAAATAAAATACATTTACAACAGAAGAAAATAAAATTTTGTTTTTCGAATGTCCTTTTCTGCCGACTTCCAAAAAGGAGATGGTACTCAATTCGAGTGTATGTTTTTTTTTATGTGTGTTACCTCATAACTTTGTACTGGGTAAACCAATTTCGATGATTCTTTTTTTATATGAAAGCTGATAGTTCTCGTGTGTCCCATATGAATTTGATCAAGGTCGGACCAATGGTTATTGAGTTATTCTTAAATAACCTATATTGAAGTCGGCTGTACAAAATTTTTAATTTTAAATTATTCTTCAAATGTACTACTAGTTAAATGTAAATAAGGGTACTTACTTCTTGTAACTGTCCTAATAGATCTAACTAAGTTTAAAATTTGGTATTTAACTGATGAGTGGTCCTCAAAGCCTTGATTAGGAACATTTGAACCCCATCCCACTGTAACAAAAAACCATAGTTTATTGTTAAATTATTATAAAAATAATAACTATACATCCCATCGGAAATATGTGTGGGCCTGTCCAATGATGTCATGCAAATAGGGTCTGGAACAGGCGATGATGTTATCAACATCAATGATGTGGAGGTGTTTGACATATAAAATACACATGGACATACAGCCAGGTTTGAAAAAAATATTTGTAAGTAACACAAAGATGCAAGATATGAAACTGCCGGTCTGTAGCCAAGCAACAAAGTACTGCCAGTAGAACTAAAGTTATCATGAATTAAAAAGACAAATATTACTGCCATTTCCACCTGGATGTATGCATGTACAGAATAACTATTCTCCTTCCATCTTCATTAGACTAATCATTCCTTGCTGTACAAGAAATTCTCTTACTGTAGGAGTATGATTTGCCATAATTACCACACTAGGCAGACGGAATAGCGATTGCAATATGAGACGTCTTGGAACGGTGATGATGATGTTTCCAGTCCTGACCTAGGTAATTTACATCTGTCTTAAATATACATATATCATCATTTTTTGAAGCTTTGAGATCTTGCTGGCCAATGGTATAACTGAAATTTCCAGAACAAAATATGATAATGTGTTTCTGGTAGCATAGCAATAAGTTACCCAAATTCGCATTAATGGACTTGTCAATATGTCTGAAATATTTTATTCTCTTATTTTCTCAGACATCAATATTTACTCACGACGTTTTTCCATAATCTCCGAGGATGTCGTAAATCAGCACTTAACATTGCAATTAACAAATTAATTTGTGCTAGTAGAGTTTAAACCATGGTTGCTCGTGGTATTGTAAATTTAACGTGAATGCTTACCCCTAGGTAACCACGGCTCTATGAAAGTAGTGGTTATCTTTAAATTCACAATAATTTGGAACATCGGTAGCACTAGTAAGTCAGTGTTTTGCTTTTATCATCATCATCATCATTACAGCCCTTCACAAGTCCACTGCTGAACATAGGCCTCCCCCAAAGAATGCCACAAAGCACGGTCCTGAGCCACCTGCATCCATAGACTTCCTGCATGTCTTACCAGGTCGTCACTCCATCTCGTGGGGGGACGCCCTACACTACGCCTACCGGTACGAGGTTGCCACTCGAGAACCTTTCTTCCCCATCGGTTGTCGGTTCTTCGAGCTATATGGCCGGCCCACTGCCACTTCAGCTTACTAATCCGTTGGGCTATGTCGGTTACTCTGGTTCTACTGCGGATATCCTTATTCCTAAGTTTATCACGCAGAGAAACTCCGAGCATAGCCCTCTCCATAGCTCGCTAAGCGACCTTGAGCTTCCTCATACGGCCAGCAGTGAAGGACCACGTCTCAGTTCCGTAAGTTATCACTGGCAACACGCACTGGTTGTACAAATTCGTTTTAAGGTTTTGAGGTATGTCTGACGAGAAGATGTGTCGTAGCTTCCCAAACGCTGCCCAGCCGAGTTGAATCCGTCGATTGACCTCTCGGTCGAAGTTGGACTTACCTAGTCGAACTATTTGTCCCAGGTAAACATACTCGTCAACAATTTCGAGCTTAGTGCTCCCAACAACTACCGGCATAGGTGTGACATGGACATTAAACATGATCTTTGTTTTGTCCACGTTCATCTTAAGACCTATCCGTTGGGAGACACTATTGAGGTCATTGAGCATAGTGCTTAGGTCCTCCAGCGATTCTGCCATAAGGACTATATCGTCGGCAAATCGAAGGTGAGTGATGTACTCGCCATTGATGTTAATACCGCATCCTTTCCAGTCCAGAAGCTTGAAAACGTCTTCCAATGCAGCGGTGAAGAGTTTCGGGGATATAACATCACCCTGTCTTACACCTCTCTGCAATTGGATGGGTTTCGTACTCTGGTTCTGTACTCGGATAACCATCATAGCCCTACTGTACAAACACTTCAGCACTTCGATATACCGACAGTCAACTTGGCACCGCTGAAGGGACTGCAGCACCGCCCAAATTTCGACGGAATCAAAGACTTTCTCATAGTCAACATACGCCAGACATAGTGGCAAATTGTACTCTTCGGACTTCTGTACAATTTGCCGTAGGGTATGTATGTGGTCTATGGTGCTAAAGCCCTTTCAGAAACCGGCTTGTTCGGGAGGCTGGAAGTCGTCAAGTCTGCGCGCGAGACGATTCGTAATGACTCTCGAAAACAGCATGTAGACGCGGCTCAGAAGGGAAATCGGTCTGTAGTTCTTCAAGAGAGCGTTGTCACCTTTCTTGAAGAACAAGACCACCGCACTTCTGCTCCACGCCTCCGGTGTAATGCCACCATGGAGGACGGAATTAAAGAGCTTCTGAAGGACTTCAAGTACCGGTCTCGCTCAGACTGACGTCCGGGATATCTTCGGAATAGTGTCGTATAAGACTCGCTCTTGGATCGTTACTCACACTTGCGTGTGGCTCCAACGATGACGTGTACAGCTGCCCATAGAACCTCTCAATCTCACTCAAAATCTCAGGTGCCCCGGAAACGATGCTGCCACATTCGGTCTTCAGCTTTGACAGTTGGCTTTTTCTGGCAGACAGGTCTCTGGCAAAGACTTTGGAGCCTTGGTTCCGCTCGATCGCTTCTTCAATACGAGCTGTATTGAAGTTGCGTAAGTCCCGCCGCATGCATTTGAAGATCTGTCTGTTCAGTTGCCTGTATGCTATCAAATCTGTTGAAGAATGTAGCCTCATCTCCCGTCTAACAGCCATGAGATTAAGAGTGTGATCGGAGTTTTTGTGTTCCTCTGCGGCGGGTCTTGCAGAACTTAGCTCCGACCGCATGGACAGTTTCCACGAGCTTGTCATTCATATCGTCCACTTCATTGCATTTGCTTTTATGCTTTTACAAATTTATATTTTTCTCAAGAAGTAATAGTTTGTAAGGAAACTTAGCAGATTTGCTAAACCTAAAGAAAAATATATCAATCTTGGTTCATTGCCTTCATAACTTCTACAAAGTGTAATTAATTGTTTGGTCTAAAAAAAACCTAACCTGGGTCTTGAGGTTATATTGTTTACTTACTTTTCTGCATAAACCTCTCTTCATGTAGAACACAAACAGCGTTAAGGCAAAGTAAAACCGCTTCAAACAAAATCCATAAAGTGAGCATTTTGTGTCAATTCAAAAATTAATAGGTCAGTTTTTTGCTTTTACGCTTATATTTTTCTCAAGAAGTAATAGGTTGAAAGGAACAACTTAGGAGATTTGCTAAAACTAAAGAAAAATATAGCAATTTAGGTTCATTGCTTTCATAACTTCTACAGAGTGTAATTAATTGTTTGGTCTATCAAACCTAACCCCGGTCTTAAGGTTATATTGTTTACTTACTTTTCTGCATAAACCTCTCTTCATGTAGAACACAAACAGCGTTAAGGCAAAGTAAAGACGCTTCAAACAAGTTCCATAAAGTGAGCATTTTGTGTCAATTCAAAAATTAATAGTGGAATAGCGATTAATAAACAACGAATGTGATGAGATCTAATCGCTATTCGCTATCACAGCAAAACAAAGAGCCATAGATAACAAAGAGCCAACAAGACAAGCTCTATAGGTACTCTTTCGACAAGCTGCAAGCAGTGTTGCAAAAATGAAAAATAAAAATCGGTAGATTTGCCAGCTAAAAATCGGGAGAAATCGGGAGATTTTGTTTACATCCATGGGTTTAGAAATGTATCAAAAAACAGGTTCTCCTAGATGTCGTTCTTTCTCGTTTCAAGTTTTTTTGCGATCAAAATCATATATTTATAATTTAAACTAAATAGAATAGAATAGAATAGAATAATTTTTTATTCAATATCGATTATTACATAATTCTTATTGAAAGTCATTTTTTATTTACCACTGGTTCGGAAAATACCTCTGTCCTGGGAAGAACCAGCAAGAAACCCAGCGGGACTTTTTTTTTCAAACATATTTCACTTAACAATAATTTCATTTATACAATTTTTAAATGATTTTTAATAGAACCAGCATGGTGGCGATCACCTTATTCCCAGGGGTTATTTTCATTCATGTATTCCTTGATATTATAATAACCCTTTTTGTACAGTTTTTCTTTAATAAAACTTTTAAACTTGTTTATTGATAAACTTTTAAAATTTTTATAATTATATACTTTTTTCTACTCACGCTTGTCCAAAATTCTTCTGTTTTTCACTGAGCGATTCAATTTATTTCGTATTTAGAAGCAAACGCCATTCTCAATTAATTTTTTGATTACTATTGCTCTCTAACAAGAACATAAAGCACAACAGCTCACAACACAACAGAAGAAGGCAAGTAATTAGCGAATGCATTTCTATGAACGAACAACACTATATATGGCTTAAGCTACCTAATTCGTAAAACAATCCGAACAAAGTAATCTTTAGGAATCTCCCCCGTAAACTTACTAGACAATAATAAACACTATTTAAGATGTTTCAGTGCAATATGCTTTTAAAATACCGCGAAGTTAAAAACCTAATAAGGGTATAGGTATAGGTCCCTTAGGACGTGGTGCGAGCAATTTCGGAAAATCCCTGTACATAGATTTTGTGTTAAAGGTTCATTTTAGTGTTTTCATATTTAGAATTTGACTTTTCAATTTTATTTATGAATATTATTTCATATTAGTTGACAATGCAAAAAAAAAATCGGGAGACACAGTCGCTAAATGGGGATATCGGGAGATACTAATTAAAATCAGTAGATCTCCCGATAAATCGGGAACTTTTGCAACACTGGCTGCAAGCTGAGAGCTGCCGTCACCCGTCAGTGACTGACAGATGAAATGACGTACTTCCAGTGCTACTAACTACTTTTCTTATATCTATGTACCAACCCGAAGTTTGTCTCTGAGGTAGATATGATTTCAGAAGTTTGTAGTTTCTATCAATCCTAAAAGTTAGTAGATCTACCACCTATATTTTTTTTAAATTTCTAGAAACCTTCCAATAATAATGTACTTACTTATCTTCACGCACAATCCCTGACGGGGTAGCCAGAGAGAACAGATCGCCAAGTGTCACGATCCTTACATACCTCTTTCGCTTCTTTCAGATTCATTATCTTCTTCATACATGCACGTCTAGGTATCCGAGTACTCTTGACCCTCCCCTCTTCGAGCAATTTGCTCACATGGTCTTCGAAAGTTAGTCTCGATCTACCTCGACACCTTTTAATATTAACTTTCGCGCTATATATTTTATTCACAATTCGGTCTTCACTCATTCGCTCAACGTGCCCAAACCATCGAAGCACGCCCTTATCAATTTTTGTGATAAGGTCATCTTTCAAACCTCCCATAATGCGAATCTCTTTGTTTCGCTTTCGGTCGGCCATGGTAACGCCGCACTTTTTACAAAGAGATCTCATCTCCACTGCATTCAATTTGCTTTTATGCTTCTTCTAGCATACCCAGGTTTCGCTGCCATATAACAAAGTCGGTACCAACACTGTGTTATGTATTGCAACGCGTGCACTCTTCACTACGCCTTGCCTTTTGACTAACGCAGTCAGGGCACCATTGACTTTGTTCTCGGCAGCGACATGCCTGTCCACATCTAAATCACATCTTCCATCCCGGCTAAAAGCACTCCTCAAGTATACAATTTTATTTACCTGTTCTAGACATTCCTGATTTATCCATATTTCACACTTCGTTTTCTCTTCGTTCCTTTCAAATACCAGAACCTTAGTTTTATTAGCATTCAAACGGAGACCTCTAATTTCACATTCCTCTTTCATCACGTGACTAATGCCTGCAGTTCTGCCTCTGATGGTGCAATAAGCACTGCATCATCAGCATACAGCAGACAATTTACTTTAATGTCACCCAATTTCACACCCAAACAGCTATCTTTCAGCTTCTGTAAACAGCTGTCGAGATACAGTATGAACAGCCAGGAAGACATGACACAACCCTGTTTTACGCCCGTTTGGACGCTAAACATGGGTGACAGGTCATGCCCTACCCGCACACAGGCTTTACTGTCACAGTAAAGTGACTGCACAGCCCTTAGCAATCGACCATCCACACCATACCCCGGCAACAGTTCCCACATTTTCTTCCTTACAACCTTATCAAATGCTTTCTCAAGATCCACAAAAGTACAGAAAATCCTCTGGTTAGCAGCCAGAAGTTTTTCCGTGATCAGAAAAAGAAATATTTGATCCATGCATCCTCTTCCAGGTCTAAATCCGCATTGTGCCTCCCATAGAAATCTTTCCGATTTCTCTTGCATCCTACGTGTAAAAACCTTCGAGTATACTTTACTTGCTAAACTGGTCAAGCTGATCGCCCGATAGCACCCGCAGTCAAAATGTGAACCTTTACCTTTATATTAAGGCACAATGACTGCGGATCGCTAATCATCCGGGACATCCCCCGTCCGCCAGCACAAATTGCACAGCAGATGAAAGCTGTCCCAGACGCGAGGCCCACCATACTTGACCATTTCAGCAGTAAATCTGTCTAGTCCCGCAGCCTTACCACATTTCAAACTTCGAATCGCACGTTCAATCTCTTTCGTACTGATGACCTCAGTGTCATCGAGGTCCGGGTCTGGCGTACCAGGCACGGCGTCATCCCCGGATCCCTCACTAAGATCATCACATGCATACATTTCTCTATAAAATTCGCTCCATCGCTGCATGACGTCCGATTTTTCAGTGAGGACGTCCTTAGTTCTCGAAAGCACTTTGTTCATTCTTAAGGCCGTCGCACCACTTCGGGTCCTTTCAAACTCTTTCCAGAAGAGTTTGGAGTTCTCCTTAAAGTTGTGCGACAACCTTTCGTCCGCTTCCATTCTACACCTTTCACGCACTTCCTCAATCAACGCTTTCGTGTGAACTTTCTGCAGCTTATATCTTTCTTTCATCTTCTCTCTCATATCCTTATCATTACTAGAGGCCAAGTAGTCTAACCATGCTTTCTTCTTCTTCTTTACAGCTTCTTTCACTTCATCATTCCACCATGCATCTCTTCTTTTACTACTGCCTCTTTTTATTGTTCCACACACTTCTTCCGCTGCACTTACCATTCCATCCCTAAGGTTCTGCCATGTTCTTTCCACACATTCTTTTCTGCCATCGATGGTGTCAAGCTTTTCGGCTACCCTCGCATGATATTTGTCCCTAATATCCGCTTCCTGAAGCTTCCAGCTTCGGATGCGAGAGACTGACTGTGGTTCTGTTACTGCCGTCCGGTAGCGCCAACCCGTGAACAGACCCCTAAATCTAGTAATCACTAGATAGTGATCCGTTCCCAGGTCAGCACCCCTGAACACTCGCGTATCCATCACATCAATGTTTTCGCAGTCGGTCATCCACCAGGAACAAATCGATCATACTTCTCTCATTCTTTCTTTCTCTAGTATACATATGGATTTTCTTGTGATTAAACATAGTGTTTGTCACAAGAAGACCCTTTTCCTTGCATACCGCCAGTATAAGTTTGTCAGCAACATTAACCCTTTTATCGCCAAACTTTCCAAGCACCGACTCGTACCCTGGTCGAGCGGTACCAACCCATCCATTCAAATCACCACATACAACAATTCTTTCGTTTCCCCTAGCCAAATCTAGAACTTCTCTTACATTCTCCCAAAACTCCTCCAGCTCAGCCCCGGACGATGAAGCTACCGGTGCATAAACAGCCAAAAGGAATAACTTCATCAGTCCCAATTTAAAGCGAACCCAGAGAAGTCTTGAGTTCATAACCTTATATTCAGTCATAACATCGACCAACCGAGACGACAGCAGCACCCCCACTCCCTGGCAGGCGTTCTCGCTCTCCGGCTCTCTTTAAAATGATATTTACAGAGACTAGCCAAACACGAAGGAGATATTAAGGTGCACCAAGTGTCTGAGGATACATATTATGCAATCTCTATTCTCTCAATCTCGATATATTACAAAAACGGTCACCCATCCATGGACTAACCGCGCGTCTCATGCGCGGGCGTCTAGTGGCGCTTCAAGAGCATTACTAAATATATTATATCCAACTACGCTAAACGTTTTATTATTGTGGTTAGGGAATATAATCTGAAACTCCGCGCAACCCTTTGGGGAAAATAGCGTGATGCTATGAGTATTGCACTAGTGTAACCCTGAAGTGCTGGTGCTGAAGTAAGGTAATACATTTTTTTGGTTGATAAATAGACACTTAGTTGGGTTCAGAATGGCTTAAATAGGGTAATCTCAAGATTTTTTATTTTTAATGTAAAACAGTTTCATAATGTATACAAATCTGTCTCTATTTTTATTTTAAGTTTTGAAAGTTAAATTTTTAAAGTCTTATTATAACAATATTATACTCACTAGTACAAAAACTATTTGAAAATCCAATTGTGCATGCCCTAAGCACATTAAAAAAATTTCATATAACATGATTATACGGATTTTTTTAAAAGTAGTTTAAATATATACAAGTTTTCACTAATAACCTTATTATATAAAAAAAGTTTGGAATATCCAAAAGTGCAAGACTCACAATGCTCCTTATGATAATCATATCATAATTCAGGTCACTCCATAAAGTCCAAGACGTATTTAAGTACAAATATATACATCCTACTTACTTTTAGTACGTATTACTAATGTTTATTCTGTGCTTTTAAAATATTGTAATAAAAATCTCTGATTATTATAATAATCAAGTATGTATAAAATTTGGGTTTTGGAATATTTTGTATTTGTACAGCGATCTTTTTGAGCCGCTGCAAACAACCGATACAGTATCCACTCACGACGGCTGTTGACGCCGAAGTGAGTGAGTGAGGCAGTCTATTTATTAAAATAAATTAATACGAGGCTGCTAAAAACACCAGGGCTCGGAAGCGGTTTAAAAAGAGAGGTTAATTTCAATTAATTACCGGTAAATTTATCGCTCCTTCAATTACCGGTTAAAAAATTAACCGGTTTTTATTAAACCTAAACGATAAAGGTTACCGGTTACTTAATGGTTTTGACCAAGGGTCGGAAACCGGTAAAATTTTCAAACCGGTTTGGCTTGCAAGTACATGTGAACGAAATATTAAGGTTTCGCTCCAACGTAACCTTAATTTAACCGGTATTTTCAAATAAAGTTCCCATTGTGGTTAGTGTTCATTAACCGTTATTGACCACTATTTTTTCGTTCTTTAGATTTAAGGCAAGGCGGGGATAGGGGAATCCACCGACCCGCGCGCCGCCGCGCCACACACGCCAGTGGCAGCGGCAGATAGCTACAAAAATCACGTCGCACAGACAATTATATTACTTTTCTTAGTGTATAGGTATTTTATCTAGTGAAGAATTGGAAACCAGTGTTAAAATGGGTAAATATGCATATAAATAATCTTTATTCGTTGTTAATTTTACGTAACTCCTCAAATATTTAGTTAATCAATCAATTGGTTAATCGTTAGTTCTTGCAGCACATTGATTATTGCAAATTGATGGTATACTCTTTTTTTGCAGATAATAACTGTGACATAGTATTTCAACAAAATAGTCAACCATTCTTTACAGAAATTGAAGATTTAGAAGCAGACCCTAAAAATGAAGGTAAGATTTATATCTTACCTTCATTTTTCTCAATCTCTCAATCAATCATCTCAAGCAATCTCTCAGGCAATCTCTGTTGGTTTAAAAAAGATATTATACCATTAGAAAGCTGGAATCTTAAATCGTTGTCGATTCCTTGTTCACTGTCACACGATCAACTTTGGTTAAATTGAGATTCTAAAAAAATATCTACATCACTTGATGATGAAGTTGAAGGCCGAGGTTCATTAATCTTAGGTGTGGTAGGCCCTGTTGATGTTGATGAATACTGCTGTACTCTGTAATAGGTTCGTTTAAGATTATTCTGAGCGACTTCGTTTTGTTCATCAGTTAAAATTGCGTTTACTCTCGGATCTAAGTAAACAGCATTTAAAAAGCAATCATTTTCGAAAAGAGCTGCCTGCCTCTGTCTCATACAGATCCCCAATAATGAAGCAAATGGATTATTATTTTTTTCTATTTCGAGCATACATCGAATCCATGCTATGTAAAAACAACCAAAGGTTAATTGCTCCTGCTGCAGGGACTTTGAAAGTTTCCTACAAGGTACAAGACATTTCAATATATTTTCAATTTCGGTCCAGGTATCCTCTTGAATATTAGTTAGAAGCGGATTATTTTGACAAAAAATCTTTAAATTTAATAATCTTTCCAACATGTCGGTTGTGGAATCCCATCTCGTTGAGCAATCTATAATGGGCTGCAGAAAGTTATTTTCTCGCAACTGGAGAGCATAATTCGGCGCCCTCAAAGTTCTTACAACACGTCTACACTGATCAAAAAGGTCTTCCATGTACCTAATTCTCGGCGTCGATATGTGCAGTTTTGTGGTCACTTGGAAGGAAAGCCCAAATTGGCCTTTAAAAAGCTTGGCGTGCTCAGCAGAGCGGGGCAGTATTTCATGTCGGCACATCGCTTGCAACTTTACAAAGCGCAAATTCGGCCTCTCATCTCTGGACCTGGTCACGCCAATATTAGCTCCTTCCTCTTGACCGCATCTAGCGCAGAGCGGTTCGAGTCATCAACGTTCGAATTCTTTCTGATCGGCTCGATTGACTGGCACTGCGTAGGGATGTTGCATCCCTTTTCATTTTCTATCGCATCTACCTCGGGTAGTGCTCTGAGATTCGGTTTATTCTCAGCCGCCATATTTTATGAACCCACATCGCGTCAAAATTCACGATACCATCCTTACCATCTGGGTGCTTGACGGGCCACCACTGTGCATTTTACTAGGAGTTTTCTTCCTCGTACAACTTCTCTGTGAAATTGTTTACCATCGGCGATTTTACCGGACTGATATGACTTAGGTACCTTCAAGAAAAGAGCTTACTCCTTTCTAAATGCACGTGGCGGTTCATGGGCGGCAGTAGTCACTTACCATTAGGTGATCCGCATGCTCGTTTGCCCCCTTTTCTATCAGAAATTGTACGACGAGAAAACCCAAAAATCTAAGTGCTTGATTGAGGGCTGCAATACGACTATCAAGGTGGTTTCTAGAATACTCATTATACCCAAATTAATCCAATAACGGTACTTGGCACGACCCGGGATCTAAACACAGGACCAAATCATGATCCACTAGACCAACGAGGCAGTCGGCAATCGGACAAGTGAAAGGCCCGTCAAAATCGGTCCAGCCATTTCGGAGATTAGCCGGAACAAACAGACATACAGTCAGACAAAATTTTTAAATTATTTATATTATATACTTTCATTATATTGTTGCGCGCCACTATTAATGTCTTGTACATGGCAACACTAGTTACACTAGCGCCCTCTAGTGTCGAGTAGCAGAACTAGGAGAGTCGAGATCCTTCCAGAAATGTCGGGACCGATATGTACTCGAACATTCTAGATGTCGCTACAGTAGAAGGTTCTGGAAACTATCTGAGGCCCTATATAAGGCCGGAATAGACCACGACCGGGGCAGTATTGAATTGGCGATACAAGAGAATACTTCGAAGTGAAATATCGGCGAACTGTGTTTTATTATTAGTGTGATTTTAAGTTGTAATTAGTGTTGTGTAATTAAATAGTCAATTTTGGTAATTCAATCGGCAGTTTGTAATTGTCTCGAACCCCAAGCTCGTAACAATTGGTGTCAGAAGTGGGATCAAATCATGCCGATTTTACCAAAGGACGACATGGAGGGTATCCGTACCCGAAGTCAACGCCAGCTGGAGACGGACCAGAGACGATTTGGTAATACAACGCCGCAAACATCGGAGGGCCAGCTGCTGACCACGGAGGCCGGTCCGTCATCAGCTCCGGCATCTACAGCACCTGACTTAGGTGCTCTGATGATGATGCTGCAGGATCAGGCTCGCCGACAGGAGGAACAGGCCCGCCGACAAGAGGACCAGGCTCGCCGACAGGAGGAACAGGCCCGTCGGTTGGAAGAGCAGCTCCACCGCCTACAGGAGAAACAGGCCCGCCAACAGGAGGAACAGGCCTGCAAACGGGAGGAACAGGGCCGTCGGTTGGAAGAGCAGCTCAAACGCTATAAGGAAAAGCAGATGCTCCTCATGAAGGACCTTTACGCTACCTTCGGTAAAGAGAAAAAGGAGTTGAAGGATAGGGTTGCTCAATATGACAACCGCCTGTCGGAAGCTGAAACCCGAATCGACCAAGTGTACAATCGGGTTGACAACGTAATGGCTGACGTGAAGAAAACGCTGGACGACCTCAAACATAGAGATGGAATTTCAGCTCCCGTGGTAGCTACAACACCTTCGCTAGGTGGATTATTCAAAGTGCCGCCGTTCGACGGGACTTCTTCCTGGTCGGCCTACAAAATCCAATTCGAGGCTGTTATGAAGGCGAACGGCTGGAATAAAAGTCAGGCCATGACTGATCTCACCCTAGGCCTACGCGACCAAGCCTTAACTGTTCTGGAAGCTCTCGGTAAGGAAGTGACTTACGAGCAACTCCTTGAGGCATTGGAGTCGAGATATGGCGACGCTCACCTGGAACACGTCTTTCGTGCGCAGCTCATAGATCGCGTGCAACGCAGCAACGAAAACCTGCAGCAGTGGGCCCTTGAGGTGGAGAAGCTGGTTCGGAAAGCATACCAGTCTGTACCTGCGCTCATTGTAGGGAACCTGGTGCAAACATTCATCGACGGCACCCGCGACCTTGAAGTCAGAGCTGCTGTGAGGCTCGGGCACCACGAGACGCTTAAGGACGCGTTGATCCATGCACTGGAGGTGGAAGCCGCGCGGCAGGATCATCGTTCCCATCGCGTCAGGGACGTTTCAGCAGCTACAGTTCAGAACCGCAATAAAGGATATAGCCCTAGGTGCTACGGCTGTGGGAAAAGGGGCCATCTTCGATCCAGCTGCCCTCAACGAACTGTAGAAAAAGGTGATCGCTCTCGAGAGGGTAGTGTGGCTAATAGCACCGCCCAGCAGCAGCAGGGAAACTGGCGGGTGCTGACTGATTTTAGAAGAGCTACTCCTAAGATTGTCCATGTGGATAGACTGGCGCCTTATTATGGGACTAACAATGCTCGGGACGAGCATGTCTTAGGAGGGGGCAGTGTTGCGCGCCACTATTAATGTCTTGTACATGGCAACACTAGTTACACTAGCGCCCTCTAGTGTCGAGTAGCAGAACTAGGAGAGTCGAGATCCTTCCAGAAATGTCAGGACCGATATGTACTCGAACATTCTAGATGTCGCTACAGTAGAAGTTTCTGGAAACTATCGGAGGCCCTATATAAGGCCGGAATAGACCACGACCGGCGCAGTATTGAATTGGCGATACAAGAGAATACTTCGAAGCGAAATATCGGCGAACTGTGTTTTATTATTAGTGTGATTTTAAGTTGTAATTAGTGTTGTGTAATTAAATAGTCAATTTTGGTAATTCAATCGGCAGTTTGTAATTGTCTCGAACCCCAAGCTCGTAACAATATGTATTTAGTAAAAATGTGTTATTTTGATGTTACGAACAGACACTTCAATTATATTTATTTGAATAGTTCCATGTTCATAAAGTATGAAAGTGTGTAAAGAATTCGAAAGTGATTACTGTATTATTTTGTCCTTGAGGCGTCACAAAACAATATCGTAGATATCAGTATGATTTATACTGATGATCTAGTTGATTGGGAGTTATTAATAATTACTTTAAATAAAAGACAGGATTTTTTAGTGTAAATACATACATAGTTTAGTGTCTTACAGTCGACAGCAAAATATAGCCGAATTTAATCACAATGATTTGTTAGATTCAAATTATTTTTCTTTATTAATTTCAGTATCAGTAAATTTTATTTCATCTATGTGGTTACCTTGCACTCTATTTAGAAAAGCTTATATTTTTAGTAGCATCTTGTACGTATACAACATGATAAGATTTGCTCCAATTCCTCATTAATCAGATGTGAAAAATGGTTATACCTTTTGTTAGAATTCTCTGAACGTAACAAATAATTTTTTATCATGTTTAGACATGACTTCTAGTTAAACTTTACACCTCAGAAGTGGTCACTATTGCTTTTTGCAAATATAGAGGTTGGTCCTAATCACGAGTTTCTGAATTTAAAAAAAATCTGGTAATCTGCCTCACTTTAGTCCTAAAAAGAACAAATACTATAACATATAAGTTTCTAAAGTATTAAAAATATCGTGTTCTGTTAAGAAAGTTCATCATTTATTACGATATATTAAAAAACTAATGACATTGAAATAAAGTGCAAAGCATAATTTTAATAGAAAACATTAAATATAATTAAAGTCAATTTAAATATATAAGATCAAATTAAACTTGATACCGAAACTTATTTTTAAAGTGAAGATAACGCATAATTAATTGAAACAGAACTTACATTTTATAATACGATCGTTGCTGAAAGATTAAAAAAATATGAGGGAGTTCGTTACAAGGCAGTCGCGTTGATGCAAGGAATATATCGAGCCATTACCGCCGAATTATCGTAAGCGACATTTTTACCGAAACAGCGTTTTTTGTCGCAAACCACATTTTAAACTATAACGGACTTGGTTCATCGATATTTTCCGCCAAAATACAACAGTTCGAAAGTTATAGCAAATGCTAAGTTTATCGTTAGCACAAAGTTATTCTATGTTTTAGAGTAACCGACATAATCAATATATATCGTAAGTTGTGTATTTATCTAAGAATTGCAGCGTAAGCGACCCTACTTGATATCGCAACTGACACAGTACATCAAAATTTTGTCGTTTACTATAAGCAAGGTGGCAAAAACGTATTGCGATGAGCTCATTCCAGTGAAAATTATCTCTCTGCATCTATTTAGTATTAAATTTAAATAAATATGACAAGCTCCTGGAAACTGTCCATGGGGTCGGAGCTAAGTTCTGCAAGTCCCGCCGCAAAAGAACACAAAAACTCTCGGATCACACTCTTAATCGTATGGCTGTTAGGCGATAGATGAAGCTACAGTCGTCAACAGATTTGACAACATACAGGCAATTGAACAGACAGATCTCCGAATGCATGCGGCGGGACAGACACAACTTCAATACAGCTTGTATTGAAGAAGCGATCGAGCGGACCCAGGGCTCCAAAGTCTTTGCCAGAGATCTGTCTGCCAGAAAGAGCCAACTGTCAAAGCTGAAGACCGAGTGTGGCAGCATCGTTTCCGGGACACCTGAGATTTTGAGTCAGATTGAGAGGTTCTATGGGCAGCTATACACGTCATCGTTGGAGCCACACGCAAGCGTAAGTAACGATCCAAGAGCGAGTCTTATCCAACACTATTCCGAAGATATACCGGACCTCAGTGTGAGCGAGATTAGTATGGCTCTTCAGCACCTTAAAAACGGCAGGGCCCCAGGTGAGGATGGAATTACAGCGGAGCTTTTGAAAGCGGGTGGAAAACCGGTACTTGAAGTCCTTCAGAAGCTCTTTAATTCCGTCCTCCATGGTGGCACTACTCCGGAGGCGTGGAGCAGAAGTTCGGTGGTCTTGTTCTTCAAAAAAGGTGACAACGCTCTCTTGAAGAACTACATCTAGGAGAACCTGTTTTTTGATACATTTCTAAACCCATGGATGTAAACAAAATCTCCCGATTTCTCCCGATTTTTAGCTGGCAAATCTACCGATTTTTATTTTTCATTTTTGCAATACTGCTTGCAGCTTGTCGAAAGAGTACCTATAGAGCTTGTCTTGTTGGCTCTTTGTTATCTATGGCTCTTTGTTTTGCTGTGATAGCGAATAGCGATTAGATCTCATCACATTCGTTGTTTATTAATCGCTATTCCACTATTAATTTTTGAATTGACACAAAATGCTCACTTTATGGAACTTGTTTGAAGCGTCTTTACTTTGCCTTAACGCTGTTTGTGTTCTACATGAAGAGAGGTTTATGCAGAAAAGTAAGTAAATAATATAACCTTAAGACCGGGGTTAGGTTTGATAGACCAAACAATTAATTACACTCTGTAGAAGTTATGAAAGCAATGAACCTAAATTGCTATATTTTTCTTTAGTTTTAGCAAATCTCCTAAGTTGTTCCTTTCAACCTATTACTTCTTGAGAAAAATATAAGCGTAAAAGCAAAAAACTGACCTATTAATTTTTGAATTGACACAAAATGCTCACTTTATGGATTTTGTTTGAAGCGGTTTTACTTTGCCTTAACGCTGTTTGTGTTCTACATGAAGAGAGGTTTATGCAGAAAAGTAAGTAAACAATATAACCTCAAGACCCAGGTTAGGTTTTTTTTAGACCAAACAATTAATTACACTTTGTAGAAGTTATGAAGGCAATGAACCAAGATTGATATATTTTTCTTTAGGTTTAGCAAATCTGCTAAGTTTCCTTACAAACTATTACTTCTTGAGAAAAATATAAATTTGTAAAAGCATAAAAGCAAATGCAATGAAGTGGACGATATGAATGACAAGCTCGTGGAAACTGTCCATGCGGTCGGAGCTAAGTTCTGCAAGACCCGCCGCAGAGGAACACAAAAACTCCGATCACACTCTTAATCTCATGGCTGTTAGACGGGAGATGAGGCTACATTCTTCAACAGATTTGATAGCATACAGGCAACTGAACAGACAGATCTTCAAATGCATGCGGCGGGACTTACGCAACTTCAATACAGCTCGTATTGAAGAAGCGATCGAGCGGAACCAAGGCTCCAAAGTCTTTGCCAGAGACCTGTCTGCCAGAAAAAGCCAACTGTCAAAGCTGAAGACCGAATGTGGCAGCATCGTTTCCGGGGCACCTGAGATTTTGAGTGAGATTGAGAGGTTCTATGGGCAGCTGTACACGTCATCGTTGGAGCCACACGCAAGTGTGAGTAACGATCCAAGAGCGAGTCTTATACGACACTATTCCGAAGATATCCCGGACGTCAGTCTGAGCGAGACCGGTACTTGAAGTCCTTCAGAAGCTCTTTAATTCCGTCCTCCATGGTGGCATTACACCGGAGGCATGGAGCAGAAGTGCGGTGGTCTTGTTCTTCAAGAAAGGTGACAACGCTCTCTTGAAGAACTACAGACCGATTTCCCTTCTGAGCCGCGTCTACATGCTGTTTTCGAGAGTCATTACGAATCGTCTCGCGCGCAGACTTGACGACTTCCAGCCTCCCGAACAAGCCGGTTTCTGAAAGGGCTTTAGCACCATAGACCACATACATACCCTACGGCAAATTGTACAGAAGTCCGAAGAGTACAATTTGCCACTATGTCTGGCGTATGTTGACTATGAGAAAGTCTTTGATTCCGTCGAAATTTGGGCGGTGCTGCAGTCCCTTCAGCGGTGCCAAGTTGACTGTCGGTATATCGAAGTGCTGAAGTGTTTGTACACTGACTTTGCTACGATGACTATCCGAGTACAGAATCAGAGTACGAAACCTATTCAACTGCAGAGAGGTATAAGACAGAGTGACGTTATATCCCCTAAACTCTTCACCGCTGCATTGGAAGACGTTTTCAAGCTACTGGACTGGAAAGGATGCGGTATTAACATCAATGGCGAGTACATCACTCACCTTCTATTTGCCGACGATATAGTCCTTATGGCAGAAGCGCTGGAGGATCTAAGCACTATGCTCAATGACCTAAATAGTGTCTCCCAACGGATAGGTCTTAAGATGAACATGGACAAAACAAAAATCATGATTAACGTCCATGTCACATGTTAGGAGCACTAAACTCGAAGTCGTTGACGAGTATGTTTATCTGGGACGAATAGTCCGACTAGGTAAGTCCAACTTCGACCGAGAGGTCAATCGACGCATTCAACTCGGCTGGGCCGCGTTCGGGAAACTACGACGCATCTTCTCGTCAGACATACCTCAAAACCTTAAAACGAAATTGTACAACCAGTGCCCAACGGATTTGTAAGCTGAAGTGGCAGTGGGCCGGCCATATAGCTCGAAGAACTGACAACCGATGGGGAAGAAAGATTCTCGAGTGGCAGCCTCGTACTGGTAGGCGAAGTGTAGGCGACCCCCACTAGATGGAGTGACGACCTGGCAAGACATGCAGGAAGTCGATGGTTGCAAGTGGCTCAGGACCGTGCTTTGTAGCATTCCTTTGGGGAGGCCTATGTTCAGCAGTGGACTTATGAAAGGCTGTAATGATGATGATATAATTACCTGGTTATCGCGTGATAAATCTAGGTTTTATTAAGTTTAAAGTGGTGCGATAGTGTTGTATAGTGTTTAGTAAATCACTGCAGTTACTTATTGCAATTCTACGAAACGCCGGCAAAGGTATGTAGGAAGGCATTTGAACATTGTGATTTTGTTAGTAAATGAATGTATCTATATATTTTAAGTAATTTTTTTACATTAATTTATTAAATACCCATTTATTTATGAAAATTTATCCGTAGTTAAAATGACCTATTTTCGCTTACGTTAAAACTAAAACCAGGTTATTTTTTATTGCAAGTGTTATCTTAAACGCCCGGAATCGTTCGTTTGAGACAGCAAAAATATTGTAAACGCCAAAAAAGCCTCAAAACCTATTGTTTTTTCGAGAATTTTAACTGCTACACCTAAGGCTTCAAAAATCATAATTATATGTTAAATTTCAATTTAATAGCGCAATTATTTGTAAAAATATTTAAAAAATACCTTCTCCTGTAAAATTTGGTTTTTGTCGGTTACGCTAAGTCGGCGGTAATGGCTCGATATCGTACGTGTGTCTAAAAACCTCGTGAATTAAACAGCGGGCAGCCGTACAAAGTTGGGTGCAAGCGAGGTAAGGGAGAGGGAGGACATCACAAAACTTGGTTTTAACCGGTTAATTCTTACTACCCAAAACTAAATTTGTGGAAAACCGGAATTCCGCAAAAAACGGTTTTGGGGTCTATGACCGAAACCGGTTAGGAAATTGAACCGGTTTCCGAGCCCTGGCTAGAACACTGAAAATTTCGACATTTCGCAGCCGAAAGAAATTAATTATAACTAAACAAAACTAAATTAAACTGCCATTTACATTACATGGCTTCCCACATGATAGATGAAGACATTAAAAAATAGATTGAGTTAAACAATTCATATTTTCAAAAGTTATCGTGCTTTCCCACTCAATGCGGACTTGATAAATTTACACCATAAGCCATTAAACCACTTTTTTATGTAAAAATAGCAATTACTCGATTTAAAAAATATTAATAAGTTCAACAACCATTTATCTTTCTGACAATGTGCTGTTTATATCATTTATATGTATAATATGATTGCTAGATACGATTTCATGCGACAAAACGTTTGGATCTTAATTTTTGTGCGCTAGTAAAACATACATGTTTTGCGCTTAAGGCATGCAATAATGTAGAAATGACTCCTTTTAATAAAATTGTTTTTATTCTACTTTTTCGTTTATATTTCTCAAGTAAATCTTTGCTACAAATGATTGAGTTCTTCTTTGGATTCCAATCAAACCGCCTAATTAACCTTAACCATTTTTTCTAATTAATAGAATCCGAAGGGAATCGGTTTGACAAACGGCAAAATAAAATTACATTTGTAGAACGCAAACCGAGGATTTATTTCCTTTATTTGTTTGCAAGTTTATCGATTTAATATAAACATTCAAGATAAATATCGACATTAATTTTAATATATTTGATTCAATCCCTAGCGTACATGTAAAATATTTTGTATAAAATGTATTTACCAAATTCATACAGAATATCAACAACTTGACTTTTTCTTTGCAAAATATCAAAATTAACAAAATAATTGAAAACATTCTATATTTTAAACAGTATATAACATAAATTTAACCAAAAATAAACGCGTCGTTACATTGACGATATCTTGAGAATTTACCTGTGAAATGTGCAATTATCAGGATTATTTCTATTACCCACACAGCCATTACACCACAGTCACTCATAAAACAAGCAACCATCTTGGAAACGAGTTACTTACTAAAAATAACCACTATTACACTCACTTAAAACTACTACATTTAAAATATTTTGTTTAAAAATCTATTTAAAAAAAATCATGCAATTTATCAACAACGTGGCTTTTTCTTTACAAAATATCAGAATTTATAAAATAATTGAAAATTTTATTGTATATGTATTTAACATACATTGTAACTAAAAATAGACGCGTCATAACATTAACAACGTCTTGAGAATTTACCTGTTAAATATGCAATTATCAGGATTATTTCTATTATTAGCTGGCTACATATTTATCTATGTCTATTATTGACACCACAGTCACTCACAGAACAAGGACCAAACCATCTTGGAAAACAATCACTTCATAAAAACACTACTATACTATAAAAGATTATAAAATATCTAGGAGCTTATTTCTTGCGTGCCGACATGTGCCGGCCTGTCATTGAAAATCGGTTACAGAGTCATGAGATTTGGTATCCTGTTCTATCTTGCATTTTTGCCATAAGGAATTTTCTTCTCCCTTACAGACTATGTCGATCAATACGCCGGTATATTCTAACTCTATGCAAAGTAATTACTAACATAGAAAGAGTCTTAAAAACAGAATGGTAACGACAGTTAACAATCTAATTTATAAATCTAATAGCATACTTGGTAAATAACTTTAACCCATCCCTTCCTTTCTCCTTTTCTATACGCACGCACAACCGTTGAAGGACGCAAGCGCCACGCAACAGCAATCCAGTTGCATTCGAACAATACCCGCGACCGGTCACTACACGAGGACGTTACGTCCTTCGCCCCCCGGTTTAATATTAATTATCCCCGGACATTGTGTCCTTGTAATTTAACAATTTTGACGCGCTTTCCGCGATTACAATAAGTCGAAAGTTAAGGAGTGTGTGATATCCTAGTATCGCCGACCACGTGTGACCTGCTGTGTTAGTTGAGACGCCCCGGGAGGAAGGCGAGGCAGTCCCTCACAAGGTTAGTGCGTGCATTCCACTCTCATCCACTTTCCTTGCTCCGTTTGTTGTATGTACCAAATACAGTCCACATATCTTTATCGAAGAACTCAAGTTTACTGGCGCGTCCATTTTACTGGTCCTTCGGCGTATGCAAGCCTCCGCGGATATAAATCAGATGTTCGAGTTTAAGCCATTGCAATCGTCCACAGCAAATAACTTTGATTTGTTTACTGATAACTTTATAAGTGCAGTGCGCGCTTTGCAAAACTTAAAGTTGGATAATCTGACGGACTTAATTGTTCCGCGTATCGCGCTAAAGAAGCTCGACTCGGATATCATTCGATCTTTCGAATACAATCATAGCTCGATAATACCTACCTTTGATGATTTAGTAAACTTTATTAAAACCCGTTCTAAAGTTCTGCAACACACCGATTCTAGTACAAACTCTGGTAGTCCATCAAATATTCGACGAGGTAATGATAATAATCGTCGCTGTAATAATATTTCGTTGCCTAAGTATCAGGCATACGTAAGTACGACGACTAGTCGTTCAAAGAAGTGCCTGTGTGATAATATTGTGCATCAGCACTTATTTAAGTGTGCAGATTTTAATAAAATGACACCGCTCGAACGGTTTAAATGCGTAAAGAGTAACAATGCATGTGTGAATTGTCTCAGCTTAAGTCATCGAGTATCTAATTGCTCTTCAAACTTTAGTTGTCGAGTTTGTAAATTTAAACATCATACATTGTTGCACTTCCAGCGTGGAAGCGATAATTCTTCCTCTGCGCTGCCTCCGCCTCAGCCTCAGCAAGCTATGCTTAAGGCTGCCGCGCCCACAGCGCCCACATACTCGCCACCTCCCACCTCGGGTGCACTGTCAGACATCGCTCTGTGTACTTCGTTCACGAATGTATCCCAACATTCGCCACCACCCGCGCGCGCAAGTCGTTCGCAGAAGAATGTTTTGTTATCAATCGCACAAGTCTTTGCACACGACGCTAAGGGAGAGAAACAATTAATTCGCATATTATTAGACTCCGCGTTTCAAAGCCATTTTATAACTAAGGAATGCTGTCATCGTTTAGGCGTCCAACAACACGATACCGAATGTACTGTAGTAAAGGGATTCGGTGGCGTAGTAAAAATCGTTAAATCAAAATCGAACAATATCAAAATTTCCTCACGTTTCAACTCTAATATTAACTTCAATATTTCATCGCTCGTTGTTGATGAAATCACCAATCGTATGCCCACCGCTGTGGTAGACAAATCAGTCTTAGCACAAATTAATGACATAAGGCTCGCTGATGAATGTTACGGTGTGCCTAATAAAATTGACGTATTGATAGGCGCATCCCTTTTCCCGCACTTATTGTGTCCTGACGTAATTCACTCCTCTAAAGACTTGTCTGGGCCCTCAGCTTTGAACACGGTGTTTGGATACGTTATTATGGGTTCAGTACCGACACTTCAAACTAAAACTTAAAATGTTCTGGAAGTTCGTAAGACCTGCCAGGGGAAATTCAAAACAGCCTAGAATGAATGCTATACGAGACGAGAATGGCTGCATGCTGAATGATGAAGTTTCGAATTTAAAGAGATGGAAGGAATACTTTGAAGCAGTCAGGAAGCTTTGTGCCCGGTGGATACCTCACAACTTGACAGAGGCCCAAAAACTCCGTCGTGTTGGTTGGTGTCGTGAAATGGTTCAAACATTTAATGGAGATGACTCAAATGCTGTGTTCGACATATTTACAGGTGACGAAAGCTGGATTTATTGTTATGATCCAGAAACTAAGATACAGTCTGCTGTCTGGGTGTTTCCTTCCGAGGAGTTGCCAAATAAAGTGAGGAGAAGTTGAAGCGTGGGGAAAATAGATGGTGACCTCTTACTTCGGAAGGACAGGTCATTACGCAACAGTTGTTTTAGCGGATTGAAAAACAGTTACTGCAGAGTGCTACACTAACAATTAATTGCTATTTGTCTTGGAAAAAGTTCGGGAGAAACGACCTCGCAGTAGGATCATTCTTCACTACGACTACACCTCGTCGCACACCGCCAAGCAAACAATCGACTACTTGGCGACATCAGACGTGGAATTACTGGGTTACCTGCCCTATCATCATCATCATCATCACCATTACAGCCCTTCACAAGTCTACTGCTGAACATAGGCCTCCCCCAAAGAATGCCAGAAAGCACGGTCCTGAGCCACCTGCATCCATCGACTTCCTGCATATCTTACCAGGTCGTCACTCCATCTAGTGGGGGACGCCCTACACCTCGACTGCCGGTACGAGGCTGCCACTCGAGAACCTTTCTTCCCCATCAGTTGTCGGTTCTTCGAGCTATATGGCCGGCCCATTGCCACTTCAGCTTACTAATCCGTTGGGCTATGTCGGTCACTCTGGTTCTACTGCGGATATCCTCATTTCTGAGTTTATCACCCGGAGAAACTCCGAGCGTAGCCCTCTCCATAGCTTGCTGAGCGACCTTGAGCTTCCTCATACGGCCAGCAGTGAAGGACCATTCCGTAAGTCATCACTGGCAACACGCACTGGGTGTACAATTTCGTTTTCAAGTTTTGAGGTATACCTGACGAGAAGATGTGCCGTAATTTCCCGAACGCTGCCCAACCGAGTTGAATCCGTCGATTGACCTCTCGGTCGAAGTTGGACTTACCTAGTCGGACTATTTGTCCCAGGTAAACATACTCGTCAACAACTTCGAGCTTAGTGTTCCCAACAACTACCGGTATAGGTTTGACATGGACATTAAACATGATCTTTGTTTTGTCCATGTTCATCTTAAGACCTATCCGTTGGGAAACACTATTGAGGTCATTGAGCATAGTGCTTAGGTCCTCCAGCGATTCTGCCATAAGGACTATATCGTCGGCAAATCGAAGGTGAGTGATGTACTCGCCATTGATGTTGCTACCGTATCCTTTCCAGTCCAGAAGCTTGAAAACGTCTTCCAATGCAGCGGTGAAGAGTTTCGGGGATATGACGTCACCCTGTCTTACACCTCTCTGCAATTGGATAGGTTTCGTACTCTGGTTCTGTACTCGGATAGCCATCGTAGCCCTACTTTACAAGCACTTCAACACTTCGATATACCGACAGTCAACTTGGCACCGCTGAAGTGACTGCAGCACCACCCCAATTTCGACAGAATCAAAGGCTTTCTCATAGTCCACATACGCCAGACATACATAAATTGTACTCCTCGGACTTCTGTAGAATTTGCCTAAGGGTATGTATGTGGTCTATGGTGCTAAAGCCTTTTCGGAAACCGGCTTGTTCGGGAGGCTGGAAGTCATCAAGTCTGCGCGCGAGATGATTCGTAATGACTCTCGAAAACTGCACGTAGACGCGGCTCAGGAGGGAAATCGGCCTGTAGTTCTTCAAGAGAGCGTTGTCGCCTTTCTTGAAGAACAAGACCACCGCACTTCTGCTCCACGCCTCCGGTGTATTGCCACCATGGAGGACGGAATTAAAGAGCTTCTGAAGGACTACAAGTACCGGTTTTCCCACCCGCTTTCAGAAGTTCCGCTGTAATTCCATCCTCGCCTGGGGCCTTGCCGTTTTTAAGGTGCTGGAGAGCCATTCTAATCTCGCTCAGACTGACGTCCGGGATATCATCGGAATAATGTCGGATAAGACTCGCTCTTGGATCGTTACTTACACTTTCGTGCGGCTCCAACGTCGACGTGTACAGCTGCCCATAGAACCTCTCAATCTCACTCAAAATCTCATGTGCCCCGGAAACAATGCTGCCACACTCGGTCTTCAGCCTTGACAGTTGGCTCTTTCTGGCAGACAGATCTCTGGCAAAGACTTTGGAGCCTTGGTTCCGCTCGATCGCTTCTTCAATACGAGCTGTATTGAAGTTGCGTAAGTTCCGCCGCATGCATTTGGAGATCTGTCTGTTCAGTTGCCTGTATGCTGTCAAATCTGTTGAAGAATGTAGCTTAATCTCCCGTCTAACAGCCATGATATTAAGAGTGTGATCGGAGAGTTTTTGTGTTCTTCTGCGGCGGGTCATGCAGAACTTAGCTCCGACCGCATGGACAGTTTCCACGAGCTTGTCATTCAAATCGTTCACTTCATTGCAGTCTTCTAGGCACTGAAAACGGTTTTGTAACTCTAGCTGAGCTAACCTGCCCTATAGCACCGATTTTTATTTATTTCCGAAAATAAAAGAAAACTTCTTAAAAAAGATGTATATGGACACTATTTTGAAAAGATATAATAAGAGTAATAACTTGCTAGTTTGTTCAGATTTTGATTTTTTAAGAACTTTTAGTGTTACCCTTGTACCTATTCATATCTATTAATTCCTGAGAAGTCTCGTATTCCGTCAATGTAACAATCACAGTCTTTGAAGTTAGTTTCAGAGGCCTCGCAGTCGCATTTAAGTGGGACTTCTTGCGAGGCCCCAAACAAACACACTTTCACTTTTTCAAGGGTAAAAGTGATCAAATTAATTAGTCATCTGTGGTAAAGTCCCACTTCGCCCAAACGTAGCTACGCCACTCTTACAATCATGTATGTAACACAATTAACAACAAAAAAGAAATTAGAAATAGCTATTACCTATCTGTATATGTATAAATACCAGATTCCAGTATACAATAAAAAAAGATGAACATGTCTAAATAAGGTTCGGTTTCGGTTTCGGTTTCAGCCGTAACTGACACCCAGACCGAAGGTTCGTTTTCGGTTTCAGTTTCGGTTGAAAATCCTGTTTCGGTCGGACACTAGAATTTTGTTGTAAAAGCGTATACATCGCCCCAAGAATGAATTACTGACTCGATGGAGTTTAGTATTTGGTACTACTAGCTTTTGTCTGTTCCTAGTAATCACGCCGGGCACTAGCTATCACCTCGTGGCCGTTAATTACGTGATTGCGCGGGAGAATATATGTATGTATCTTAAATTAGAGGAATTAAATTTACTTACCGAGAAGCTCGTACTTACAATCACTAATCGGCGTTCGTTCTAAATATTGTGGTGTGTAATGTTGTATGTGTTACTGTATGTATGATAGTGCATAGCCGAAAACACTAGCGATTACAAAATTTAAATTGATTAAAATTATTTAAATTGATACTGCGGTAAGAGCACAACAAGGTGCAACAGCGGGCGGCGGGCGCGGATTAGCGAAGACTATATTGAACTAATGACCCTTTTCCTTTAGAAGGTGAAGTGGAGTGACAATTTTTACTCACACCACCGCCATCTATGATAAATACGAATAGATTAATTCGAGCGCATGTTCGGTGCGACTATACTCCCGGCCTTTGAAAGGTTCCCTTTCAAAATATTTTAAGAGTAACTTATTATTAATTACATAAGTGACAAAATATATCTGAAATAGAGAGATATGATGCGAATTACGGACAGTGTGTGATGACTAATTAAAATTTGCAAACAAGATATAAATAGTATTACGAAATTGCGAGATTGACAAACAATACTTAAACTTATATATTAATATCTATTTTTAATAATCACTATTGTGTAGGCAGTGGACACAAGCGTACCACAGGTCTCTTATAGATACCGCGGCTAGTTTTGATAGTAGCTACTCTTGCAATCCCATCTGGACCTGGATGAACGTCAGTTATAACTCCCATCTTCCACTGTAATGGCGGAACCTTGGTATCCTGTATTACTAGCAATACTGTACCTGGTTTAATACTTGCAGATGGAACGTTCCATTTCACGCGCGCCTGTAGTGTGCTTAGATATTCGAGCGACCATCGGTCCCAGAACGACTGCACTAGGTTGTCTAACAGCTGATAGCGCTCTAACAAATGTTTCGCTCGATCTTGCACCGGGGCGGCGGGTAAATACTTAAGCGATGTTAAGGTCAAAAAATGAGAGGGAGTTACAGCTAGCGGCTCACTTGAATCTGGGCTTAACGTTGTACAAAGCGGACGCGAGTTGACTACATTTTCAATTTGACATAAAGCTGTGTTCATTTCTTCGTAAGTTAATATTTGTGAGCCAATAGATCTGTAAAGATGCGATTTTACTGATTTAATTAATGGTTGCCATGATCCTAAGTTAGGTGCACTAGGCGGTGTGTTTTTCCATTCTATTTTATACTCATTAAGCTGATGCACTAAAGCAGAGCGATATTGCGTTGACGTTATGAATTTAAAAAGCTCGTCAAGGTATGATTTTGCACCCCGGAAATTACTGGCGTTATCAGAATGCATCACCGACACAGGTCCTCGACGCGATATAAATCGTTTGAAGGCAGACATGAACGTAGTAGTACTCAAGTCGGTGGTGAGCTCAATGTGAATCGCGCGAGTTGTCAAACACAAATAGGCATATATACGCCTTATGGCTACGAACGCCACGGCCACGTTTCGGAGTAATGAACAGCGGGCCTCCGTAATCGCAACCCGTTTGAACAAACGCTTTAGGTACAACTTGAGTTCGTACCGGGGGTAAATCTCTCATAAGTGGACAAATAGATTTGGGTGATGTGCAAAAACAATGATTGCATTTATCTATTACCGAATGGATCGTTCGTCTAGCGGTAATCAAAAATCCAATACCTCTGTCGTAATAAACTATCTAATAAATTAGGACCAGTATGGCAATGCATGCGATGATAATGATCTACAATGAGGTTCACTACATTATCTTTCCTAGGTAACAAAATAGGATGCCGATGGTCGAAGGTTAAGTTAGCGTTACTTAATCGTCCTCCAACGCGGATAAGTCCGTTGTGAAGAAACGGATTTAATTTCTGTACGTGTTTCTGGCATTTATTGTCCGATTTTAATTGCTAAAATTCTTCGCGGAAATGGGTTATTTGCACAGCGCAGCGGTAAGAAGTTTACTTTCAGCAAGCTCTAAATCGGAAACGAAAATAAAATTACTGCGCGGTAAATATTTAAGAAATCTATAAATATACACAATAGTGTTCAAAAGTTTGGTCCATTTAGAATGTGGAGAAGCGATATGACACAATAATGGGATATCTTCGGTGGTTTTGGTGAGAGAAACCGATTTCATTTCTGGAACGTCGTAAAAAGGTTCCAGATTAAAACATGATATGGGCCAATCAGTCTCTTCTCTTTGTATCCAGCTAGGACCGCCCATCCATAGTGGATGAACTAAGAGTTGCGAAGGTAATAAACCGCGGGATAAATAGTCGCTGGGGCTGTCACACCCAGAAATGGTATAAAAATGTTTCGCGGGTAAGAGATATTGAATTTTGGAAACCCTGTTAGCGACAAAAACCTGCAGGCGATGTGAAGATGTGTTAATCCAGTGTAGTGCTACGGTGGAGTCAGAGAATGCATAAATGCGGTTAATGTTACAACGCGATGAATAGCTATCTTTGCAAGTAGAAAGGCGGCCATAAGTTCGAGTCGCGGCGTCGTAATAACCCGATTACTAGGCGAGTCTTTGGATTTTGCGCACACTAAGGTAGTCGTTCGTTTGCCGTGGTTGTTCACATGTAAATATACAGCGGCTCCATATGCACGCTCGCTTGCGTCACAAAAATCTAAAAGGGTGATATTGGTATTCTCGAACACCTTCACATGCCGCGGTATTTTTAAATCTGCGATAAGCGGTAACTCTGACTGAAACTGAGTCCATGCACTAACAATATAGTCGGGAGGGGTATCATCCCAATCTAACTTCATTAAGCAAACTTCCTTGATAAGGAGTTTGGCGTATGTAATAACCGGACCTACCAGCCCAAGTATATCCCACAAGCGAGCAACTGTTGATAACATATTGCGTTTCGTGCAAGTGCGGTCGGATGGTAAAATAGTAAACGAAAATTTATCGCAAGTCGGCAACCATTGCATGCCAAGAATTTTAAGAGACTCATCTTTTGTAAGGTCAATTGGTTTAGCTAACCGATGCGATTCGGGAACATTTTCTAGTAACTCATGGGAGTTACTGGACCACTTTAACAATTCTAAACCACCCGATGCAAATATTTTGATGAACTGTTGTAATCAGTCTAGCGCAACATCTTTATTGGAAAAGGGCAGGCTATATCGTCAACGTACAGTTGGGTAGTAGCGAGTTGCGCAGCGAGGGGAAAATTAGTTTCCTCGCGTTTAGCTAATTCACGAATGGTTCGGATGGCTATGAAGGGACTAGATCGTAAACCAAAGCATACACGTTGGAAAGCGAAATATCTTAGCGGTTCTCTATTATTAAAGTGGTATATTATTTGCTGATAAGGTCGATCTTCCTCACGAACTACAATCTGTAAATACATTTGACGTATATCAGTAATTGCGGCGATTTCGAAAAGGCGAAAGTTTAATAAGATTTGAAATAAATTACACTGTAGCGGCGGTCCGACGTGTAAAATATCATTTAACGATACTCCAGAGTCGGTGTGAGTGCTTGCGTCAAGGACGATGCGCAGTTTGGAAGTGAGCTTATTTATCATCGCGGATCACCCCATGGTGCGGTATAACGTAACCCTTGCTATAATTTTGCGGTTCCAGAATTTGTTTAAGATAACCCTTAGATAGGTACTCACGGATGACTTCATCATATTGCGATTTAAATGCTAGATTTTTATGAAATTTGCTTTCTAAATGAAGGAAACGTTTACGAGCCGTTTGTAACGAATCTCCTAAGAGGATAGTTTCGTCCCTGAAAGGTAAACCTACAACAAAGCGCCCGGTCTCCTCACGTTGTGTAGTGACAGAATACAACTCCTCGCAATATCTGTCTTGTTCGGAGAGAATCGGGGCATCGCCGAGGTCCTCTATTTCAAAAAACTTGCTTAAGGCGAGGTGTATAGACGACTTTTATGAATTTGAGGGGGTGAAGCAGACGAGTAAGGGACGAGTAGTCCCGCCCACTGCGGGGTGCACCGCGTGAATCTCGCCGACGCTCGACGTAAAATGTACAATTGGTACAGCGCGCCGCCGTCCGCCTTTGCACCGCGTTTCCGCGATGTCAGGTGGTTCGAATCCCATCAGATATATATTTTTTATTCGTATTTTAAAAATGTTTCTACGTTTATTTTCGTATCCAAAGTATGTACATATTTTTGTTTAATTATTCTAAAAATATTATGTACCTACATATTTTCGTGTTGTTATTTTTAAAATATGTACATATTCTATTTTCTTAATTTTAAAATAATCAATAATTGTTATTTTCTAGAGAAGGTTATCGAGAACTTTTGTAACAGATTCATTAAATGAATAATAAATTAATGCTTAAATAAAATGGCTTGTGACCAAAATGGTCAATCATAGAAATGGCCTATTCTCGAAACGGCAAATTGTCAAAATTGTGAATTTATAAAAACAATAATTTTTATTCCTTTAGACATTTTTCTTCAGAATCAAGAGTAAAGTAAACTATTATGAGCAAATTTTACAATAGCGCTAGCCCTAAAATCGAAAAAAAAAAACCAGCCGTTTCATAATTTTTTCCTGAGTGAATAACCTTTTTGCATAAATTTTTTTGGATTTGTGGGTTGTTTGAAGAATACGTAAAAATTAAACATACTAATTATTTTAATTTTATTTTATTATTTTGATGTATTTACGCATACGGAGGGAAATCTAATTATATAAATTGTGGAAAGAAAAATAATTCAGTCAGCATTTTTCTGTGCACCAAGGCATATTTTGTGTCTTTGGTTACAGCTTTCAACTTATTGCAAATATGCGCAACACATGGTTTCGGCATTCAACTTTTTGAACGGTATGATTCAATAACAATGCCTTATAATTATTTCCGTAGGATCGCGATGACCAAGAGCCATCAGCATTTATGTCTATTAGAGGTATGCCATCTTTGCTCAATGTTCCTTCAGGTATCGCTGCATCACGCTTACGCATAGCTGCTGCCGCCGTCACCAAAGTACACATTCAAGTCTCTGCATCAAGTTCGGAGGTAAGGTCTTATCATAACTAACAAAACGAGCCCAAGCTCGGCATACTTAGTTCTACTCGTCCAGGAGATCCAGTAGCAGTCACCGAAGGACACCATCAGGTCTCTCCATCAAGTCCGGAGGTAAGATCTCATCATAACTAACAAAACGAAAACAAACTCGGCACACTTAGTTCTACTCGTTCAGGAGTAGCAGTTGCAGTCACTGAAGTACATCATCTGGTCTCTCCATTAAGTCCGGAGGTAAGGTCTCATCATAACTAGCAAATCGAGCCTAAACCCGGCACATCTAGTTCTACTCGTCGAGGAGTTACAGAGTAGCAGGCACTGAAGTACACCATCAGGTCTCTCTATCAAGTCCGAAGGTAAGGTCTCATCATAACTAACAAATCAAGCCCAAACTCGGCACACCTATTTCTACTCGTCAAGGAGTTCCAGTAGCAAGTCACTGAAGTACACCATCAGATCTCTCCATCAATCCCGGATGTAGCGTCTTATCATAACTAACAAATCGAGCCCACACTCGGCACATCTAGTTCTACTCATCGAGGAGTTCCAGTAGCAGTCACCGATGTACACCTTCAGGTTACTTCATCAAGTCCGGAGGTAAGGTCTCATCATAACTAACAAAACGAGCCTAAACTCGACACACCTTATTCTACTCGTCCAGGAGTTCAGAGTTTCAGCAGCAGTCACCGAAGTACGCTTTCAGGTCACACAGGTAGATATTCGAATTTCGTATCTAAGTATATTTTTGTAGTTATAAAAAAAAAATCAATCTTTCAAAGTATCAAAATGTTTTACTTGATTACGATTCCCGCAGCTAACCGTGCGTACCATTGTGTGTGCGACCCGTGTCAATGTAATAGATCGATTCTATACCTATTAATTTTGCAAATGCGTCCTTAAGAACAAACAAATACGTAAATGATTTTTGAACGGCGAGCGAAAC
This sequence comes from Parnassius glacialis, assembly GCA_033319125.1. Lineage (NCBI taxonomy): Eukaryota > Metazoa > Arthropoda > Insecta > Lepidoptera > Papilionidae > Parnassius > Parnassius glacialis. Next base: position 43,509,085 of record JAVANC010000028.1, read on the forward strand.
AAATTGGTACAGGTCCGTTTAGCAGCGTGCCTCAACGATCACTGTCGCTCCGCGTAGAAATGAAAGAGAAGCGAAAAGACGCCACGATGGCGCGATGCGAAACATCGATTCGTTCGAGTTATTTTTCATTAAATATATTAATACTTACAAATATTTCATTTCAATCGATATATAAAAACAACAGTTCCCCTTGTTATTATATATTACATCACTATTATTAATTTTATTAAGATTTGCTTATAATTAATACAGTTAAAATTGCTGGAAATTCAATTTCAATGGCTATTTTATGATTTTTTTCTATCGAGAAAATTGACCGAAAACGTGTTTTGAAAACAATGGTCCACCCATAAATGTGATCAAGATTAACATATATTTTTTTTTCCGCTCTAAAATGTATATATTTTGTTAAAAAACTGTTTTGTGAAGCCTAGTTTGACTATGTACCGCGCCTTAACTGGTCATGAATTGAATGCGGGGAGGAAACGCTAGACAGATAACGAGTGAGATACGTCAACGGAGTCGTTGACTTCAACCTGCGCGTCTCCCATGACTACGTAGCCTAATGTCGTAAAAAACGCAGAGGGTTGATGCGGGGGTTCAGTTAGTTTAATGGGCAGCAACAGTTCAATAAATAATTTTGCCCCGAGAAGTATCTCGACTTCTGACGGCTTAGAGAATTCTTCATCAGCCAGCGGTAGGCATTTAAGATAATCTAGCGACGTGGTATTAATGGGCGCGGTAGGTAAATTACCCGTAATTTGATTTAAAACCAAACCTTCAATAGCGTTTGTTTTGGAGGGATTTATTCGGCTAAATAAGTTGATGTTCACCTTTCCTTTTGCAAGACTCGAATGATCGCCTAATCCTTTTATGACAGTTTTGCGATTTAACTGTTTAATATTCAGCCCTAATTTACGGCAACATGCGGTCGTGATAAAATTATTTTGCGAACCTGGATCAATGATGTACCTACAAGTAACCATGTTATTATGGCGGTCTAGCACATTAACTTGCACAGTACCTAATAATGTGTTAATATTTTGTGGCTTTGAAATAAGACATAGTTTGTTGTCTGCGCTGTCAGCCGACAGAAAGGCTACACCCCCGGATGTATCCTTAAGCTCTGGCTGTCGAGTTGGAGCGGGAGAGCACGGGCCCCGTGTGGAGTTGCCAGAGCTCCCATCGGGCGCGTCCCCAGGTGGCGGATAGGGGAACACCATCCAGATATGGGTGGTAGCGGGAAACCGCCGCGGACCAAAACTGGCCGGAGTTTGGCGTACCCGTGGTTCCATTAGGACTATAAACGCCCGGGGCTTATTGTCCTAGGAGATGGGCCTTCACAGGCTTGTCGGTGCTCCCGGTATCGCTCTTTGATTAGAGCGAACAGGGGATGCAACACACGCGGCAATGTGCCAAGCGCACCAACGCTGGGTGACCCCGCGCGGTAATGTGCCAAGCGCACCGATATCCAATGCGCACCAATGCCGGACAACCCGAAAGCCCATTACCCGGGCCCGGGGGCCCCTGCAGGGCCGCGAGGAAGAAAACCTCTTCAAAAATAACCCCAATCCTAAGGTCTAAGGTGCCGAGGGGATGAATGGCTGGCGGGGAGCCCAGTCCCAAGCCTTTGGGGGGTTTAGGGGTTCAGGGACCTCACCCTGTATAAAAAAGGAAACCAAGTATGCAGTGCGACAAAAAATCTATTCCCCAGGGTGGTCCCGCCAAAAGCGGGGAGTCCACCCCCAGCAGCTTTAATAAGCTCTGTGGCAGCCCCATCGTATCTGGGGGGGGGGGCAATCCACTGCATCGCGGGGACGCACAAGCGTCAACCGCGGGCCCCACAACATCCACGGGGCAAAGTAAGAAGACTGGAGCCGTGTCGGGGGTTAGAACTGTGACGACACAAAACAAACGTGGGCGTTCTAAACGCCCTAATATGCCAGTAAATCAGGCTATTGAAAGCGATGGAGGCGGGTCCGATGGCTCGATCATCTCACTTACATCGGCCCCTTCGGAAGGGGGAAGAAAGAGAAGGGCCAAGCCCCCAAGCGCTGCGGTTGTGGCGGCCAAATTCGCGGCAGTGTCGGCCACAGCCTCTGAAGAAGAGGCCGCTACAGGGATAGAAACGGAGGAGGACCTTTTCGACCCCTCCGTAGCACCCACAAACACCAGGGCTAAGAAAAATCTGCCCAGCCTGGAGGAGTTAGCCCGCGAAATGGCGACTCATAGTGACGGGGAGCTCGGTCAAGAAATCGACCTCAACCTTCAGGCCGTCGAAAAGGTAGCGGACCGCTCCCGCAACCTAAAGGGTAATTTTGTGAGGGGCATAAGGCTAGCCGTACTTAATATAAAGGCGGAAACTGAAGAACTTGCACGAAGGACCGCTACCAGCGAGAATATCAAAAGACTAGAGAGGGAAAATACGGAGCTGCGATCGCAGCTCGCCAGCCTTGCCGACAAGACCGAAAACTTAACGAGGGAGATTAATCTCCTCCGTAAGCAAAAGCCTGATCCATCCCAAACAGCTAGTACAAGGTCAAATCGACCGGGTCGAGTCCAACAAAAAATCTGGAGTGAAGAGGAGGGCCTCATGGAGCGCATTGGATCCCTAATTGAGAGTAAGCTGGCTATCTTTGAGGCCAAGATATTTCCAGATAGGGTTATCCGGCCTCCACTGGCAGGGGCGAATAAGCCGCAGACAACGTTGCCGCAATTGTCAACACATTCACCTCAACCGTTGGAATCACAGGCACCACTGCAGCCGCAGAAGGCTAAGAGACAAAGGGTGAAGAGGAAAAAAAGAAGTCCGACTTTCCACCGCCGGCCGCTCTGCCCCCAGTAGGTTCACCAGTGTTGAATAATTCAGCACCGAATGTCAGTTCGTGGGTGGAAGTTGCTAAGAAGCCGAAAAAAGCAAGGGCCATCCAAAAGTGGTCCAACACGACGGCTTCGCCTCTGAGTAAAACACAAAAAAGGAGCACCAAGAAAAGGATTTTGCGTGCCCCGACTTCTGCAGCAGTAACGGTCACGGTGTTGGAAAGCTCCTCCGTTACTTATGCTAAAGTTATGGAGGGAGCCAAAGCCAAAATTCACTTGGCAGACTTTGGTATAGAAACTGTTCGCCTTAAACGCGCAGTAACTGGAGGACTCCTGCTGGAGATAACAGGTCCGGACTGTGGAGAGAAGGCGGACAAGCTGGCGGCAAAGATGCGAGAGGTTCTCTCGGACCTGAACGTGCGAATTAGTCGCCCAATCAAAACAAGCGACGTTCGGCTCAGGGACCTCGACGATGCCGTCAGCGCTGAAGAGATTGCAGCGGCGATGGCTGAAGCAGGGGGTTGTTCAATAGACAACATAAAAGTCGGGGAAGTCCGACGAACACCCACTCGCATGGGGACGTGCTGGGTACGATGTCCTGTCGTGGCAATCCATAAGATTGCAGCCGTTGGGAGAGTTCGGATAGGTTGGGGGTCTGCCCGAGTGGAGGTACTTGAGCCCAGGCCCATGCATTGTTTTCGATGCCTTGAAAGAGGGCACGTTGCTAGCAGGTGCCCCAATGAAGTGAATAGAGCCGAACGCTGTTACGCTTGTGGTGAGCCTGGACACGGAGCCAAACAGTGCAACGCGTCGGAACTCAGGTGTCCTCTGTGCTCAGATCTCGGGCGGCCTGCCAACCACAGACTGGGTAAAAAGTGCGCCCCACCTCCTAAAAAAAACAAGGGAAGGAAGAACGAGCACACTCCGTCTGCATCCATAAATACGCCGGACACAGCGACATCAGTCCCTGCACCGAGTCTTAACTCGGTAATGGAGGTGGTAGAAAAATAAAATAAATTTCACACCCCTTAAAGTTCTCCAGGGCAATCTGAACCACTGCCGCAATGCACAACATCTGCTTATGCAGACCATTGCGGAGTGGCGGGTTGCCCTTGCAGTAGTAGCGGAGCCCTATTCTGTTCCCGACCATCCTCGCTGGTTCGGTGATGAATTGGGCTCTGTAGCCATCTACTGGGGGAGTGCAGAAGAAGCCCCACCCTGCGCCCTATTGAGAAGGGGGCAGGGCTTCGTTGCTGTGCAATGGGGCCCCCTGGCCATAGTGGGCTGCTATGTCTCTCCCAATAGGTCCCTTGCCGACTACGAGGTGTATCTAGACGAGGTGGCGAATTGTGTTCGCGAATGTCAACCTCGTCCGTTGATCGTCCTAGGAGATTTTAACGCCCACACCAGGGCTTGGGGCAACTCCAGAGACGATCCGAAGGGAGAGACAGTGATGGAATGGGCGGCTGGGCTGGACCTCCGATTAATGAATCAGAGGTCCGTAAGCACATGTGTGCGGTGGCAGGGGGAGTCCATCGTAGATCTTACGTAGGCAACTCCTCCTGCAATGCAAATGCTGTCGGGCTGGCGAGTGGCGGAGGAGGCGGTTACACTGTCTGACCACCGCCACATCGTGTTCGATGTCGCACTTCGCCAGCCAGACAGTAACCCCAGTCGCCGAGGGCGCAGCCCACCGCGGCGTTGGTGTTTTAAGCGGCTCGACCGGGATAAGCTGGAAGCCGCCGCCATCGTCGCGTCCTGGCCGGATAACGCCGAAGAGGTTCAGTCCGATCCTGAAGTGGAAGCATACTGGTTTCGGGGTACGATGGCGCGAATTTGCGACCTGTCCATGCCCAGAACCAGTCGCCCCAAGCGTAGAGCAGTGTACTGGTGGTCGGCAGAAATCGCACGACTCCGTGCGCTCTGCTTGCGGAGTCGGCGCCAGTACACCAGATCTCGAAGGAGAAGAAGGCGAGCTCCACCTGAGGAGGTAGCCAGACTCTACGGGGCATACCGAGCGGCTACAAAGGCACTTCAAATTGCTATAGCCAATGCCAGGTCTCGGTCCTGGAAAGAGCTTCTGGAGGGACTCAACGAGGATCCCTGGGGGCGTCCATACAGGATGGTACTGGGTAAGCTCTGGCCTTGGTCGCCCCCCTTGACGGAGACTCTCGATCCGGATCTGCTGGGAAGGGTGATCAGCACGCTCTTTCCAAAAGACCGGTCAAGTCCCTCAGGTCACCTACCGTCTTCATGGGAGTGGCAGGATGAGATGGGGGTGACCGTCGAAGAACTGGACCGAGCCGTTAGCCGCTTAAAAGCCCGGAACACAGCACCGGGGCCCGATGGAATCCCGGGCCGGGCCCTAGTGCTGAGTCTGGCTGCCCTGGGGGACAGGCTCAGGCAGCTGTTTACCAGGTGTCTGCGCTGTGCCACGTTCCCCACAGCCTGGAAAGAAGCAAGATTGGTCCTCTTGAAGAAGGAGGGCAGGGCCGCTGATTCTCCCTCTGCGTACCGCCCCATATGCCTGTTGGACGAGATTGGCAAATTATTCGAGAGGATAGTTGCCGGTCGGCTCAATAGGCATCTGTCGCGCGTCGGTCCCGATTTGGCCGATAGCCAGTTTGGGTTCCGACGGGAGCGTTCCACTATAGATGCGATTATGCGCGTCCGCTCACTGTCGGAACAAGCAATATCCCAGGGTGGCGTGGCGTTGGCGATAAGTCTTGATATCGTCAACGCCTTTAACTCCCTATCCTGGGATGCAATCAAGAGGGCACTGGCATATCATCAGGTGCCCCCTTACCTACAAGGTATTATCGGGGACTACTTGCGCGACAGGTACATTCTGTACATGGGGCAAGATAGTAGGACGGTACGGAGGGAGATCAAACGTGGGGTTCCACAGGGCTCGGTGATGGGGCCGCTACTGTGGAACCTCGCCTATGATGCGGTTCTGCGAATCGATCTTCCCGCTGGTGTAGATATCGTCTGCTATGCTGACGACACTTTGGTGATCGCCAGCGGGATCACTTTCGAGAGGACCAAGGAGCTCGCCGAACTCGGGGCGGAAGTCGTCGTTGCCAAAATCCACGAGTTGGGATTAGAAATAGCGCCTCACAAGACCGAGGCCCTATGGTTCCATAAATTACCAAGGAGTAGGGAACCACCCGACTCGTGTGTCCGCGTGGGTGGGTCTGAAGTCAGAGTGGGGAGGTATATGAAGTACCTAGGCCTCCACCTGGACAGTCGCTGGGGCTTCGAAGAACATTTCGAGCGCTTAGTCCCCCGGATCGAAAGGGTAGCGGGTGCTATGCATAGACTGCTGCCCAATCTAGGGGGACCGACAGAGGAAGTACGTCGCCTCTATGCGGGAGTTATACGATCCGTAGCTCTATATGGAGCGCCTATATGGGCAAAAAGGCTGGCCATCCGACGCTGTAGAACTAAAATCTACAGTGTTCAGCGGAGGATGGCCATACGGATCGTACGAGGATACCGCACAATATCCTTTGAGGCGGCGACAATCCTGGCTCGCTTTCCACCACTAGATATACTGGCGGAAATGGACGCGAGGGTGTACGTTCGAATTCGTGCCCTTCGCCAGAGTGGTGGTAGTGAGCCAGAAGAGGCGCTCGAATCAATTAAACGGCAGGAGCGACAAAACGCTCTGGAGTCATGGCGCTCTCGACTCGAGGAGCGTTATGAACGCAGACGCGTCATTGAAGCAATCCTGCCGGTCTTCGAAGCCTGGATGCAGCGACTTACTCATATGATTACCGGGCACGGGTGCTTCGGTGATTATCTGTGTAGGATTGGACGTGAGGCAACGGCGAACTGCTTCCACTGTGGTGGATGGGACCAGGACTCCGCTACCCACACACTCGCAGTATGCCCAGCGTGGGAACGGGAACGGACAATCCTGGTAAATCGCATCGGACGGGAACTCTCCCTGCCAGCAGTTGTGTCGGCGATGCTGAGCGGGGATTCGGCGTGGAGGGCCGTAGCCATCTTCTGTGAATCTGTTATGATTCAGAAGGAGGCTTCTGAGCGGGATCGGGAGAGGGCAGATCCCGCGCGGAGACGACGTCACCAAGGCGTTCGTCACGGCCCTCCTCTTGAAAACGGTGTTCCCCTACCAGAAACGGGGCCTCCGGGGTTGCAGACGCTCGGGGCGGGGGCCTCGAGCGCCTAGTTATGTAACCCCCGAGGAGGACGATGGCTCGGAAGTGGTCACGAGACATCGTGGAAGCACTGCGAGGGTGCTGGGGGCAGAAAGTGCTGCCCCAGGGACGTGCTATTAGTGTAGCAAAGCGATGGAGGGGCCCCGGTTGCGTTCCGAACGGAGATCCCGGGACCCCTCTTATACGCTGATGGTGACCACCGTGGGGTTTTAGCCGGTAGGAGTCCGGCATAACCTTTTGTTGCCCCCGCAGCAGAAGGTATCCATGAGGATTTCCCCACGAAAAAAAAAAAAAGGGAGAGCGCGGGCGCGTTGAAACCGTGTCGGGATTTGTAACAATTTGAGAATCCTTATCTCGCTTATTGATATAATTTCATTTTTGCAAATGAATTAACGAATGATGGCGTGACCCACATATACGACAAACATTAATGCTTTTGCAAGCGTTCCACATATGTTTAGAACTGAGACAATTTGTGCATAAACGATTTTCTTTCACAAATTTATGGCGTTGCTCGGGTGACAAATTCATGAATTCTCGACAATTATAAATATGGTCGTGCGATTTAGTACAAAGTCTACATGTCGATGTAACGTCATTAGAATTCGATGTAATATAAGAATCCGAGATCTTTGGAATGGCAGGCAACTTGGGTTTATCACTTTCTTTCGTTGACACTTTGTATGCGGGTGCGTTTACGCGTTGCATTATTTTGACTTGACCTTTTACAAAATTAATAAAGCTGTCATAAGTAGGTATGTCCACGTCTCGGACAGACATTTCAAATACCTTCGAAGTGTCGCGATCTAAGCGCTTGAGCGCAAAATGAATAAACACGTAATCACAAAGATTTGATATATTTAATTCTTTAAGAGCAGCGATAGATGCGGCATATTTATCAAATTGAGTTGAAGTTGCGGGATTAGGTAAAGCTTTCATCTCTAATATTGAGTCGAGAAAGGTGCTCGCGAGGTAACGCTTGTCCTGATATTTTTTTATTAAAGCATCCCATATAGAATCGTAATTATCAGCGGTGGGGTTAATACCCGAAAAAATGTTGCGCTTTGACTTTAAGTTTGCTAACTAGATAATAGATTTTTTCCGAGTTCGTTAACTCAGTATTAGAATTAATTGTCGAATTAAATGTTTCATAAAAGAGGCTCCATTTGGAAGGGTCTCCGTGGAACTCTGGAATTTCTATGGGAGGCAACTTAGGTAACGCTTAGCTAAACTTAGCTAAACTTAGGCTTGGAAGCATTCATCGTTTGCGGCTTGCATATTTTGTTCTTAATACGTCTAACATGGCAGTACAGGTCTTCAAAGTTACACCAGGCGTTGAAATCAGGAGTAAATTCGGGATCTAGTTCCATATTTATAGAATTAATGTCATGAATGCACTTGTGATATTCACTCCTGATATCATCGATGGTTTCGCACGGTGATATAAACATATCCTGAATAGCGGCATCGTTTATTGTTTTTGAAAGATCGAAAATACGTTGCATGCGAGTAAAATAACCATCACGGCATGTTTCCTTAATAAGTAATTCCTTAGTCAGAGTTTTGCGAGTGGCTGCCATATTTTCGAGCTAATGAAAACGGAGTGCAAATTAATGATGTAAAATTACAAAACATACAAAGTATTTATACCAGTATCCGCACAAATAACGGTTCAAATAATAATAAATGCAATATTTTAACAAGTCACACACACTATAAAATGATCAACGTCATCAAGAACACATGAATAATAATTGCGGGAAATAAAAATGGCGGGCGGTAAGCGAAGAAATTAACCGACGCTATGTCAGAAAATATAAATTTCGGTAAGAAATCGACATCCTCACAGGAGGCACCAGAAAAATAATCACGCCGGGCACTAGCTATCACCTCGTGGTCGTTAATTACGTGATTGCGCGGGAGAATATATGTATGTATCTTAAATTAGATGAATTAAATTTACTTGTGTAATGTTGTATGTGTTAATGTATGTATGATAGTGTATAGCCGAAAACACTAGCGATTATAAAATTTAAAATTATTTAAATTGATACTGCGGTAAGAGCACAACAAGGTGCAACAGCGGGCGGCGGGCGCGGATTAGCGAAGACTATATTGAACTAATGACCCTTTTCCTTTTGAAGGTATAGTGGAGTGACAATTTTTACTCACACCACCGCCATCTATGGTAAATACGAATAGATTAATTCTAGCGCACTTTCAGCGCGACTACCTAGTATCAGAGTGAATATCACTTATTTTTGTAAAACTACTTTTATTTTTGTGTACGTACATTAGATTTTCATAAACGTATTAAGAGGCCAAGGTTAATATATTAATTTCCTTAAATTTTTGTCGCAGCGACTCTTTAGGCTTTAAATCATAAATTGCTCTTATGGCCCTCTTCTGTAAAACAAATATAATTTCAGTGTCAGCTGCGTGTCCCCATAGTAAAATACCATACGACATTATGCTATGGAAATAGCTAAAGTAAACTAGTCTAGCTGTTTCAACACTGTTAAGACTTCTAATCTTTTTTACAGCATATTCTGCAGAACTAAGTCTGCTTGCTAGTTTTAATATATGGGGGCTCCATTGAAGCTTCACGTCTAAAGTGATTCCAAGAAAAATGGTGGTATCTACAAGACTCAGTTTCTCGCCATTTAAAATAACATTAGTATTTAATTGTTTGACATTTGGAGTCATGAATTTCATACATTTCGTTTTAGTCCCATTTAAATGCAAATTATTAATATTGAACCAATTTACTAATTTAGATATAGCATTATTTACTTCGTCATATTTTTGTAATTGTCGACTTAATTTGAAAATTAAAGAAGTGTCATCTGCAAATAATACTATATCATAGTTATCCCCTACTATGTAAGGTAAGTCATTAATGTACACAAGAAACAGAAAGGGGCGGAGAATTGAGCCTTGAGGCACGCCCTTTTGTACCATCGACCCGGAAGAGCTTGTACTGTTAATGACAACTTTTTGCGTTCTCTTACTTAAATATGAAATAATTAATTGAAGAGCATTGCTTCTTACACCGAAGTGTTAAAATTTCCTGATTAATGTTTCATGGTGAACACAATCGAAGGCCTTGGATAGGTCACAAAATATACCCAAAGCATCCTGTGAATTCTCCCATGCATTAAAGATATATTTAACCAGCTCAATACCGGCATCAATTGTCGAGCGACCCCTTGTGAAACGAAATTGATTTTTATGAAGTAAATTATTTATATTAAAGAAATTTAACATTTGATCAAGAACAATTTTTTCAAAAATCTTCCTAAGTGTTGGTAGTACAGTAATAGGTCTAAACTTGGCGGGGTCTAATGTACTACCAGATTTGAATAAAGGTATTACTTTACTATGCTTCATTAAATCAGGAAACACACCAGTAGTATTAAAAATAATAGCTAAATAAGGCGCGATTGTATCTATTATAGACGCAATAACTTTAACGGAAATCCCCCACAGATCCGCAGTTTTCTTAACATCATCATTATCATTATCATCATTACAGCCCTTCACAAGTCCACTGCTGAACATAGGCCTCCCCCAAGGAATGCCACAAAGCACGGTCCTGAGCCACCTGCATCCATCGACTTCCTGCATGTCTTACCAGGTCGTCACTCCATCTTGTGGGGGGACGCCCTACACTTCGCCTACCGGTACGAGGCTGCCACTCGAGAACCTTTCTTCCCCATCGGTTGTCGGTTCTTCGAGCTATATGGCCGGCCCACTGCCACTTCAGCTTACTAATCCGTTGGGCTATGTCGGTTACTCTGGTTCTACTGCGGATATCCTTATTCCTAAGTTTATCACGCAGAGAAACTCCGAGCATAGCCCTCTCCATAGCTCGCTGAGCGACCTTGAGCTTCCTCATACGGCCAGCAGTGAAGGACCACGTCTCAGTTCCGTAAGTCATCACTGGCAACACGCACTGGTTGTACAATTTTGTTTTAAGGTTTTGAGGTATTTCTGATGAGAAGATGTGTCGTAGCTTCCCGAACGCTGCCCAGCCGAGTTGAATCCGTCGGTTGACCTCTCGGTCGAAGTTGGACTTACCTAGTCGGACTATTTGTCCCAGGTAAACATACTCGTCAACAACTTCGAGCTTAGTGCTCCCAACAACTACCGGCATAGGTGTGACATGGACATTAAACATAATCTTTGTTTTGTCCATGTTCATCTTAAGACCTATCCGTTGGGAGACACTATTGAGGTCATTGAGCATAGTGCTTAGCTCCTCCAGCGATTCTGCCATGAGGACTATATCGTCGGCAAATCGAAGGTGAGTGATGTACTCGCCATTGATGTTAATTCCGTATCCTTTCCAGTCCAGAAGCTTGAAAACGTCTTCCAATGCAGCGGTGAAGAGTTTCGGGGATATAACGTCACCCTGTCTTACACCTCTCTGCAATTGGATAGGTTTCGTACTCTGGTTCTGTACTCGGATAGCCATCGTAGCTCTACTGTACAAACACTTCAGCACTTCGATATACCGACAGTCAACTTGGCACCGCTGAAGGGACTGCAGCACCGCCCAAATTTCGACGGAATCAAAGGCTTTCTCATAGTCCACATACGCCAGACATAGTGGCAAATTGTACTCTTCGGACTTCTGTACAATTTGCCGAAGGGTATGTATGTGGTCTATGGTGCTAAAGCCCTTTCGGAAACCGGCTTGTTCGGGAGGCTGGAAGTCGTCAAGTCTGCGCGCGAGACGATTCGTAATGACTCTCGAAAACAGCACGTAGACGCGGCTCAGAAGGGAAATCGGTCTGTAGTTCTTCAAGAGAGCGTTGTCACCTTTCTTGAAGAATAAGACCACCGCACTTCTGCTCCACGCCTCCGGTGTAATGCCACCATGGAGGACGGAATTAAAGAGCTTCTGAAGGACTTCAAGTACCGGTCTTCCACCCGCTTTCAGAAGCTCTGCTGTAATTCCATCCTCGCCTGGGGCCTTGCCGTTTTTAAGGTGCTGGAGAGCCATTCTAATCTCGCTCAGACTGACGTCCGGGATATCTTCGGAATAGTGTCGAATAAGACTCGCTCTTGGATCGTTACTCACACTTGCGTGTGGCTCCAACGATGACGTGTACAGCTGCCCATAGAACCTCTCAATCTCACTCAAAATCTCAGGTGCCCCGGAAACGATGCTGCCACATTCGGTCTTCAGCTTTGACAGTTGGCTCTTTCTGGCAGACAGATCTCTGGCAAAGACTTTGGAGCCTTGGTTCCGCTCGATCGCTTCTTCAATACGAGCTGTATTGAAGTTGCGTAAGTCTCGCCGCATGAATTTGGAGATCTGTCTGTTCAGTTGCCTATATGCTGTCAAATCTGTTGAAGAATGTAGCCTCGTCTCTTAGACACTTCTTCTTAACATCAATAGTTTTAAAATATTTTACAATATCTTTAGATGATACTTTATGAAATGTAAAATTCTTTGTACACGCATTCACATTTTGTTTAAGTAATGATTCGGCGACGGCGATCGGAATATCAGTAAAATATTTCTCAAAAATCATTGCAACGTCCTGATCTGATTCAGTTAAATTGTTGTTAACACTTAACTGGTAGTTTGAATTGCGACAGTTGATCTTACCAGTTTCGCTATTAATTATACTTCATGTCATTTTAATTTTATTAGAAGCCGTCTTAATTTTGCTGCTCAAATACAAAGACTTGGCTGTGGAGCACACTCTTTTAAATATTTTTAAATATTTTTTTACATTTTCCCTAAATTCGACGCTATGATTATATAAGAGTTTTATAAGTCGACGACATACCGCGATTCTGATAGTGGTAGATACATTGTTGGCTACCATTTAAAGATGACGTTTATTCTGTTAGACTGCTCGACGACGATTCATGTGCTTAGAAAGAAAACTTCAAGCATCACCTATACTAAGGTTGGCATATGACGATGTCATAAAGGAATATTTAGCCACCACCGTACGACTCTCATGACCCCGCTCCAATCTATGTAATCCCGCATCATGAAGTCTTACGCGAAGACAAGAAGTCGACACGTTTACGTGTAGTCCTGGATGCTAGCATTAAGACTAGCACCGGTCGAGCATTAAATGATATCCTACACTCAGGGCCAAATTTGTAAGGAGATTTGTTCAATATAATTCCAAATTTCCGCCTACATCCAGTCGCTATGACAGCCGACTGTCGCCAGCAATTCCTGCAGATAGTTGTTCGCGATTCTGATCTTCGTTATCAATGGTTCCTATACCGCTTTCGTCCACATGATCCACTTGTGTTGTACCACTTCAATCGCGTATGCTTCGGTTTAACTTCAAGTCCATACCATGCATTGCGTAAGGTAAGACAGCTTATCGATGACGACGTTTGCGCCGTCGTATCCACTTGTGAGTCGTATCGTGTCTACTTCGCTATATATGGACGATATCGCATTTTCTTTGCCCATTAAATCTGAAGCCAGTGACGCCTCTCAGCAGCTGATAGGCTTATTCAAGGGTGCACAATGGAACTTAATAAAATGGAATAGCAACCGTCGACCTGTTTTAGATGACCCCTGCTTCTCATAATGTTACAGGAGAAGTAGAGTTCGATAAATTAACGCAACATAAAATATTGGGCTTGTATTGGTCTACTGATAGTGACGCCTTTTATTTTAAGATAACTGCTCCCACTGATGTGATGTGCACTAAGCGCTCCATTTTATCTACTGTCGCCCGTCTGTGGGACATAATGGGTTTCGTTTCCCCCACAGTCGCGTACGCCAAGTTATTAATTGGCAACTTAATGTAGATTGGGACGAGATACCGCCGCCACCCATTGTTAAGATGTGGCAGACATTTGTTGCAAACCGCGTTGTTCAGATCACTGACAATATTCCCGCTGGTGTGACGTGCACTAAGTACTACACCTTATCCATTACCACCCGCCTATGGGACATAATAAGTTTTGTTGCTCCCACAGTCGCGTACGCCAAGTTGTTAACAAAACAACTTTGGCAACTTAATTTAGGTTGTTAAATTATTACCCCGCCGCAGCACCAATGTAGTGATTGCTGATGATCTCAGTATTATCTGAGGTTATAATGACCCGCGCCCTGCAAAAAACAACACTTTGCAGTGGAATATGTAAATATTAAAGGTTACAAACCTTGATCACCCGCTTTCATTCGTTTAAGGCCTATCGTTGACAACGGATTGATCCGCGCAGGCCTCTCGAAAACCGCATTATATTCTTAATTATAATTACTTATTTAAATTAGCAATTAAGTTTATATATCATATTATAAAATGTTAAACCGCTATATTAAATCTATGTACACATTTTCTTGCTTGCCAATCAAGCTTAGTAAATCAAATATGAGCATTGAGCGCACTCTCTGAATCTACATACCGCTCTATTTACTTACTATAAATACTCACTCTATATACCGCAAAACTATTTTTTCTTTTTTTATTTTTCTTCCTCGCACGACTTCCTTGTGGAATCGATTACCATCAGCAATTTTTCCGGACCGATACGATTTAGGGACCTTCAAGAAAAGAGCGTACTCCTTTTTAAAAAAACCGGCAACGCATCTACAATTCCCTCTCTGGTGATGCAGTTGTTCATGGGCGGCGGTAGTCACTTACCATCAGGTGAGCCGCATGCTCGTTTGCCCCCTCTCCTATAAAAAAATATTTATCTTACGGTTGTCTTTTAAAGGTGACTCTTTAAGGGCGGCAGGAAATGGTAACGCCAGTTAACAATCTAATTTATAAATCTAATAGAACACTTGGTACATAACTTTAACCCCTCCCTTCCTTTCTCCTTTTTTATACGCACGCACAGCCGTTGAAGGACGCAAGCGCTACGCAACGGCAATCCAGTTGCATTCGAACAATACCCGCGACCGGTCACTACACGAGGACGTTACGTCCTTCGCCCCCCGGTTTAATATTAATTATCACCGGACATTGTGTCCTTGTAATTTCACAAATGTGAAAACCACGTGTGACCTGCTGTGTTAGCTGAGACGCCCCGGGAGGAAGGCGAGGCAGTCCCTCACAAGGTTAGTGCGTGCATTCCACTCTCATCCACTTTCCTTACTCCGTTTGTTGTATGTACCAAATACAGTCCACATATCTTTATCGAAGAACTCAAGTTTACTGGCGCGTCCACAGAACAAAACCTCACGTAACCGAACTCCTTATGTATATGACATTTCCTACATGATAAAAAAGATAGCTATATGAATGTCACCATCTCTCCTTTATAAGGTTTATGGTGTGTAGAGTAGAAGGAAAACCATTTTATAAGGTGCGAAAGTTGAAAAAGTGTCCCACTATATACTGATAATAGAGGTTCCAAAACCTACCACAATAGCGCTGGCGTCTGAAAAACTACGATATGAATATAGCTATTGTAGACGGTGTTAAGTCAGCTTAATACAAATTAACGACGGGCGATTATTACTAAAAGTAATCGAATTAGTCGATTGTTCAGTTTAGTCGATAAAATTCAATAATAATCCATGTTAGTCGATTGTTATCGACAGTGTGCGGCAGGCGATAATGACTGACACGGTTACCGTGTCAACTCTAACTAACGTGCGTTCACCGTAAGATGTCCCCTGCTGTGATGTTGGCACTATTGCTTGTCAATCTGTTGTCAGTTTGTGATTAGCTGCGCTCGTTTTTGTGTTATTATTTAAAATATTCCGAATTAATTATGCCGAAACCATTTAGAAGCAGTGCAAGAGAGGTTGTGTTGAAGGTGCGTGCCTTTTGTGAGAGAGAAAAGGCAAATCAAGCCCTGTTAATTCCACTCAATCAAGTGCGAACTCGCGTCGCCGCCATGACAGGTTAGTAAAAT
Organism: Parnassius glacialis; assembly: GCA_033319125.1. Taxonomy (NCBI): domain Eukaryota; kingdom Metazoa; phylum Arthropoda; class Insecta; order Lepidoptera; family Papilionidae; genus Parnassius; species Parnassius glacialis. The sequence goes on from JAVANC010000028.1 coordinate 43,524,948, forward strand.
AGGGATGCCAGCTTCATGCAAAATGCCTTTAGTATGGGTAATAATAAGAAATTACTAACATTACGAATTAAAATAAAAAAGTACGTATCTCAGTTAATTTAATTTACTTTTTTATCATAATGTCTGTATTTGTATTTTATAAATATGTAATTTTATAAAATGGTACTTTGGTGTCTATTTCAGGCATGTCAGAGAAAACCGTGAGTAGAATATCTAAAGAAGGTGAAGCTGCTGCCTCTACATCTCAAAAACTCAAGTCTCCTGGAAAACACCGTCAAAGACGTAAAACGGTGGATCTTGATGATTTCGATTTATGCGCAATAAGAAACAAAATCCATGAAATGTATACTGTAAGAAAAGTTGTTCCTAGTTTAAATAAATTACTTGTAGAATTAAAGAATGACATAAACTTTGGTGGAGGTCGAACGACTTTGTGGAAAATTTTAAAACAAATTGGATTTCAGTATAAAAAGTGTGGTTCGAAACGGAAAATTTTAATGGAAAGGCACGACATAGTTGCATGGAGACGCAAGTATATCGTTACTATGAGGCAAAATCGAGCAGATGGTCGGCCAATAGTTTTCTTAGATGAAACATACATTCACGCATCGTATGCAGTGAAAAAATGTTGGCAAAAAGATGACGAGGACGGAGTAATAATAAGTGATTCTGTTGGAACGCGGTGGATAATTATTAATGCAGGTGGAGAAACAGGGTTTATTCCTAATGCTCAATTGATTTTTAAATCACAGAGTAAATCAGGGGACTACCATGACGACATGAACAGAACCAATTTTATAAAATGGCTTTCAGAGAAACTTATACCCAATTTGCCTCCGAACTCCTTAGTCGTGATGGATAACGCTCCCTATCATACCGTACAAGTAAATAAAGCACCTACTATGAGTTCCTCAAAACTTCAAATGCAAAATTGGATAACAAATAAGGGATTGTCTTATATACCAACAATGCTGAAAGCAGAACTTTATGAAATTATAAAAGAGCACAAAGAAGCGCCGATTTATGAGGCTGACCAATTATTGCTTTCTCATGGCCATAAAGTGGTTAGGTTGCCCCCTTACCACTGCGATTTAAATGCGATTGAGTTTATGTGGAGTCTTTTAAAGAGACGAGTAGCCAGCAATAATGTCGGCCAAGAAGCTGGGAATATCGTGAAGTTAACTGAAGAAGCTTTTTCATCTATAACCCCTCAGGATTGGCAAAAGCAGTGTGAACACGTAAAAAATTTAGAAGACAAGTTTTATGTACTTGATGGCTGTTTGGATGATATTACTGATAAATTCATAATTGAATTAGGAAATGACAGCAGCACAGATTCGGATACGACAGATGATGATAACGACGTTTATGAAAGTGACAGTGATACGAGTATGTCTGGAATTGTTCCTTTCGACCATAATTATTGTCGGAAAAAATAAATCAATAAATAATTTAAAAATTAAATTGTGTTATCATTCACAACATTACTAGTCTTATAACTAACTGTATATTATTTAAATAAGCAAGTAAAACATATTAATCAGGGGTTTTCAAGTTTAGATAATTTTGCCAGCAACCACCAAGTGGGGTAAATGCTCTATATATTGTTGGCAGCACCGTAGACAATGCTGCCATTTCCCAAGGCAGGGGACATCTTACGGTGAACGCACTGTACTAATTTGAAGCGCAGCGCACCCATTATGCGTACTACTAAATAAGTTGTTACAAAAGATGGTGCAGCGGGCTTGCTATGCGCCACCACTTACGTTACGACTGCAGTTATCAGGCATGCGATCGGCGCCAATAAATTATTCAATTTTCTGTTTCGTATTGTAATCAAACCATCGATTGAGGGAACATCCATTCTAGACATAGCGTTAATGGTTAAATTTATTTATTTGTTAAACGTTATTTGTTAATTTTTTATAACAGATAAAATTAACAGTTACTTTTGTACTTTTGTATTGAATTTTTATTTTTAAGTTGTTGATATTAATTTTAATTCAATAAACTACCGGTATTTAAAAACTAGTTTAGAATCACTACCTCGCACTTTAAATTCTAACTTCACTTCCACACCTATTAAACCTGCAGCAGTGGGCCCTTAAGGTGGAGAAGCTGGTTCTAAAAGTATACCAGCCTGTAACTGCGCTCATTGTAGGGAACCTGGTGCAGACATTCATCGACGGCATCCGCGACCTTGAAGTCAGAGCTGCTATGAGGCTCGGGCACCACGAGACGCTTAAGGACGCCTTGACCCATGTACTGGAGGTGGAAGCTGTGCGGCAGGATTATCGTTCCCATCGCGTCAGGGAAGTTGCAGCAGCTACAGTTCGCGACCGCACTAAACGATACAGCCCTAGGTGCTACGGCTGTGGGGAAAGGGGCCATCTTCGATCCAGCTGCCCTAAGCGAACTGCAGAAAGGGAAGGTGATCGATCTCACCGCAACAGCACCGCCCAGCAGCAGCATGGAAACTGGAGGGTGCTGACTGATGTTAAAAGAGCCCCAAGGATTTCGATCTCACAAACCCATGATGGGAACAGCCTAATCATCAATGGCGAGGTCAACGGAACGCCGTGTAAACTGACCATAGACACTGGAGCCTCTCGCACGGTTGTGAGTTCCCAACTTATAAGTCAGTTCCTTGGGGACTCCGCATACAACCGAGAACGCATTAATTTGGTGACAGCCACTGATCAGCGCATACCCGTCCGTGGAGAGAAGGAGATGGAGTTGAAGCATAGGCAACATGATCTACCTGCATAATGTCATCGTGGCTGATATAATGGACGACCTAGATTTTATGAGGAAGAATTTTTGTGAGATCGACGTTAAGCAAGGTGTTTTGAAATGTGGACAAGAGGAACTTTTCGTGGAAGGGGCATTAGCAGGGAATGTGTACAGCCTTAAGAAGATTGTTCTTCCGCCGAGATCGGAAACGATTGTGCCGGTTAGTCTTCCTCGGAATCCTGGGCAAGCTCATCGTTGTGTACTCGTGGAAAGGGTAGACGATGACCTTCCATGGAAAGTGGCTCGAACCTTGGTCAGAACCACCGAAATCTCAGGAGTACGTGTGTTGAACCTTTGTGATCAGGAACAGATTATAGAAAAAGGCACATTGGTTGCTAGTACCAACCAATGAGGAAGTGGATTGGTTGCGTTGGTACGAATATCTATCGACTGGGACCCCCAGCAAGGATGGACAAACGAGAGTGACCACACTTTTAGAAGACTGTCGCAGCGTTCTCTCTCCGAATGAAATGGTCAAGGCGAAGATGTTGTTACTCAAGTACGTCAATGTTTTCTCGTAAAACGAAGCTGACATCGGAAAGACTGGCTTAGTTCAACACAAAATAAACACAGGACAAGAATTGCCTATTCGTCAGCGGCCAAGAAGATTGTCTGTAGCACGTGAAAAGGAAGTGGAAACCATGATTGAGGGAATGGTGAAGGATGATGTTATTGAACCCTCATCTAGTCCATGGTGTTCACCTGTGGTACTGGTAAAGAAGAAGGACGGCAGCATTAAGTTTTGTGTTGCGTAAAGTGGTTTAGTACGTTGGACCTGAAAATTGGCTACTGGCAGTTTGAAATTGACCCTAAGGACAAGGAGAAAACTGCATTCGCCACAGGAAAGGGTCTGTGGCAATTTAAAGTCATTCCGTTTGGATTATGCAATGCTCCAGCAACGTTTGAAAGGTTGATGGAGCTTGTACTTACCGGGCTAATTGGAGATGCCTGTCTGGTCTACTTGGATGACATCATCATCGTAGGCCGTACGTTTGAGGAACACCTTCAAAACCTGGAACGCGTGCTCATGAAGATCCAGAGTGCCAACCTCAAGTTGAGTCCGAAAAAGTGCTCACTATTCAAACGGCAAGATAGCTTTTTGGGGTATGTAGTGTCGGAAGAAGGTATCCGCACGGATCCAGAGAAAATAGCCGCTGTCAAGGATTGGCCGGTTCCAAAAGACAAGACACAGGTTAGAGCATTTTTGGGTTTGTGCTCTTATTATCGGTGATTTGTGAAGAACTTTGCAGATATAGCCAAACCTCTGCACAGGCTAACCGAGGAGAAGCGACATTTCTGCTGGGATGAAAGTTGCAATATTGCATTCCAGGTGCTCAAGAACTGTCTGTGCAAAACGCCTATTTTGGGGTACCCAGATGCGGGCAAGGAATTCATAGTTGACACAGACGCAAGTGATATAGGACTTGGCGGTGTGTTGTCTCAACGGAATGGTGATCAAGAGATTGTGATAGCGTACTTCAGCAAGTCGTTGTCAAAGCCGGAAAGGAACTATTGTTTCACAAGACGGGAATTGCTTGCTGTGGTAAAGTACTTGCAGCATTTTAGCAAATATCTTCTGGGGCAGAAATTCCACTTACGAACTGACCATGCTGCACTGAAATGGCTATTGCAGTTCAAAAATCCGGAAGGACAAGTTTCGAGATGGATTGAACTACTGCAGGAATACCACTTTGTGATCGGACATCGCAGCGGGAAATCTCATGGCAATGCAGATGCATTGTCAAGAAGACCTTGCCCTGAAGATTGCCATCATTGTACTAGGCAAGAGGGTAAGGAAATGGTATCTGTGAGGATGCTCAAGACAGACCAGCTCAGCAATGAGTGGAAGGACAACCTACAACATGCACAGCAGGAAGATTCGGACATTAAGCCAATTCTGGAGTGGATGAAGGCCAGTGCTCCTAAGCCCAAGTGGAGCGACGTCTCAGCAATGAGTTCGACCACGAAAAGCTATTGGGCCCAATGGGCCAGCTTGCTGATTCAGGATGGAGTCCTGTGCCGTAAATGGGAAAATGGTCGGGGAGACAGATGTCATTTGCAAATGGTTGTCCCTAAGGCTAAAGTACCGCATGTTCTACAGCTGTACCATAGTGGTTGTTCAGGAGGCCACCTGGGAGTTAAACGAACTCTACTGAAGATCCGAGAACGGTTTTACTGGGTCCACTGTCGTGACGATGTCGAGGACTGGTGCCGCAAATGTACAAGTTGTGCGGCTGTAAAGGGACCTCAAATTCGTAGTAGAGGCGCATTAAAATTGTACAATGTTGGTGCACCATGGGAGAGGATAGCCATTGACGTTGCGGGGCCGTTTCCGGAAAGAGAAAGTGGTAACAAGTATTTCATGTTTGTGATGGATTACTTCACTAAGTAGCCAGAAGTCTTCGCCATTCCAAATCAAGAAGCTTCAACAGTTGCAGATAAACTAGTTCATGAAGTCTTCTGTCGTTTTGGAGTACTTTTAGAGATTCACAGCAATCAAAGAAAGAATTTTGAGTCTCAAATATTCCAGGAAACTTGCCGAGTTATGGGTACTCATAAAACACGAACAACTTCTTACCACCCACAATCTGATGGAATGGTAGAACGATTTAATCAGACATTGGAGAGGTACCTAGCAAAAGTTGTGGAAAAACGGCAACGAGACTGGGACAGGCACATATAACCGTTTTTGTTGTCATATCGAAGCGCTGTTCACGAAAGTACATCAGTGACTCCAGCTTTCGCAAACTTTGGGAGAGAATTACGGCTGCCTGCAGGCCTGATCACCGGTATACCACCTGATGCCCCACGCAGTATAACCGATTATGCAAATGACTTGCGGGACAAAATGAATGACATTTATGAGCACGTCAGACAGACGGGCCAGCAAACGTCTGAGAAGATGATAACACGGTATGACCGCAAAATGAACAACAAAGGGTTTGACGAAGGTTCACTAGTGTGGTTACACAATCCAGCTCACAGCAAAGGGAAATCTCCTAAGCTTCAAGCTAAATGGGACGGACCGTACCGGATTGTGACAAGGATCAATGACGTAACCTACCGGATACAGAAAGGTGCCAGAGGTATTCTTAAGATTGTCCATGTGGATCGACTGGCGCGTTATTATGAGGCCAATAATGCTCGGAACGAGCATGTCTTAGGAGGGGGCAGTGTTGCGCGCCACTATTAATGTCTTGTACATGGCAACACTAGTTACACTAGCGCCCTCTAGTGTCGAGTACCAGAACTAGGAGAGTCAAGATCCTTGCAGAAATTTCGGGACCGATATGTACTCGAACGTTCTAGATGTCGCTTCAGTAGAAGGTTCTGGAAACTATCTGAGGCCCTATATAAGGCCGGTATAGACCACGACGAAGGCAGTATTGAATTAGCGATACAAGAGAATACTTCGAAGCGAAACAACTGCGAACTTAAGTGATCATTAGAATTATTGTGTTTTATTATTAGTGTGTTTTAAGGTGTAATTAGTATCCGTAAGTAAAGTGTCAATTTTGGTAATTCAATCGGCAGTTTTTAATTGTCTCGAACCTCAAGCTCGTAACAATACTAACTGGTTCGGCAAACATGGTTCTGCCCTTTCCGGAAGTTGTACTATGATTTTGACTTTGGACTTTTTACTATTTTAATTTAGGCGTTTTAAGAAGCTGGCTATGACAAAACATGTAAATACAATAGTACAAAAACTTAGGGTGGTTGTCTCACCTGGCATCGTGCCGACACAGATAATATCAGTGATGAGCAGTTAGACGCTTGTCTTCACGCACGTCTTGTTTGTACGGCGTTTCGAACCGTTCCGAACAAAAACGAAGTTACACGATGTTCACATACATACCGCTGCTACGCTGTATGTGCCGCTCGGCGCTTGCCGAGAAATCAGCAAATAACTACAAACTCGTACTAAATTATTAGAATCTGTGTTATCGCTTTATATTATACCTCTATGGCTCTATGGCTCTATAGATACCTAATATAGATTACTTATTTTATTATGTTTAGTTTTCCTCTGGTGGTCATGCAGCGATCGCTCAAGAGTTCACGACGCCGATGCATGCTTACTTGAACAGTGATCGCAGTTTATGTGCATACTAGCTGTTGCCAGCGGCTTCGCCGGCGTGTAACTCGAAAATTATCCTACAGGAACGTAATACCTGGATAAACGGTATCATTTGTGTTATATATGTTTAGACTATAACCTATCTTTTAGCTAAATAGGTATCATCAAGATCCCTTCAGCCATTCTGGTGTGATTGAGTAACATAAATCCATCCAAACATCCAAATTTTCGCATTTATAATATTTAGATAATTATTGTAATTAGTTCTGCCTACCTATAAACTGTTTTTTAAAATTACTTACCTGTCTAGTTAACGTGTCGTAACCCTGGAATCGGGCTGACATAGCAGTTACACCGAATAATGGGCAAATGAGGAATGCTTGCGCTGCGGAAAGGATCGCCGTGGAGACAATGGAACTGTCTCACAGTCTGACACCATCCACGCTTAACTTAACTTCTTTGTAACTTTATATTTTAATTGAATTTATTACTTTTGTAACCTTTGTGAAATTAAATTAATTTTATTATTTTTAAAAAGTCTTTTGATCGCCGCCATATCGTAACTGGCGCAGTCAGTCTTTCGCGACAATTGGTAGAATCTTCGACCAATTGAACGGTTTCGATCGTATAAATCGCGACTTCGAATCTACGACGGCGGCGCGGACGAAGACTTCAGGTGGAGCTGACTCAGACCCGTGAGGAGATGCAGAAGGTGCTTTGGTGAGAACTCTCGCTATTTCAAGTTCTTTCTATTTTTCTTAATATTCTGCCTAGAAGCTAAATCGCTATAAACATTTAGTTAGGAGATTAGGTATTCATCTTATAGCTCAAATCTTTATACATCCCTATTAGCTATCATAGGATATAAGTCTAACAGCTAAAAATCGCTGCAGACTCTTAGTTGAGGTCCGATAGTGTATACGTCTTATAGCTAAAATCGCAAATAGGCAGACACAAATCACCCAACTTTTTTAACTTATAACGTTTTTTTATTATTAATTTAAAAATGGCTTTTCCTAACGGTGAGGCAGCCAACTTTAAGATGATCGCAGAATTGATACCAAGGTACGATGGCAATACAAAGAGATTAAACCATTATATCAGAGAAATTGAAAATATTCTTAATCTTTTAGATGAAACTGCCAGGGTACATCCGGTAATTATATGTCTCATAAAGAGTAGATTAAGCGGTACCGCAATTGATGCAATAGCACATCAAGAAACTCTTAATTCTTGGGAAACTATTAAAGATACGCTCGTACGCAGATTAAGGGAACCTAGAAATGAAATCCAGGTTAATTTAAGCCCCATGAATGAATTACTGACTCTGTGGAGTCGAGAAACTGGCATCACTAGCTTGTGTTTGTTCCTAGTGTTTACAGAATGTATATTACTTTTTTTTTACTAAAACTATCTTTGTTTTTGTGAACATACATTAAATTTTCGTAAATATACTGAGAGGCCAAAGTTAATATATTAATTTCTTTAAATTTATCTCTAAGAGACTCTCTCGGTTTTAGATTTTTAATAGCTCTAATGGCCCTCTTCTGTAAAACAAAAATAGTTTCTGAATCAGCCGCATTTCCCTATAGCAAAATCCCATAAGACGTTATGCTATGGAAATAACTGAAATAAACTAATCTAGCTGTCTCAACACTAGTGAGACCTCTAATCTTTTTTACAGCATAGGCTGCAGAACTTAGTCTGCTTGCTAATTTGGATATATGGAGGCCCCACTGAAGCTTTGCGTCAAAAGTGATGCCAAGAAAAATAGTGGATACAACAGGGCTCAATTCCTCCCCATTTAAAAACACATTGGTATTTACATTTTTAACATTCGTTGTTGTAAATTTAACACAATTAGTGTTATTTCCGTTCAAATGCAGATTATTAACGTTAAACCAATGCACTAATTTTGATATAGCATTATTCACTTCGTCACATTTAAATGATTGCCGTTTAAGTTTAAAAATCAAGGAAGTATCATCAGCAAATAATACTATATCATGACTCTCGCCTACAAGGTGAGGTAAGTCATTAATATACACCAGAAACAGGAATGGGCCGAGAATCGAGCCCTGAGGAACACCCATTAGTACAGGTGACCCGGAAGAACTTTTACCATTGATAATAACCTTATGCTTTCTATTACTTAAATATGAAATAATAAGTTTAAGCGCTGTGTTCTTGACACCATAGTACTGTAGCTTCCTGATTAATGTCTCATGGTGAACACAGTCGAAGGCCTTGGAAAGGACACAAAATATACCCAAAGCATCCTCTGAATTCTCCCATGCACAAAAAATATGTTTAATAAGCTCAACTCCAGCGTCAGTTGTCGAGCGACCCCTTGTAAAACCGAATTGATTTTTATGTAGCAATTTATTAATATGTATTAAAGAAACTTAACATCTGATCTAAAATAATTTTTTCAAAAATTTTACTTAATGTTGGTAGTAAAGAAATTGGTTTAAAATTGGCGGGGTCTAATGTACTACCAGATTTAAATATAGGTATGACTTTACTATGTTTCAATAAATCAGGAAACACACCAGATTCGACGCTTATATTAAATATAGTGGCTAGATAAGGTGCTAATATATCTATTATAGATAAAATAACTTTAACGGCAATCTCCCATAAGTCTGCCGTTTCCTTAACATCAATAGTTTTAAAATATTTAACGATATCTTTTGGCAGTACTCTATGGAATTTAAAAGTATTTGAACAAGCCTTTACATTTTGTTTGAGCAATGATTCGGCGACAGTAGGAGAAGAATTTAATGATTTTGTTGTCAAAAAAGGAACATCAGTAAAATATTTCTCAAAAGCCATAGCAACTTCTTGATCAGATCGCGTTAAATTATTGTTAATATGCAATTGAAAATCCGAGTTGCACGGTTTGACCTTGCCCGTTTCACTATTTATTATTCTCCAGGTCATTTTAATTTTGTCGGATGCAGTTTTAATTTTGTTGCTCAAATGTAAAGCCTTAGCAGTGGAGCACACTTTTTTAAATATTTTAGAATATGTTCTTACATAATCTCTAAATATAACACTACTATTATATGATCTTTCATCATAAAGCTCGTATAACCTTCGGCTACTTTTATAAATTCCTACTGTCGCCCATTCAGTAAATGATTTGCGACAGTTAAAAGAGAAAGTTTTAGAAGTAAATATTCTACTAAATTCACAACTTATAATTTTAAATGATGTATCATACAAATAATTACCGCTATTTTTAAACGAAAGTGATGGAAGTCTTTTTATTATATTACTTCTAATTATAATATTGCATGCCGAGCGCAAAGCGCGTGGGTATGTTCTACTAACGCCTAAAAATCAAAATTCCACCGTTTTCTCGCATGAAATCGTATCCAGCAATCATATTATACATATAAATGATATAAAAAGTACATTGTTAGAAAGATAAATGATTGTTGAACTTATTAATTTTTTTTTAAATCGATTAATTGCTATTTTTAAATAAAAAAAGGGGTTTTAGTGGCTTATGGTGTGGATTTATCATGTCCCTGTGGCTTGTAAACACTATAACTTTTGAAAATATCAATTGTTTAACTCAATCTATTTTTTAATATCTTCATCTATCATGTGGGAAGCCACTGAATGTACCTTCTGTGTACTAAATATCGGGAATTTGTCAATAAAACAAAAAATACAAATTATTCATCTAAATTTATTTTATCGCCTTCAAAGTAGGCCCCATCGCTTGCAATACAACATTTCCAACGCTTCACCTAGTCTTTCATACATTTTTCATAGGCTATTTGCGGTATGGCCTTTAGCTCATTCAGCGAATTTTTTGTTATGGCTTTTATCGACTCAAAACGTTTTCCTCGAAGTGGTAATTTTAACTTGGGAAATAAAAAAAAGTCAGACGGAGCCATATCAGGTGAATACGGTGCTTGGTCAAGAACTTTTGTTGAATTTTTCGCTAAAAACTCTTTCACTATAATGGCTGTGTGTGATGGTGCATTATCATGGTGCAGCATCCATGAGTTGTGTTGCCACAAATCTGGACGTTTTCGGCGGATACTCTCACGCAAACGCTTCATGACGCCTAAATAATATTCTTTATTCACTGTTTCTCCCTTTGGAAGGAATTCGGAGTGAACCACACCACGGTAGTCAAAAAAAACTGTCAGCATCACCTTGATTTTGGAGCAACTTTGCCGCGGTTTTTTGGGTTTCGGCTCGCTTTCGAGACGCCATTCTGAAGACTGTTGGCTTGTTTGCATGTCGTACTCATAAACCCATGTCTCGTCGCCAGTTATTATACGTTTCATAAAGGTCGGATTCGTAGAAGCTCGGGAAACCATGTCTTCAGCGACATGCTTTCGCTGCGCTCTTTGAACAAAATTGAGCTCTTTTGGAACTAGTCGAGCGGCAACGCGTTTCATGCCTAAAATGTCAATGAGAATGTTGTGGACGGACTTAAAAGATATGTTCACCTCACTAGCCAACTCTCTCAGACTCATACGTCGATTTTCGAGCACTAGCTTCTTGATTTTGTCGATGTTTTCTTTGGTCGTAGCGGTTGAAAGTCTACCAGAACGAGGCAAGTCTACTACTACTTCTCGGCCTTCTTTAAAAGCCTTATACCATTCATAAGCCCTTGTTTTCGATATACACGATTCGCCATAGGTATTTCGCAACATTTTTAGTAATTCACCACATGAAATATCATTCGAAACACAAAATTTAAGGCACACTCTTTGTTCAACAATATTTTCCATTGTAAAATCACCGAGAACTCAAAACTATGACCAACAAAAAGTGTAGTTTAAAACAAATTAAATGACAGATCCCGCTCAAACTTTGCGCGCTAAATCAGTACAGTGATATACTATTATAAGATACCACTTGACATTACTTTTTCCACGCAAGAGTTATAAGCATGGAGATTGTAAAATATATAAAGTAGAAGTATCGAAAACAAAAACAGGAGTAGTAGTTAGTGTTCCTTAAACATCGATAGACTATCGATTAATCGATAGTGTTTGCACTATCGATTCTATCGATAGTCTGGTTAAACTATCGATTGCCATCCTTATCGTTATTTTGTCTATAGTAGATGTCTCCCTTTAGTCTAAGGCCAGAGAAATCCCTGTAAATAAACTGTGTGTGAATAGCTAAATAATATGTGTAACGCTGACGTAAATCACTATTTATGCGAGTGCTAGAAATGGCGGTTGATCTTGCGTTTTATAGTTTACTGATTTGTTTTGTATTTGACTTCATAATGAATTGAACATTTATCCTAAAAATCAATTATTAATGTGGAGTTATTTCTAGATAGAGGACAATAATAGTCCGTTTGTTAAGTGTATCTTTTATAATCAAGAATATAAGCATTTAGGAAATACGACCAATCTAAGAGATCACTTGAAAAGAAAACATGCCGATAAAATAGATAGGTAAGAATCGAAAGAGGGATTCGGATTGAACATCAAGTTCAAAATGAAGTGCAACCAAAAAAATCTAGAAGTTCTTTTAAAAATTATTTTAATAGAAATCAGTTGATGAAGACAAAGCCCCTATTGTGACTTTCCTTCACAGTTCTACACAGCCAGTGACAAATTGCGTATTCCTCAAAGACGAGCAAACAAAAAAGTGTAATAATTACTTATTGTTATTATTATTTGTGATACCTGCTCAAAAACAATCGATAGTCTATCGATATATCGATTAACTTATAAGAAACTATCGATTACTATCGAATACTTCAACAATCGATGTTTAATGAACACTAGTAGTAGTTACGCGAGCGATAGCTGTGAACCGGTATATATTCCGGTATATATTACTCTACTCTATGGCTGTGAACAACTGAGGCACTCTATGACTCAGGGTTGCCAACTTTATTTTTTAGGAGATCGTACCATAAACTGGAAAAGATCGTATTTTGCTAAGAACTCAAAAAAAAGATAGTACGCATCAATATTTCAATAAAACAATGGTAAAAAATACAAAAATAATATTATTATAACGTCAAAGCAAAATTTTACATTTACAGTATAACCATATAACATTTAAGAATCTGACACTAAACGTTACTACGACTTTTTTAATAAAAAAAAATGGGCTCGGACTGAGGTCACTCTACCGTATATTACAAAATATGTAATATATGATTATCTGCGTGGTGTAATATTATTTGGATTAGAACAAATAGAATGACGTAAAACAAACTCGAAGAAAGGCGGTTAAACTGCGCGAGGAATAGAGTTTAAAAAATTATTGAATTGGATGCGTTCATAAAAAAATACAAAGAAGAAGTTTAGAGCTCGTTTAATTTCAAAATTATTGATTTTTATATCGATAAAATGAATTTAATCAATTATCATTTTTATTTTGTTATAAAGATTGTAAGATTTGAAAAGATCGTATATTTTGCATACGATTTCGAATACATGATCGTACATCGTACTAGGGCCAAAAAGATCGTATGAATACGATTTAAATCGTACGGTTGGCAACACTGCGTGACTGAGGCTACGCCTGTCGCCTTATGCGCGCGAGCTATGGCCAGAGCGAGAGAGCGCGCTACACATGACACAGTATTTCTCACTCCTGCTTCCTTTGTTCGACACGTGGTATTTTTTGTGATCTGCAACCGTCTATAGTGCCACCAACTTATCTGTTCAGTTGACAGCGTCGCTAGTGGAGTGCTTATTATTGCCATTTAAGAAATTCACCGAGGAAATAGGTAACTACATATTCATTACACATAATATAAAATAAAACAAATTTCGTGTTAATATATTAAAATTAGTGAGAATTAGTGTTATTATATATATTATTTATATTTTATAAAAATAATTGTGGTTGTGATCTCGGAGTTCAAGCGGCCGAATTCCAAGAATTTCTGTTTTGAATAATTCATCTTCTAAGTCACTGGAATCGCTTTCACTCCCGCTCTGACACTTTATAATAAAGGGTTCATTTAAATACGCGTCGTTTAGTCTGTATTCATTTTAAATTTTTTTACATGATTACAAATGTTTTTCCACTGCACCGGTGTAATTTTATGGAATGAATCTTCAATTAATTGGGGCACTAGCACCACAAACTACAAAGCTAGGTACTTTAGATGAATTGCAGTAAATTGAGATAATTTTTTTTATTATGTTTCACAAGTACATTATTTGGTGATTTTAATTTTCCATATCTGGCAATACTAACCTGTCGCGGCAGCAACGCGTTCATACAGCTTTTCAAATGGTATAGTTGGGACTTGTACACGTTTCTCTTCTTTCATAAGATTCTTTAATAAGATAAAACTTTTAGAATAATCTATCGCGCATCACTTTTAAGACCTTTAGGCATTTTATTTACACTACTATTATTATTCATTATCTCATTAACATTGAGGGGAAATTCGTTGTTTTTTGTGACCCATCTGTGCTACTTACTGAAGTGGTACTATCCCTAACCCGAAGATTTACATTTCATTTTATTTTATTTCATTTGATTAGATTCTATGGCGAACCTTATTATTTTTAGAAATAAGGTGTTTAAATAATGATGTTGAAAATTTTCGCCTCTGTGCAATTAGAGGCTGATTACGGCTAAACAAGACCCATTGACCACCACCTTTTTTAAATTATAATTAAAGCTTAGGGTCTTGCGAAGTTTTTAAAATTACTTTAAAGTCATGGAACTCATTATTTAATTTTTAGGTATAATTTCAACATTAAACTTTGTTTCAATCATATCTGCATAATTTGTTTTCGATTAAAATTTTTGCAATTTGTATTAATGGTAGGCAGCTTATTTTTTTATGTCAAAGAGTCCAACTCATGAAGACTACGCTAAGAATAAAAAAAGGAGAAAAGAGAGCAGAATTTTCAAGAAAAAAAATTTTTGAATCGCTAAGTCGACATTTTTCAAAATAATACAAAAAAAATCATATCTCGTAAACTAAGAAAAATCGCGGAACATACATGGGGTATTTTCATGTTGCCCGAAAGGTCAGCATTCCAAAAAAAATTTTTGGACGTCACCTTTTGGACCACCCGTATATATATATATATATATATATATATATATAATAACCTTCTTGGTTATAAGCACCATCTTTCAATATATTTGTCTCTTTTTGACTTATTTGAAAATTAAAATAGAAAAGGCAAGATAAGTATATTGACTCAACTTATGTAGAATTGTATGTTCTCTCTATGCATACGTATGTATGGTAATTACTCTAAGAATGAACCCGTTGAGGGATTAGGTAAATAAAAAGATAGATTGATGACAAAAAAATTAAGGCATTAATATCACTTTTGCTGATATAGAATAACATTTTTCAAACATTTTAAAACTTGGTATTTTTTGCAAGGTATTAGATAGGAGTTAGATACTAAAAGTTTGTAGCTCTACCGAAAACTTAGTAGACTTGGTAACACTGCGTACTTGAGCCATTCTTTTTCGTTTTTTTAATTAATGTTTTTTTGATTTGGATGCTTTTACTGTAAGCTATGTCTTCATTTATCTGCTTTACAATATGTCGATGCGTCACATTGCGCAGCCCTTGGGAAATTTTGACGGCAGTTTGAGTCAGCAGACAGTTGGTGATATTATCTCAAGGTGCCTAATCAGACATCTTGATCTTGATATTTACATCACCATCGGAGGACTTGTTTTACCGTTTCCACTAATAGTTCACATGCGCAGACATTTCATGCGTTGTTACCCCTGAGGACTAAGATGTATTACCTTTTTTCCAGTTAGAGGGGTCTTCGGTCGTGTACATTCACCATAGGAAACACATCAGTATTACGCATACGCAGGTTGAGCAAAATGTCACGCTAGTCGTTATTTGTGCGGTTTTTAGGAGCTATCTACTTTTTATTTAAAAGATATATCAACAAATAAAAAACACATTATATTTCTACATAATCTTGATTTCATAAGAGCTATATCCAATTTTTTTTAAAGGAATAAATATTAATATAATCTCCTTACAACGAAACCACATAAATGTAAAATTATTATTGATAACATGCATCTCCTCGTAAAGTAAGTATTATTTTATTTTGCGATTTACACCAATGGATAAGCAATTTATTAATGAACATTTCTATTGTAAATTTTTTTCCAAAAGACCAAAATTTGATTTTATTAAGAAATTATTTTAAAATCTGGGCGTATTCACTACCCACGGGCTTGCTCAAGTCAGTGAGCCCTGAGCTCTTCGACGTGAAGTCCGTGTCGTCTGCCAGCGCACACGCTCACGTCATGTCAGTCGATAATATTATTACTTATTAGGTTATTTATAGGTAGTATTATTTGTTTGTTTTGGGTATATTTAAAAAAAAAGACTAAACTGACCATTTATTTTTTAACTCAAAACAGGACATGGGTTTATTTATACTCTAAAAATTTTATTTATTTTCTTTGAAGTAAATGCAAATAAAAAATGAAGCACCATTAGCATGTAAGGTTCGAATCCATAATTAACATTTCCACAAATATTATAATTTACACTATAAAAGGCTAATTCAATATTATCACTATAGTATATAACTTATATACTATAGTGATTATATATAGTGATATATAGTGATCATGAGGTCCCGGGTTCGAATCCTGAGTCGGGCCAAAAGTCAGTTATGAGTTTTTCATTTATGTTCTAAGTTATAATTAGTATTACTAAGTGATAGTTTTTTTTTTTGCTAAAATATAGTATATTATTTATTGCTTGTTTTTTTCTTCTTTTTCAAAAAATAATTGAGTACATAAGGTGTTCTATACTTATAATTCGGTAAAAAGTATCTAAGTAGGTACTAATATTACCTACCTACTTACTTTTTACTACCTACTTTTTACTATAAACTAAAAAAAATCAAAACTAAATTTAACTTAAAAGACTAATCTGACCATTTATTTTTTAACTCAAAACAGGACATGGGTTTATTTATACTCTAAAAACTATAACTTTATACAATTAGTGTTCACTACAAAATTATATTCGGTATAGACGGTAATTATTAAATGCAACATATTTTTTTTAAATTATTAATTACATTTGTCAGTGGATTAAATTTGCTTTAATAAAGTTGGTGATGATTTTAAATAAGAATAAAATTCTGCTCAAGTTTTTTTTATTGTTATCTTTGTTAACAACATCGCCTTTAGAACTGGAACCGTAAGTGTTTCTTTCAGACGTCCACAATTTGTTCAAAATAAAAAAATACTCTTTCTACCGGAGCATTTGTACCAGGTAGACATAAAATTTATTCTATTAAAAAAAATTATGTTGTTGACTTTGAATACTTCCATCTAACGAGTTACGGGACAATTTTGTGTCCCGGAGCTTTATTTGGGGACAATGGGACAGGTGATCGAGAAAAGGGACAGTCCCGTTCAAAACGGGACCTATGGTCACTTTACCTATAACCCGGCGACGGCTCCGTGGCGCAGTGGCTTAGCAATCAGTTGTTGCGCTGGGGGCCGCGGGTTCGAATCCCGCACGGAACAAATATTTGTAAGGCCTACAAATAATTGTTCCGGGTCTGGATGTTTGTCCTTGTGCAATTTATGTTTGTAAACTGCCTCCACGACTCTCATTCTATATTACTCTCACTCTGCGAAACATCCTATTTATTTGTTTATTCTTTATTGCACCAAATATTTGTACAAAAGGCGAGCTATCTATCTATTTACCTATAGTGAGTAGGTATCTTTTAAACTCACAATTTTCAATGCTTCATTTTTAATATATAATTAATTATAAAATTTCATAATTAGATAATATATGAAAATACATAATTCTAATATAATGCAACTAATATACCGAATAAAAAAATTAAAATACATTTATCGTTGTACGCTGTGTGTATTTTCATAAAATAGTTTATTGATGTTGAAAAAATACTACGTCCGTACAGTAGGTGACGTTTTACATATTACTTCTTACGCGATCCTATATTGTAGCGAGTCGGCGAGCCCGGCACACAAAATGCTCAAGGTCGTTCGCATGGAGTAGCCCCTTAAGCTGCTATAGTATGCAACAGGTCGATATGCCGATCGGGTATGAACTGAGCATAGAAATATTAAAAAGAGGAGAAGTGGCAAGGGGGCGTGTCTGTGTCCGCACGATATGATCAAAATGCTCACGTTCTATTCAAATGGCCGTCTTTGCGTATTAGTATACTTTCAACCGTAATCGTGAAACAATATCAGAATGCCGTGTTATTCAGTGGTTTTTTGTAAAAACCGAAGCCAAAACAATATCTTTGTAGATCATGGAATCACTTACCATATGTAAGAACAAGTATTTTACTATTTTTATCTTTAAAATCATGAAAAACAACAAATCGTAAAATATTTATTGCTCTTAATGCGTTATTTTTGTTTTCAAATATCACTGCAACGGTACTATTTTCTAGTAAATACATTGCTCCTTAACCACTACTTATGTATATCGCTAAGCGACTGAACAAGCAATGTAAAAATGACAAAACGATACTTTATTTATGGGGATGCATCGTGTAGTACGGCCACTGTATCTTGCGATGAGTTAGTGTTGTGCTTGCGCAGATCCACTAACGTATGCTATCGACAACAATGTCGATTGGCAAATTGCTATTATAGTTTATTCTTTCAATTTGTTAACCGTTTCAGCCCGGTGGGAAGACTGATGTGACATAATGGTATTTAATTATTTTGATTATTTTCACCGTTTACTACACTTCCATCATCTGTGGTACCCATCGGAGGCAGATCTCAGCCTTGGTTTGGTCGCTCCTGTAAAACTGCATTACGCAGTAAGCAGGAGTGTATCAAGCCTGGGCTGCGGCTTCGGCGACTCGGGATGTAAACACCAGCATACTTAAAAAGAAGTATAACTTCGCCTCCAGGTCCTTCAAAAGAGTTATTGCCAAGGCAAAGTCAGAGCACATAGGCAGAATTGGCGAGAAACTAGTTCGCCTCCCTTCGGGAACCCGTGCATTCTGGTCTCTCGCCAAGGCTGTCCAAGGGAATTTCTGTAAGCCATCACTACCATCTCTGCACAGGGAGGACGACTCACTGGCCCATGACGCAAAAGACAAAGCCGACCTTTTAGGCTCCCTTTTTGCGTCCAACTCGACTCTTGACGACGGGGGGGAAACACCGCCGACCACCCCGCGGTGTGAATGGTTCATGCCGGATGTGCTGTTCTCACAGCGCTCGGTTCGCAAAGCACTTCTCTCCCTGGACATCCACAAGTCGAGTGGGCCTGACGGAATCCCCCCAATTGTGCTGAGGACGTGTGCTCCGGAGTTGGCACCGGTCCTAACGCGTCTTTTCCGGTACTCCTACTCCCAAGGCGTAGTCCCGAATTCATGGAAGACAGCTTTTGTCCACCCGATCCCTAAAAAAGGCGACCGCTCAGACCCATCCAACTATAGGCCTATCGCGATCACCTCCTTGTTCTCCAAAATAATGGAATCCATTATCAACTGCCAGCTCATCCGGTACCTTGAGGATCACCAGCTGATTAGTGACCGTCAATACGGTTTTCATCGGGGTCGATCAGCTGGTGATCTTCTGGTCTACCTGACCCATAGATGGGCGGAGGCAGTAGAGTCCAAGGGGGAGACGTTGGCCGTTAGTCTGGACATTGCGAAGGCCTTCGATCGGGTTTGGCACAAAACGCTTCTTTTAAAGCTCCCTTCCTATGGGCTTCCCGAGAAATTGTGCAATTGGATCACCAGCTTCCTTGCAGTTCGGAGCATCAAGGTTGTTGTAGACGGTGCATGTTCTGACTACAAGCCTATTAACGCTGGTGTTCCACAAGGCTGTGTGCTATCACCAACGATGTTTCTTCTGCATATCAATGATTTGTTGCTAACTGGTAACATTCATTGCTATGCGGATGACAGCACTGGTGATGCTCTATACACCGGCCGTGCTAATATTTCTCGGGAAAACGTCTCCGAGTACCGGAACAAACTTGTGTCTGAAGTCGAGTCTTTGCTGGACAAAGTCTCGAACTGGGGGCGACTAAATCTAGTCCAGTTTAATCCTCAAAAGACACAAGATTGCGCGTTTACCGCTAAAAAGAACCCCTTTGTCGTATCTCCTCAGTTTCAAGGCACTCCCCTGGTTGCCTCAGCCAGTATCGGAATCCTCGGCGTCGACATATCGAGTGACGTGCAGTTTCGTGGTCACTTGGAAGAGAAGGCCAAATTGGCCTCTAAAAAGCTTGGCGTGCTCAGAAGAGCGGGACAGTATGTCATGCCGGCACACCGCCTGCAACTTTACAAGGCGCAAGTTCGGCCTCACATGGAATACTGTTCCCATCTCTGGGCAGGGGCTCCCCAGTGCCAGCTCCTTCCACTTGACCGCATCCAGCGCAGAGCGGCTCGAATCGTCGACGACCGAGTCCTTTCCGATCGGCTTGACTCATTGGCGCTGCGAAGAGATGTTGCATCTCTTTGCATTTTCTTTCGCATCTACCATGGGGAGTGCTCTGAGGAATTGTTCGGATTAATCCCAGCCGCCAAATTTCACGAACGCACATCGCGGCAGAACTCCCGATACCATCCACACCATCTGGATGATTGGCGGTCCACCACTGTGCGATTTAGAAGATGTTTTCTTCCTCGCACGACTTCCTTGTGGAATCGATTACCATCAGCGATTTTTCCGGACCGATACGACTTAGGGACCTTCAAGAAAAGAGCCTACTCCTTTTTAAAAGGCCGGCAACGTATCTGCAATTCCCTCCCTGGTGTTGCAGTTGTTCATGGGCGGCGGTAGTCACTTACCATCAGGTGAGCCGCATGCTCGTTTGACCCCTCTCCTATAAAAAAAAACTGAATTCGTAACTAGCGATCATAAAGTAAGTTGCTTAAATAATTAGGTTAATCATCGGTGAAGTGTTTTGGGTTGAATTATAGTATATTATGCCTTATCTTCGTGTTAATTCCATACTTTTATGTTTTCAAAACCTTCGAATGCGTTATTATACCTAATTGTCATGGTTCAGAATTCAGATAATATTATAATAGTGACTTTTGCTAAAATAAGTCAACATAATTCTCCTGGCTATTTATTTGTTATGCATGAGTGTGTGTTTGTTTTCATATATTTAACAATATCTTAACCAACCAGGGGTTTTTTAACAAAGGCTTGCCAGGTACATGGTGAGGAAATTAATTGATGCCACAGGAAGGCCACCAAACTGGTTCCCTACAAAAACTAGTACCATATGCCAAAATACCTACTTTTTCAATACGTTATGACAATCAAAACCAACAATACCGGATTTTTTTATTGTATTTGTTAGGTAGGTTAGGTACTTAATAATTTACGTTTAGTTACATATTGTTTATTTTTATTATATAATTTCCTGTGCGTATCGTTTTTTATTTATTTTATTTTTAATTTTAGTGCAATTTTAGTATAAATGGAAGATAATCGATAACTTTCCAATTTATTCAATCACTAATGTATACTTAAAATAAATGGCTTTTGTTTTTAAAATGCACAGGGCAACGATAGCGACTGATATTTTTGTGTGAGTAAGTAGTACGGTGAATGGTAAATGCACGCTGTTTCTGTAGGGATACGGTTTATAATTGATTGTGTAGTACGTTCTAATTTATAAAATGCGGGTGTGTGCGCGACTGCGTATCTATTGCTTTTACTGATCTGCAAGTGTAGTAGTAGGCGGGTGGTAGGGGCCAACTGGAGACACCGGGTTCCGATACATTTTCAACTACCGGGCATATCTCCTTCTATTATTATATCTATGGAACTGAGGCGCTGGGGAGGGGACACCCCGCATACCCGTACATCGCCCGTGGAGATGAGCTGAGTGATGATTTTTCTGTATCAAGGACTGCATGAAAATGACAAAAAAATATCGATGACGGCAACAATGACAAAATCATCAATTTTTTTTATTTCAGTATAAGAGTAGTGACTTTATCATTAGTTATTTAATAGTAGGCATGAATTGACTTTGTGAGTTAGCCCGCGAAATTATTATTTTTTTATTTTGCGACATTCATGGCAGTGTATATAGGTATTGATTTATAATCATAGAAATCTTCAATATGTTTCCATTTGTGATATTTGCTGCAAGATAATTAAGACTATTGAGTATTTCAAGGCAATCTGGCGTTCTTGTCTAATCAAAACAATGATTCACGAAATATTAAATAAATGCTAGTGTACTTCTTGAATTCGCGCGTAAACGTAAACAATGAAGTGAAAGTATTGTTGCCGTTCCGTGCGCCCAATAATGCGATCGCGCAGCCTCGCAAAAGTCGCAACGTCGCAATTCGAACCGCAGCGCGGGAGCGACACGGTTCATTGGAATCACGAGATACATCGATTCGAGTATGTATGATTTAAAAGAATTGATGATTTTGTCGTTGTCATTGCACAATGAAATGATTTTAAAATATCGATGATTTTAACATGTAACACTGTTGGCAACGCGTCTATAAAAACATTTTAATTTATTAGTTAACCGATTACGAATAGCTTTTAAAAGCAAAATTTCAAGTCATAATAATTTTATAAGAAACCGCTTAGTTGAATCTTAAAGAAATATCGGATTAATAATTTCAAGGTCTTGGGTTCGATTCCCAGGCCGGACTAGTTCGTCGTTTTCTTAGTAATATTTTCTTAGTAAATTCATATAGGGAATTTTTAAGATATAAATTATGTTTCCGGGTTCAGTTCCCCGGTTGAAATTACCTTTCCAATAACATTGTTAATTTAAAAAAATATTAAAATAAAGTTAGAGACTAGGATTTGTTCCCCGGTCGAAATGATCACTTTGTGTATAAGTGGAATTAATGTAAAATATTGCATAAGTATTATCTTATATAAGTTGAATACGTTTTGTATGAAAATAAAATGTATATTTTCAATGTTTGGTTCATAAAATATTTTCTTTGTGTTATCTGATAAGAACATGATAACTGATAACAACTTTGACATCTGATAAGAGATCTTATTAAAATACGACTACTTTAAACATTGTTACGGCCAGCAACTGCTTATCCCAGGAGTAGGGTTCTCCGCGGCCCATAGACGAAGAACCTACAAGCAGGTGCGGGCGTCCTAACGCCAAGGGTGGAAAGTTTCTAATTACAATAAACAATCAGGGTGGAGCGTTCTATTTTAATTAAGGGAGCTTACTTACCTCTATCCAAGGCGACTGGTCCCTCAGGATTCGGTCAGGTCGCATGTGGTTGTATAGTGCTAGGAAAGTAAGGGTCAGTGATGTGTATCTGGGTGTGGCTGGTAGTGTTATTGACCTTATTAGACCGTTACCCTCTGCAGCAGTTCGGACTTTAGCACCTCTCCAAACTACGGTATCCTCCCGCAGTCACTTTCTTCGTTTTCTACGATGACAGTCCTTTAACTATGTCGTACGATTAACTACCTTACAGAAGCCACTAACTCTCGTTTGTTATAAAGCTTACCACGCGAGACCGGATCAAAGGTCATTACCGTTTTGCGTGGCAACAGTTATTTCTAGAATATCAAATGCCGCACTAGCTATTATTGTCGAATGCACTTATACAGATTCTGAGTTAGATACAATAAGTCCCGGGTGAAGCTAAGAAGACAGGAATGCGCGTTACGTATCCTAAACCGTATATTTCCTAGATGCGTGTGTCGTATTCCGCTTCCGACTTCCCGACAAAAAAAAAACAGCGTGCCGCCGATCGCAGCTCTGAATTTGGACTCTTAATTTTTCTAGCGCGTTCTCGACACCCACCGTTCAACACGCTCGGACGAACTTCATCCCGTATCGCGCCGAGCCGAGTGGCATCTAGCGTCAATGCTTGACACGCTTGACAACGCTTTGCGCGAACAAACATAGAGAACTGATAATAACAAAAAATATAAATAAGTTTAGAAGCACTAAGAGAGCCTTCAAGGAACTAACTCTTCAAACGAAATGGATACAAAAACTGGAAAACAATTCTGCAGAGACTAAGTCAAGAAAAGATGTGATAGAACATGCTACCAAATTTTATAAACAACTATACAAAAAGAAGGAAGACGAGAATGCATTGGAAGAAGAAATTGACAATAAATCTAGAGTAAATACAGTTAAACCAATTGAAGAAAAAGAAATACTCTCGCATATAAAAATACTCAAAAATGAAAAAAGTCCAGGGCCTTAAGGGGTAACAAACGAAGCCCTTAAATTAGGTGCCACTATCTTACTTAAGCATATAACACACCTCTTTAATATGATATTAGACACAGAAATGGTACCAAGGCAATGGTGTACATCTGACATTATATTAATTTATAAAAAAGGAAACCCGTTAGATATCGGAAATTACAGACCCATAAGTTTACTGACAAGTATGTACAAGCTCTTTACATCTGTCATACTAAAACGAATCACAAAAGAAATTGACGCGTCTCAGGCAATAGAACAAGCAGGTTTTCGCTCAGGATTCAGCACAATTGACCACATACAAACTGTAGAACCAGTTATAGAAAAATAAAATAAATATAATAAATCTCTATATGTCGGCTTTATCGACTACAGCAAAGCTTTTGACAGTATCAACCATCATTTCATCTGGAATGCATTGAAAACATCAAATGTAAACGATAAATACATAAAAATCATAAAATATATATACTTAAATAGTACAAGTAGGGTTAAACTTGAAAGGAGAGGTGACCAATTAAAAATAGAAAGAGGAGTGAGGCAAGGCGATCCCTTGTCGCCGAAACTTTTCATTGCTGTATTGGAAAATATATTTAAACATTTAAATTGGACAAAATATGGCATAAATATCAATGGGCGTCGTTTAAATCATCTTAGGTTTGCAGATGATATAGTCATATTTGCTTAAACAGCTAAACAACTTAATGATATGCTATATTCACTAGATCAAGAAAGTTCAAAAGTTGGTTTGGACATGAATGTTAGCAAGACTAAGATAATGACCAATAGTCTCAACGTACCCATCAACATAAAAGGAAACAATATAGAATATGTAATAAACTACATTTACCTGGGGAAACAATTTTTTTTTATTCTACTAAGCCAGCGCTTATCTACGATCCCACCTGGTGGTAAGTGGTGATGTAGCCTAAGATGGTGAAGCGCACTGACTTAACAAAAGCCTATTCACTCTTGCCTTGAAGACACCCACACTGTAATCGGATGGAAAGACAGATGCTGGCAACTTATTCCACTCCTTTGCTGTACGCATGATGAACGACGTGGCGAACCGTTTGGTTCGAATGCGTGGTAAGTCAACAACGAAAGGGTGGAGACTGGCCGAACGTCTGGTTGTCCGATGGTGGAAGGGAGAGGGTGGAATTAAGTTATGTAATTCCTGCGCACACTCTCCGAAATGCATCCTGTAGAAAACCGAAAGGCTGGCTACTTTACGTCTGTGTTCGAGGCTGGTAAGATTGGTTTTAACCAAATTCGGGTCACCAATAAGCCTCATAGCACGCCTTTCCATTGAGTCCAAAGCTCCTAGGTGGCATTTTGCAGCACCAGCCCATATATGGCAGCAATACTCCATGCACGACCGGACTTGCGCTTTATATAAAGTAAGCAGCTGTCCCGGCGTGAAGTATCGCCGCACCTTTGCAAGTACTCCCAGCTTCCTTGCAGCTGCTTTGGCCTTGGACTCAATGAACTGCCCGAAGTTCAAATTTGAGGATATTTCAAACCCTAACAACTGAAGGCGGTCGGTATACTTCAGTGATACATTTCGGAAAGAAGGAGCCAAGGTGAGCTGGCTCCTTTTTGCAGTGAAGATACACGCTTGTGTTTTGGAGGCTTTGAACTTCACAAGATTGGCATCGCCCCAATCGGAGACTGCCTGTAATGTGAGATTCACACGCTCTACCATAGCTTCTCTTTCGGACTGGATTTGATCCCGACTGGCCCGAGGACTTGGTTGGTATCTCTCAACCACTGTGCTATCGTCTGCATACCCATAGATACCGGGCATAAGCAGATCATTTATATGCAGCAGGAAGAGAGTTGCGGAGAGAACGGACCCCTGAGGAACACCGGCGTTAGTCGCCATAGGATCGGATGAGCAGCCATCGACGACGACCCGGAGAGACCGTTCACTCAGAAAGTCCTTTACCCATTCAATCAGACCAGGGGATAAGCCGTACGCTGGAAGCTTACCCAAAAGGCTATTGTGCCAAACTCTGTCAAAGGCGTTCGAGACATCAAAACCTTCGAAATAAATATCCTTCATGAAAACTAATAACGAAGATGAAGTAGAAAGAAGAAAAAATATTGCATGGAGAAAGTTTTGGTCACTAAAAGAAATTCTAAAAGGAAAATACAGTATGAAAATAAAGAGCACTGTAATGGACACCTGCCTCTTGCCTAGTCTACTATACCACTACTGCCAAACGTGGACATATACAAACAAAGTGAAACAGAAAATAAATACAACACAGAGAGCAATGGAAAGGAGCATCTTAAATATAAATAAAATACATAAAGTAAAAAGCAATATAATAAGACAAAGGACAAAAATAACAGATGCACTCACGAAAGCTTTAACGTTAAAGTGGAAATGGGCAGGACACGTCTCACGATACCCAGATAATAGGTGGACAATACAAATCACACGATGGAAGGGACCGGTATCTGGCAAAACGAAAGTTGGAAGACCACACAAACGGTGGGCTGATGACATAATACAGCATGCAGGAAAAGACTGGATGAGTAAAAGTAAAAATAGAGAATTGTGGAAGCAGATGGAGGAAGCCTTTACTCAAAATGAGATCCATATCTCTGAAAATATATAGAGTTAACCGTACTAACAACAACTAATATAAAATAAGCTAATAATACTTGCAATAAGTACTAAACAACATCGGAATGTAAAAAAAATGTAGAAATGTAGGGATAAGGAATAAAGAGGCTTTATTATTATTATTATTATACATCTATATTCTCCCTATTATAGAGGTAACTTAAAACCTAATCACACGGGCCGAAGCCAAGCGTGAGCAGGTGCTAGGTGATGGTGTAAGCGGAGGTGACGGATGAAGTGGTGAGGAATTTGCGTGTGAGTCGGCAGGTGTTGAGAATGACAGCTTTCTGCAGGGTGTAAAGTGTGTGTTGGGGTACTTGCAAAATATCTAAACTGCGTTGTAGGCTTTTAGGTATAACTCCGGTAGATGAGATAACTATTGGGACTATATGGATGGCTTCTGCTTTCCATTGACGCTTCAGTTCTATTGCTAAATCTTGATATTTTGTAAGTTTTTCAGCAATGGTGGATTGAATGTTATGGGTGTTTGGTATGGCAATGTCAATAAGGTAAGTAGTTTTGTTATTTTTGTCATACATTGCGATATCTGGCCTATTGAAGTGGATAGTTTTATCCGTGATAATGGTCCTGTCCCAGTAAATTCTATGATTATTATTTTCTAATATAGTGTCCGGTTTATATTTGTAATATGGTGTAATTTTTTGTATAAATTTGAATTTAAGCGCAAGATGTT
Source organism: Parnassius glacialis (assembly GCA_033319125.1). NCBI lineage: Eukaryota > Metazoa > Arthropoda > Insecta > Lepidoptera > Papilionidae > Parnassius > Parnassius glacialis. The sequence continues at coordinate 43,552,318 of JAVANC010000028.1, forward strand.
GGTGTATTATGGAAGCTACCTGGTCATGTCGGTGTTTATAGTCGGTTTGTGCAAGGGCTCTACAGGCGGATGTTATGTATTGTATGTTTTCGAGACTAGAGTGGCAATGTCTGCAAGTATCGGTGGGAAGGTTAGGTGCGCGTATTATGTGTCTCTGGAAGTTTCGAGTATCGATGACCTGGTCCTGGATCGCTAACATGAAGGCCTCCGTCTCTGGGAAGAGTTCACCGCGCCTCAGCCATGCGTTCGACGCTTTTTTGTCGACATGTGGCTGCTGCAGGTCGTGATAGTGCCTTCCGTGTAGGGACTTCTGTTGCCATGAGGCGATCTTCTCTTCTACGTCAGTGATCCGTTCGTTGCGTTGTGTATTTCGGTCTGCAAGGTTAAGTGGTGTGAAGCGTTTGTCGGCTAAGGTTACTATTTCGTGGAGAGGTGAGTGTTCTGAGCGTTGATAGAAATATTGTCGAAGGCATTTGATTTGTTCTTTATGCAAGTTGAGGACATCTATTATACCTCGTCCTCCATCGGATCTTGAAAGGGTCCTCCTTTGTACGCAGGATCTAGGGTGGTGCTTGCGGTGAGCCGTTAGAGTGGTATTTATAATACGTTGTAGATTGATAAGGTCACCTTGAGTCCAGTTTATTACACCAAACGAATATGTTAGTGACATGTTGCGGGAGTTGAGCTGAGACCGGAATATACTATTGAGCCGATGTTTAAATTTCTTTTTGAGACCTTCTTTCGTTTCCTTTTGATGAATCTGTCGCGCTTGTTGGAAACCTAAGTATTTATATGAGGCCAAGAGTTCTAGGGGTTCAATCGTGTCTCCTGATATTAGGCTATAGCTATTACGGTTAATTTTTCCGTTTTTAACCGAGAACGTTTTGCACTTGTCGATCCCAAACTCCATATGAATGTCGTTTGAGAAAGATTGGGTGATGTCTGCAAGGCGATGCAGTGACTGTGTAGTGTTACTGTATAGTTTTATGTCATCCATGTACATCAGGTGTGTAAGAGTGGTGTGTTTGTGTGGAGTGATGATAGAGTAACCATGATTGGTTTTGTTCAGCATTTGCGAGAGAGGGTTTAATGCGAGGCAGAACCATAAAGGGCTGAGCGCATCACCTTGGAATATTCCTCGACGTATTGGAATTTCTGTTGTTTCTATACAAGAAGATCCTATGATTTTTAGTTTTCCAATGCTGCATTGAGTTTTTAAGAAAATGTATAATTTGTGGGTGAATTTTATAGTGTTGTAGTATATATAGGAGCCAGCTGTGCGGTACAGAGTCAAATGCTTTTCGGTAGTCTATATACATTGTGTTGATGTTTTTCCTATTAGAAATAGCTTGTTTCATTGCTACGGAGTCTATTATAAGTTGCTCTTTGCACCCCTGACTACTTTTTCGACATCCTTTTTGTTCTTCAGCAAGAATGTTGTTTTTGGCTATATGTTGATGTAAGAGTTCGGCTATACATGCTGTAAGTAGTTTATAAATGGTTTGGAGACATGTGATAGGTCTGTATTTGGCAGGATTTTGATGATCTGCGTCTTTCGGAATCATGTAGGTGAGGCCTTGTGTAATGTATCGGGGCATTATGTCTGGTTTTTGTATAAATTTATTGATATGGTTATGAAGTAGAGGGTGAATTGCTGTAAGTTTCTTATACCAGTAGTTATGTATGCGGTCGCTTCCAGGTGCTTTCCAGCTATGAGATTTTTTTAATATATTCACAAATACTTCCAAAGGTATTTGTTCAAATGCCATCGGTGTGATACTATCAGTTACTCTGAAATCTGTGTTCAGCCATTCCGCCTCTATGTTGTGGTGAACCGGCACAGACCATATACCAGACCAGAAACTATGTAATTAATTGGCAGGTGGTAATGGTGCATTTTGCCTATTTCTATGTGTGTCATGTTGCGTGTCTGAAGTCAGGCTCCTGTAAAATTGTTTTTCATTGTTGATAAACTGATTATTTTGTGACTTCCTAAGTGTACAGTTAAGTTTTAATCTGCTAGATGCCGCATTCAGTTTTTGTTTAAGTGTGTCAAGGAATTGTTCATCTCTCAAATTGGGTTCTTCATACTGTGAATGTATTCGGTATTTATTTTTTATTGCTTCTACTAAAGTTATGAGTCTATTGCTTCTGTTGCCTTTGATATATTCTGTTAGTCTTCCAATGTCTCTTCTGAAATCCTGTATCTTTTTTGTCAACCTAGTCTGCCAGGCGGGTTCTTTATTTCGAATTTGGGTGGGCAGCGTGTTTGTGTCTCTGATTTTGGTTCCGTTACTTATAGCTGCTGTGTATGCCGCGCAGTAAATTATGGTCTGAGTGGTCTCAAAGTCCTGCTCTCTCGATATGTAATTTGGTAATATTTCAGTGTTTATAAAATCTACAATTTGGACTAGCCTTTTAGAAGTTTTTTGTTTTGGTATATAAGGTCGTTTAGTTGGGTTGGTGTTCCGAAATTTGTCTTTTGCCATTCTAAACAGTTCCTGGATATTTTCCGAGTCGTTATTTTTTATTGCTTGGTTTTGTTGAGGTTCAAAGGCTTGAGTAGGTACCACTGATTCGTCAGATTGAGATTGTAAGGTTAAACTAGGTGAATGCACGGGCCCCCCCGAACGGGTTCCCGCCTTGTCGTGGCGGGGGGGCTTAGTAGCCGTGGCTTGGTCAACCGCGGTGAACAAAGAGGAACCCCTTGGCTGGCCCGAGGTGTAGGGCCGGCCCGAGGTGGCCACTCCGAGTGGGCTTCACGAGCCCACTACGGATGTGTGTCGGTGGGCTGCGGTGAGAGGGATGAGTGCTCCCTCCACCGCTGCAGCCGGGGTGGAGTCGCGGAGGAAGAGGAGTGCTGGTATGGCGATGCGCCACTCGCCCTATCCTCCGCGACTCAGACGGGGCCGCACCGTTCCTTGATGCGGTGGTGGTGGGGCTGCGGGGGGAGAGGAGTGCCGGTATTGCGAGGCGCCGCTCTCCCTACCCTCCGCAGCCGAATCTTGGTTGGCGGCGGAGCCATAGACCAGATCCGCCGCTGGGGTCAGGAAGGCTGGTGCTTCTGAGTGCTAGTTTTTCCTGGCCCCATGGCCTCCGCGTATCGGACTCGGGGAGGTCCGATACGCAGGTGGAGTTGGAGGCCGTGGAGGGGGGTAGCTGACCACCTCGCTACCCCGTGCAGGAGACGAGGCCCGGACAGACCGGGCCAGCACTAGTGCGGGGCTGCGGAAGAATTCGGATTCCCGCGGCCCCGCGCGCACGTGCGAGGAGGCACCGTGGGTTTTTAGCCGGTAGGAGTCCGGCATAACCTTCCGGTTGTCCCCGCAGCCGGAGGTATCCATGAGGATTTCCCCACGAAAAAAAAAAGGTGAATGCACGGGAGTGTTACTTTCTACAATGTATGGATGAATGTCAGCTTCTTGTGAGTTTTCTGTTTCGGCTGTAAGGGTGGTGTGTTGTAATGTGATATGTGAATAATTACTTTCTAAATTGTCTCGTTGAGAATTCAGCTTGCTTGATATATTGTCACGTATCTCTTGAAGTCTTTGGTCATTAATCATTTTGTTGTTCAATATTACTCTGAGCTGATCTGATATTCTCTGTACACTTACACCTGTTAACTCAGGATGTTCATCTATGACTGCTTGATGGAGGGGTCGACGATAAGCTGATTTATTTTCTCCAAGTTCGGTGATTTTGTAGTAATTTCTTACAATAGATTCCTTTTGGTCAGCTGTCCATCTTCTTCTTTGTGTCAAGCCTTGCTGGCTGCTAAAATGTGGTTGCGTGATCGAGTCGGTTTGTATGTGGTTGGTATTACTGTATGTTTGTTGTAAGTATACTGACACTTCATTCCTTATTTGATCTATTAGTTTTTGGGGAAGTAATTTATTTCTAAGTATAGCTCTGCATTGATCTCCCAATCTTTGTTTTGATGCTTGCATCTGTGGGTACTTATTAGAGAATTCTTTATGTAGGTGATTGAGGTATATTTTGCTAGTATTTAATTTAGTGGCTATGAGGTATGTGCGCCAGATGAATGTATTCATTTTTTCTGTCCATCTTTTGCGCGCACGATTTCTGCCTGGGGCGGGTGCAGGTTCAGTGGCAACAGCCTCCTGCACAACGTCCTCAGACATAAGTGATACAGAGTTTGATCTGGTTGAAGACTGGTATGAACATGGAGATGATGTAGGTGACTCGAATGAATGAAAAGGTGAGGGTGTCGTTGAGGTTATATCGCTTAGCATGTCGGAGTCCATATGTGTCGCTTGGGTCGTTTGACGGGTTGCTTTCGCCACTCGGGGATTCTTCGCACCCCTAGGCCCAGTCTCAGGCTGGCTTCCGTCATGACCAGTGCTGCTACTGGGTCCGCCGAGCACTTGGGGCCGTTTACTTCTTGTTAATACCATATTATTCTCCATTTGGGTTTTGGGTTTGGGACCGTTAGTTGGGGAAGGTTGGCCAAGATGTTGGTGGCTAATAATATGTTCGTCCTGTATCGGTAAGTACAGGGTTTGGTCAAGTTCGTAGTGACCGTTGATATGTTCATGCCTCCCCTTAAGCCCCCCACCACGTCAAGGTGATCCCCGGGGGGTTATTATTATTATTATTAAGAGATCTTATTGGAAGCTACCTTGCCGACAATGGGGGTCGTGCAGGGATTGATTGCTCATCTTGTGATAATGGACAGCAGTGAAATATGCTAAAATTGCCACCTGCTTTACCGACAACGAGGTGTAAGGTGAAAGTTAGTTGTTCATTTAGCTGCAGATAACAGCAGCGCGCTAATCTGTAGAATCAAAGTTTAAATAAGTGGAAATTTAAATGTTTGTAAATTTCAGCAATTTATGTAAAATTGACTTGTAAAATGTTTCAGGTTGACTGTATGAGCAAAATAGCTGAATTCTGGGTTGTTTTCATGTATAAATTCTTTTGGGATAGTGAAATATTGATAGTTTTGTATAAGACATTTAAAAGTGTTTTAAATAGTAAAATGTATAGAAAAAATGTAAATTAAACTATTGTATTAGATAAGATATTTGTATTTTCAAATAAAGAACATTATTTCAACCTTATATGTTAGATATTTAAGAATTCTAACTTAGTACATATGTTGTAAAATAGGCATATTTTGTTGAATAAATAAAAGGTTTTTTTGTATATAAAAATGTAATGTATATCATAGTATAAATATTTTCTTGTGCTCTTTATAAATAAAATGTAAAAATGTATGTCTTATACAAATAAAGATGGGCAAACCGTGAGGGATTGATAGTACAAATTTGATGTAATTGAGTTGCAAGATCGTACAGAGGGCTTGGCTCTCTTTCGAGTAAAGCTTTATTGATATCCCATTAGACTGGTTTTCATACAAATCGTTCGGAACCAGCTACCAGTATATGATACAGGGTATTTTTGAAACGCTCCCGAAAACAAAGACAGATAATAGAAGATACTACACCTTAGCACATGGGTCACAAATAAATTTGATTCCGACGAAAAAAAAATCATCTTTTCACAACGTTTTATTAACTTTATTAACGCTCCATCATGTTAGTACATCTAAATGAAATGATAATATCATAAAAAAAAACATGAAAATACTTAAACATAAAACCATCAATGGAATTACTGAATTACAATCAGCTGATTAAGGGTCAATGTACGTGAGAACGCAGAATTCGCAGAGGCCGCGCGCCCACTAGCCTAATGTGCCATACCATATCACAATACCTAATAATTTACAACACTTGTCTAAATACCTAACTTATCTACTTAACCTACTATTTTGCCACTGTGCTTGTCTCCACGTAGCCACTTTAATTCGAATTCACAGGTAAAATAACCCAAATAACTGGTTCGATTCCCCGCTAATGAAAAAAATACTTAAATGATATGTAACCAAGGTGCACCATGTGTTTTATTCATCGTGTAGGTATGTTTATTATTCGATGTATTCAGTTATGTACCTATTCAAATCAGTTCAGTACTAAGTTACTTAAAAAAATTAGGTATGAAACAGCTTACCGCTCTAAATCCTCCGTGGTGACGTGCTCAATGAAACCAGGCACACGTTGTTGCTGGTCTAATAACCAACGGCAGAAAACTCGCCGGCGGTCGTGATCGCCGGGAACTAAAGCTTGCACTTTGTACACTTTGTTTGGGCGCATTCGGTTACAATTTAACACTTTGTGAACTGTACAGTATGACACACTTGTTCCATCCCGACGCCTTAACAATTTAGCGATACTTCGTGTACCTAGGTTCGGATTCCGGCGAACGACATTTAAAATGCGCTCCTCCGAGTGAACAGCCACTTGACTTCCACCTCCTGCCGCTACCAGAGCAATGGGCCGATTTTCCAACACTCGCTGAAATGCTGCTGTTATCAGTCAGCTGGAAGTCGAGCGGTCGAAGGCGGGCGGTAAATTCGCAATGCATGCGAAGCATTCCTGCGAGCTTCTATAAACGTACGCGTTAGGCATTATAAAAACAAAACAAGAAACTTAAAACGTTACAACAAGGATAATATCATTAAGTAATAAATAGCAAGTAATAACAACAATTATTTAATAAACAACACAATTAAACTGTTTCTTTAGATAGTCAACACGGAACTGATTTAAAAACTAAAATTATTAATCAAATACGCTAAAACAAATGCGCACAATGTAAAGTCCTTGACGCACTGGAGAACCTTCCACACACCGTTAAAGCGTTATGTATGTTAAGACATCGCCAACGTTTATTATTTATAAGTTTTATCCCTACGACTAATTTTCATATGGAATTTAAAAGTTATGGTTGTATGGGTGTTTAGAGTGTCAATAAAAGTCACCACATATAACGCACAAAACGTTTATTGTCTACAAATACACAGAACATTTAATGCGGCGGATAATGTACACAGTGAAAACAAAGGAAAGACAATTTAACACAAACAATAGAACTTATACACAACTCGATATGTACCTCGCGACTACAATAATTATATTAATGAATACGATAGCCCGGACAAGCGCACGATTGACATGCATTCTACGTCGATAGCAGATGCGGACTGGCGGGGGGAACCCGCTCACGCGCAAGTCGATTGAGGCGTGGCCGTTTGACCTAGATACAGTCGTGAGTAGCTGTACCATAGTATAAAGACAGCTGTACGCTCACTCGCTGCCGCGCTTTGAAGTTCCAGGTTCGATATGCCTCCACATCACCCCCCCTCTAGAGACCGTGATACGGGCGATAATACTCAGGGAATTTTACTCTCCTTCCTGATTTTGTACATTTTATTACATTATCTTTACTACAAAAAATTATTGAAATTAATAAACGTACCTAATTGGGTACTCAGTACTCACACAATTATAAACACTATCTCATCGTTATCTTTGATTTTGTATAAGAAATGAAAAATTAAAATAAAAATGAAACTTCGAAAAACGCTCAGTGCCCAGGTTCAAGGCCAGCGTTTTTACGTGACGGGATCTATAAGCGTTCGACGTCCGCGAGTATATTGACCCTATTATCAGCTGATGTAATTTTTAAGTTTCATTGCTGGTTTTCTGTTTAAGTATTTTCAAGATTTTTTTATGAAATTATCGTTTCATTTAGATGTACTAACATGATGGAGCGTGAATAAAGTTAATAAAACGTTGTGAAAAGATGATTTTTTTTTCGTCGGAATCAAATTTATTTGTGACCCATGTGCTAAGGTGTAGTATCTTCTATCATCTGTCTTTGTTTTCGGGAGCGTTTCAAAAATACCCTGTATAATCAAGGAAGAAAAACGTCTAGGGAAAGTAATTATTCTGTCACGGAGCGGTTTGAGGATAATTATTGTTTTATTCCCAAGGGATCCTTCACCTTTAAATATAAATACAGTCCATTTGGTGTCGCTAACGCGGCACATATTGAAGAATTAAGGCGCTGGGACCGGGACGACCTAGGAAGACCCGTAATCCCCGCTTGAACCTATTTGAAGAAATTGAAGCGGCCGATACTCTTGTGTGTTACTCCGTTACGGGGTTCACATACGTTGTTCCCGAACCCAACGTAGGTGTCATAGAAGTTTACGGAATCCGCTGTTGAACGAGCCATGTCTACCTTACCCTTGTTCCTTTTCAAGCGGTTCTTCGTAGCCGGAATAAGAAGCGCGTTCCTTTTCAAACATTATATCTGACTCATCTTCAATCGCCCGTGTCATCTTATCTTAGTCTTAGCGCTGCACGAGTTCGCATCGGCTGCGTTTATCGATTTCGCTCTCACATTGTGATTTATTGTAGTATATTAAAATAACTTCGGTCACTTCCTCTTCACGTCTTAAAACAAATGAACCAATAACTCATTCTCAAGCACGAGAACTAGCCAGAAAAGTATTAGAAAATTGTGACATTGAACGAAAAAACAATTATTATAAATACAGTCAATCAAACATTGGATAGGGCTGCGTCTTACACTGGCTTATCGAAAAGAATTTTGCTCAGGATAAAATTCGAATGAAAATTAGCAGGACCCGATAAACAATTAAAATCGCCCACAAAACGGAAGAAGACAGAACAAAAATTTTGTGTAGATAATTTTGATCGTATAGTAGTATAGTTTATTTCGAAAAGAAAATCGTTCAGATATGCCCCAAGCTACTTGTTGCGTTACGCGAAAAAATAGCTTTCCCTTGGGTGTTCCTACGTTACAACGGCTGTTGAAAAAAAATGGGCTATAAGTGGCTTCAGTGTCAAAACAAACCATTTGTTTTAATTGAAAAGCCAGATATAGTTTTCGAACGTTATCAATATTTAAAGAAAAGTAGAGAATTCCGACAACACAGCAGAAATATTTTTTATTTAGATGAAACGTGGGTGGACAGTAATTTAACTTTCAAAAAGTGTTGGCATATGACTGGACCAAAATGAATTCTCACAAAATACTAGTTCTGGAAATAGACTCATAGTAGTCAGCGTAGGAAGCAGAAACGGATTTCTAACGCGGGCTTCTTTGATACTTAAGGCCGGTACTACTACCGGCGTCTATTATGGACAAATGAATGACGATAATTTTGGGAAATGGGTAGTTGAAAAGCTTTGCCTACACTTTCTAATCGCAGTGTCGTAATAATGGACAACGCATCTTACCATAGTATCCAAATAAATAAGACCCCAACAAAAAGCTCGTGGTTTGGTTGGATGACAATAAAATTTCATGCGACAGGTCAATGAGGAAACCAGATTAATTTGAAATAATATAATAATACAGACCCGTAGATATTAATAAATATAATTAAAGAACATGGCTATAACGTTATAAGACTACCTTCATATATGCACAATTTAAATCCTATTTAATAAGCCTGGGCCGCCATTAAATGTTTCGTAAAGGAACGCAACATAAACAGTGGTTTGTGTTTGACAAAACCAAAAGAGGTATTAACAACGAATGAATTTAAGGCAGGCAACCCATCTGCAATTCCCCTAGTGTTGCGGTTGTTCATGGGCGGCGGTAGTCACCATAGGTAGTCACTTACCATCAGGTAAGTCACGTGCTCGTTTGCTCCCTATTCTGTAAAAAAAACAACGAATGCGGTCGACAGTTACGGCAGAAAACTGGGCAAATTACAAAAAACATGTTCAGAAACTGGAGAATGAATACTTGGAAAAGGATATAGAGAAAAATGTTATGGAAGATTTTATCATAGAAGTCGGAGAAACTAGTGACGAAGAGTCACTATGTGCTTGTAGCGATGATAGTATGAGTTAATTAGATATTGATTGTGAGGAATAAAATATTATTATAAAATATTTTTTCATTTTACTTATAATAAAATGAATCTGGCTATTATATACAAAAAGAAATTTTCAAAACGCACTGGTAGTTCCAGAGATTAGCGCGTTTAAACAAACAAAAAAACAAAAAACTCTTCCGCTTTATTATATTAGTATAGATACGTATTTAATAGCTACGTGCTAGTTAATTTAATGTCTATCAATCTGTCATTCGGTAAAATTTCATTAGTTTTTTTTTTAGTTTACGACGGGCTGTTTTCCGCAACTCCACGTCTATGTGCGTAATTTGCGTGTGGGCAGGAATATTATGCTTATTCGAGCCATGAGATCTCCCCGAAGAAGCTCAGCAGTCTTTTGATGTTTCGTGCAACTTCGGGGAGTGATCCCGGCGTGCCGAGATATTTAGCCCTGTACGTAGCGACCTCCGGACATTTCAATATCACATGGGCCGCCGTTTCTTCTTCCCCGTACATTCCCTGCACAGGGGACTATCTGTAACACCTATAGTAAATAAATGCTTGTTAAAGGTGCCATGTCCTGTGATAGCACTTGTTACTATCCTGATCTGCGGCTTGTTCAGTCTCATTAGAACTTTGGTTAAACGACTGTTTATATCAGGCAGGGCCTCCCTAGCTTGTCTACAGTCTACTAGATTTTTCCAAAGCTGAGCGTGTAGATTAGTGAAGTGTATACGTACCAGTGAACGAACATTACCAAAGGGGATTGGTATGATTAGTTCCGGCCCTATAGTGGCCAGAGCCGATCCTCTTCTGGCCAGTTCGTCTGCTGCATCGTTGCCTCTGGATCCACTGTGTCCCTTTATCCATTGCAGAGTCACATTGTTGTTTTTACATACCTCATTTAATCGTTGATGGCATTTATATATTAGTCCCGAGTGCACCACATTGCAACTCAGAGCTTGTAGTACCGCCCTACTGTCGGTCAGTATTCTGATGGAGAAGTCATTTAAGGTCGAGGGTAGCAATATTCCCCTTCAAACAATCCAGAACCTTCTGATCGTAGCACCACAGTTTCAGGACACCCTCCGTGTAAATGGGTTTGCCTCTAAAAACTGGGCCTGTCCTGGCTACTCCAGGCCTCGCTGATCATTTTCCTCTGAATTGCCACGAGGATGTCATCTGCTACTTCCTTCGTAATGTGACCTGAACGCGCCCATGTTAAGGCCACACCCAAATCTGCTTTAGCAGCGGAAGCGTAGCTTGTTCTTGTAGCTTTTGGTTGCTGTTAGAGTCGCACTTTTTTGTGCTCTCTTCTCGGCGAGGTGGACTCTTACAGCATCCTTTTCAGGAAAACTAGGCAGCCCTCACATCCCTCACCTGCGACCCTCTGACGGGGCGCTTGGCCATTTCCCTATCTGTGGCTAGCAGATAGGGCCACCGTTTAGCTTGAAATCCGGACCAAAGAGGGCGTGTTGCCTCACGCCACTATATACCTCAGCGACGATCGGCTCAACCCTCCAGGACTCTTTCATCTCCGCGTACGGTGCTCGACAGCGCAGGTCCTAGCGCAGGCGGGTGTGTTAGTCCACCGGATACACCCACTCTCTCCGGCGGAACCGTCCCCTCCTCCTTTCTCATCCGAGCTTGGGACCGGCAATGGCGGAGTTTAAGTTAATTTCATTAGTTATAATTCGGTAGAATTCACCGGTAATAATGGTTAAAATTCACTTGATAAAATAAGCTATGCATATTAAAAAAGAAAACAAAAACAACAAATCGCAACAAAGCAACAAATTACATCCATAGACAAATAAATATGAATATGATTAGTGAAGATAACAATGTTGCCAACGTAAGCGATTTTTCGCCAATTAGGCTACTTAGGATGGAAATCGGTTACGAAAAATTCAGAAAGACGACGAGGGGAAATTCAGAAATAGGCTACTTGAGAGACGAACGATCGACCGTCAATTAGACTGAATCACAACAGAAGTTAATATACGCGTAAAAATTACCTCCTACGCAAAATGTACAAATCAAAATGAAAATACTGACAACACTGTCAATTTTGGGGAATACCCCAAAACTAAAGCTCACTCTCACTGGCACTAATCTGCAGCGACTTGCGCGAAAGAGACGGATAGGTCCGAATATACGAACGAAGCGTTAGAAAAAAGGGTCTTTAACTTAGCCTGTTGCACGTATTAAGTAACCAAATTTAGAATGCAAGAAGATTGTAAGTATTCGCTTCACTGTTAATAACATTTTTAATAACAAGTATTATAGTGGCTATGTATTTCATTTGTTTGTCCTTTGCGAAATTTCTCCAAGAGTCCTGACCGTCAATGTTCATTAATTCATTTTCGTAGTCATTTTGAAGGTATAATTGTTTGTGTAGTGAGAGAACATGGGAGAACAAGGAAAATATGTCAAGCATTATGGTGACGAATGGGAACGAATACCAGCGTTTCAAAGTAAGTAAAAATGTTTTATTTAAATATTCAGAAAGTATCGCCATTTTATATATAAATATAATTACTTTTAAGATACTAACTAGGCTGATATGGTGCCTACTTTCGGTCACAAGGTGGGGATAGTGGGTTCGCGACCCGCATGACTCAATGTATTATAGGGTTCCGTAGTCATGTCCTTTTGCGCTTTTCACTCTGAAATTAATAATATAAGTAGCATTTAGAATGTATGTGTATTCCATGAACCGCTATACAGTTCATATGTAACTGAGGGATGAAAAAAAATCAATAGACATAGACGTGTGGGGTATCATATATTATTATCTTTAACTAACCCGCACTTGCCTAGTGTGGTATATATTTTATACTGTTTAGTAAACTAATGAAGTCAATTTTATTTTACAGATTGGCTAACTCGAGCCCCCGTGGAACTGACGGATAGTAGAAAGTATGAGGCACTTTGTAAATTATGTGCTATCCACTTCGTGCACTCAAAACTGATTTGGAAAAGCATGTGAAAACTAAAACAAACAGACAAAGAATTAAGGTTTTCAAAAACACAACCCAAGCTTGTATGATTTAGCTACTCCTCAGTCAGACAGTTTATCAAAAGAAAAATAATGGACTTAAAAATTACTTGTTATATTGCTGCTCAAAGCTTGAACCGTAATATTGATCATCTGTAAGAAGGTTTGAAAACCTGTGGTATAGCAAGTCCTCTTGAAAACATTCAATTACATAGATCAAAGTGCCATTATAAAGAATGTTTTGGAACCAGCCATGCTCAAAGTACTTTTAGAAGAAGTTGGTAACCAAAGTTATTCCATAATACTAGATGAATAGCAATCACATGGTCAGTTTACATGCTGGGAGAAAAATGTACGTTTCTAGTTTCAGCGAAACCTGTGCCAGTACCAACACAGCAGAGGCTACAGAAAATTTTGACGGTGAAAGTCTTGCTGATGCTTTGTTGCTGCTGGCAGCAGATGATGATTGATGATTTTTTTAATTTGATACTTTATGTATATCTTATTAACAAACAAATTGTTAAAAATTACGTTTTTATTTACTCATAGCGAAGTTTTGACGTTTAGGCTACTTCAGGCTATCTCAGCTCAAATTTGACTACATTAGGCTGCTAAAGCTGTGAAAAATGGCGATATCAGATTCCAAGTTGTTAGCAACACTGGATGATAAGTGATTACCAGTGAATTATTGGCCTAAAGGTCTAGATAACAGGCCATAAACTCCAAAAAAAATGATGTTCTCTGTCTACTAAGCATGGGCGTTTTCAGATTTTGGCTGCAACGGTTACATAACTGATATTTAGTTTTCATATCGTTGTAGAAAACTGTTTTCAAATATCGATATCTGTAGTAATGGTTTACAACCGAAACATAACCTAAAATCAGGGGTATGAAAGTCCTCAGTAGCTTGCTTTACGTTGATATTAATGCCATCTCACAGTAAAAGTATTATTTTTCCCGATATTTTTACATAATCCATTAAAAGATGGCGCTACTGTGGGTATTTATTATTTATACCGAAGCCTAAATCATGCTAGCAAAGTTTTGAAATACGCCGGTATATATATATATATATATATATTATATATATTAAGGAAGCATATCACATCACGGTTTTCTCAAATAAACGTAATAAATATTTGCTTAAAACAAATTAGTTAAATTTAAATTAAATTGATTTCCTTTTAATTTTATTGAAATATGTACGAAATAATACTGAACCTAGGTGATAGCGCCCTCTAGTGTAATTTTCAGAAATTTATAATCCCTATGCCATCTATAAAAGCGCAGAAGAAACTTTCCTCGTTTCGTCACCTAATTATTTTTCAGAGTGGCTCATCTATGCCTGAAAACTGTAAAACGAGTGCAACATTTATTTTACGAATTACTTCGATTATTTTAGTTTAGAAGTCAGAGGCTCTAATATAATCTTAGATGTAATATTTAGACATGTATGTTAATATATAATTTATGATTGTTATGCAGTAATATAGTATTATAAATGTCTAAAAATACATTCTTTCTATTCTCATTTATGTCTATAATGTTTATACCCATATTTTTTTAAAGTGAGACGTAGGATCAGAGTTTGATTTCGAAGTCTATAATTAAACTGTATTCATAAGTAGTAAACATAATATAAATATAGAAAATTATTATAGGTACATAGTTTATTTATTATTATTATATTAATAATCATTATTTTTTATGATTATTTAAGTTGGCGATTTACCTTCATATACTTAACTAGGCTTAGGACTGACAGGAAAGATTTAAAACAAATGTACAAAATGCAAACACATATTACAAATAAATGTACAAAAGCAACGTCAAAAATTATTAATTTTACAGATAGTTTCATAGTGAACGGCACACCACGGCACACGCCATCAATGTCAAGTGCGCACAGAACACAATTACTCTCTTAATTGTTACGTTTGAAAAAAAAATCAAATACTTACTTTTTTTTGGAGTTTATGGCCTGGTGCCTAGACCTTTAGGCCAAGTCTTGAGTATTATTATTCGGTTTATTATAATTTCCCCAAGCCTTGTCTTTATGTATTATTATCCTTCATAGCTCACTGCTTCACAATATGTTGATGCGTCACATTGTGCAGCCCTTGGGAGATTTTGACGGCAACTTGAGCCAGCAGGCAGCTGACAGTTGGCGATGGTATCTAAAGGCGCCTATGCAAACAGCTTACCTTGAGAATCCATCACCATCAGAGCACTTGTTTCACCGTTTCCACTAATAGTTTACATGCGTAGACAGTTAATACATAATATCGCACCACTTTTACATATCAAAATCCACTTCAAACTATTATTTAAACTATAATACAGGAGCAGCAAATCGCCGCCGATGAAGTTCCCGCCAAAACTCCAAATTCTAACTTTCACATAAACAAAAGTTGCCTAAACGAAATATAATGTGATGAAACAAATCTAAGTCTAGTGCCTAATGTCCTATAGATCATTTAAATCTGACAACTCTCGCTACTACACAAACTTAAAAAATTAGGCAATTTTAACCATTTAAAATTCGACCTTATTGTTAAGAATCTTATAATTATATTTCACTACGTGCACCGTTTTATGATAACAACCAACATCGCAACGAAATCCATATTCGCTTCATCTCTTTCATACGTATTTATGATACTGTCGCTAGAACGAGAAACAACGAATATCAAAGGATCTCAGTTAGTTTTGGTTTTGGGCCGTTTTCGGTTTTTGGCATATCGTTACAGTTTGCGTCACAGAGTACATTATATATAGGGGGTTTGCGTTTTACGTTTCGTACGATGGTTAGTTGATTTTGGGTTTTGGTTGGATATGTGATAACGGTTATGTTCTTAGGTTTATCGATATGATATGATATTTGATAACATAACGTTATTAGGTAACTAATTAAACGTAAGTTTTGATATATCGGTCTCATGCTTACTGTCTACTAGTTAGTCTGTGGTTCTCTACTCTGTCTACGAAATAAATAAATTGTAACTTCAGGCTCAGAAGGGCTAGAACCCAGAGCCGTAAAGCCAGTTTTTAAAAAAATCTACGAAATAAAACAAAACATAATGTTTGGATTTTTTGATTTCTTAGATTTGTTGCATTATAGTGCAGAAAAATTGTGATATTTAATAAACCGCCCTAAATTTTAAATAGTTTTTAATAACAGGTCTTCTGATTAAAATTAGAGTCATGGAAACCGACGTAACTTGCATGACTGATGGTATCGAAGCTTTTGCTTCTCCAGGTGAGGAACTCACAGAATTAAATAACGCCGAGATAAACCAATCTGACTGTAAGAATATTCTTAATCCACAATCGGAATATGGTAAAAATAACATTACACAAGAAAAGTCTGCAAGTGTGGTTCCTGCCAGTACGTATGTTGACCCCGAAGCTTTTAAAGTGGGAAATGTAAATATATATGCCGAAGATATCGGACCAAAGTTGTATCCAGTTAAAGGCAATGTTGTTACACCGCCTATTATAACAAAAAAACTTCCAGAGGCATTTAATTACCTCCCTATATATGGACGACCACAATCCAAAGCTGATTTGGAAGATTTTCAAAATAATAAAATAAGGGAATATGTTGGATGTGATTTTAGTGATGAAGACTTTGATAAACTTGCCAAGTATTGTAGGTATGTTTGATTAATACAATTTTATATATTTATTACTAGCTGACCAGGCAGACGTTGTGCTGCCCTTTCCGAACGACCTTTTGCTTTCCCAAAAAAACTCCTGAAATTAGCAATAAAAAAATTGACGGTCACTTATTGGGATAAAAACTATTCTATCTCTCAAGTTGGACCAAACTGCACACAGTTTGCAATTTTTTTTTGAAATCGGTTCTATCTGTTGAATACTTACAGCAACACGTGGTGGTTATACTACTAAATTGTAGCTTATATTAGACGTTTGTATTTTTAACATAGCGCCATCTATTAAATATTTACTCAATCCAGTCACAGATATCGTCATCTGACAGAATCGTTTGGAGCTAACAGATAATTGTGACTGTCAAATAACAGACAAATAATTTTCAATAAAATAATATTGTATTGCGACTATAAATTGAGATGTAAGCTATCCTATCTTTTAAGTTGGACCAAACTGCACATTGACCAAAAATTTCATTGAAATCAGTTCAGTAGTTTAGGAGTCCATCGCGGACAAACAACGTGACACGTACTTTTTATATATAAAGATATAAAAACAGTTTTATATATTTTTTTATATAAGGTGCAGCAAATATTTAGGGCTCTTACAAACTATGAACATGTCCAGCATTTTATTGTTTTTTTTATCAAAAATTTCATAATACATATTGCCAATTGCTATGAATTATTTTTAAGTGTAGCATTGTTTCAACAGTTGACATAAGCTTCTCACTCTGAAATCTTATTGGTTTTTAGTTTTTCTCTACCTATATGTAATCTTATTCCTATCAACGTTGTCCACTGCTCCAATAATTTTGGGGTAGATACATATACATAAACACTCACGCCTGTCACCCAGAGGGGTAGGCAGAGACTATGGACTTCCATTTGGCACGATCCTGACAGACCTCTCTCGCTTCCTCCACATCCATATACCTACGCATACACCCTCGTCGGTTAAAGGTACTCTTGATTTGGCCCATTTTCAACATATTGCTAATTTGGTCGATAAACTTTGGCCTATGGCGACCCTTCCCGACTCTGCCGTTCACCTCTGCAACATAAATTTGGTTTGTCACTCTTTCCTCATTCATTCTTTCTACATGACCAAACCACCGAAGCATTCCTTTCTTAATCCTGGTCACAACATCATCTTGCAAACCACACTTTTCTCTTTCAAACAATTTCTCACTCTGTCATTCAGATTCATCCCTAACATACTCCTGGGGTATAATTTTACATAATTAGTATGGTCACCTTTTTGTATGGTATGGTCTGAAAATTGTCATAAAATTGCCACAGTAAAGTTATTGCTGAATTCATGGAAGTACTCAAGCACATGTAATAAGTGTTAAAAATAATTTAAGTAAACATGCATAGCTCGTCTATGCATAGAGAGAAACGGATTCCATTTTGAGGTACCGATTTTTATTTGGGACTACTTGTGAATGATGTGGGAGCTTTTCTGCAGGGCTCAGTACTTTCAGACGTAGACTTCTTTTTGACCATAGGTGTTTTGGGAAGTTAAATGAAACTATTCATTTTTAAGAAACAAGAGCTGCTTGTGGAGTGTTGCTTGTGGGGCAGTGTGACGTTATAAGGAGATGACTGTTGACCAAGTAAGGAGCGACTAATCTCAGAGGTCGGTCATAGCATGTCTTTTATTTTATGCGTTTGGTTGCAAAACTAATGTGGGCATATGTTAGACACACATGCTCTATTCAACCAATGAGCAGATAGGAAGGGAGGAGTGCAGGGTGTGTGTTGAGTGTAATTTATCATTTATTTTACAATCATACATTTGTCACACAATTTATAGACACACAATAATTCTTTATAGGCACACAGACAATAATTAATAAGTATACAACAAACACTATAAAGACAGAACAATTCTTCAAGTAAAAGGCAATAAAAAAGTTTTCACTGATCTCTTCAATCGTTCCCAGGCACCGCCCATATTTGCGGCCCCAGGTGGTATCTTTTTCCAGGTGATCAGCTTTTCAGATGGAAAAGCTCTAAGGCTGTGGTCGTTATTTTGCATAGCTTTGGTAATCTCTCTTTCAGCACCCACAAAGTTCGTCCCGTTGTCACTGTATATCATGATCGGCGAGCGATCATTCTTCTCAAGCTCATGATCATGAAGGAGGCCATGAGGGATGTGGCCACCTCTAAGTGCACTGCGCGTGTGGCATGTGTATAATGCACCCCACCTTTTTTCTAACCTTCGCCCGACCGTGACCTGTATGGGCCTGAAGTAGTCTACCGCGGTTGCAGTGAAGGGCGGTTGATTCTGGGCCAGCCTTTCTATTGGTAAGTGGCCTAAAGGGGTTATTGATGGGATACCCCTATAGGTCAGACACCATTGGCATTGGTTACATATATAGCGTATAACATTGCGTAGTCCTATTTGTGGTATCGTTGTCTCAGTTCATTCATGACAGTCTGATGGTTGCCATGATTCAAGGTTGCGTGCGTGTGATGCACCAACAGCCGAGTGAAGCCTTCGTTGGCATGTAGGACTGGCAGATTGTGTTAGTTTTTTATTCTGCTGTCTAAACACAGGATGCCGTTGCGGTCGATCTTCACGGATAGTATATTACATATATTTATAATTAATTTAATTAAAAATTAATTAATTAGATAGATTATAGAACGGTGACTTCTTGGGTGGTCGCCGCTCAGCCTCTATGGTCGCGATGTCTTTGGCGAATGAGTTGTATTGACTCCTTCTTATGAGCAATAACTTTGCTAATATTATATGATTCGGTGCGAGTTCAATATTTGTGTTTTTTTTAAGTAGTTTGGCTTTAAATACCTCAGCGGCGTGCAAAACAGTTGCAGCGACACAAACTAATCGACTGTACTTCGAAAATCGCTCTATCTCAGGTAAGTAATCGCTAACGTTACGCTTAATGATTACGTGAACTTGTTTCAATATTCGTTCTTCCCCTGAAGGGGGAACGGCGTTTCATTTCGTTTGTCCTGCGGCCACGTCGTAGGGTCGCTCCTAATAAACTCGGGTCCGTTAAACCACCTATGTCTCGAATTAAAGTCGTCGTCCGCGACATTATATGAGCTGGGTACCCATCGCCAATTGGTTGGAGTGGTTAAGCTTCCGATTTCGGCCAATCGGTGTGCAACAAACGACTAGAACGTGCGCGGGTCTGATTTAATCCAAGCTAATACTTTAATAATTTATTTTTAAATTTATTTAAAAATTTATATTTTATAATCCCACTCGCGCTTGACCGATTCGGCTAATCGATTGCCTAACACTGCGGCTTGAAGTTCTAACCGGCGAATCGATATTGGTTTTAACAGAGCTACTTTGGTCTTACCCGCTAACAATCGCGACGTTTTAGTACCGTCTGATTTTGCACTTACGTAATATACTGCAGCGGAATACACCTTTTCACTCGCGTCACAGGAAATGTGTAACTCCCCTTCTCCAGAGGGCGTAGCAGGTATGTACCTATCTATTCTAACTTTTTTAACAGCTGTAAGTTATTTATAAATGACAACCATGTCACTTGATGCTCGGTTGTGATGGGGTCGTCCCAATCTATCCCACTACGCCATATTTCCTGTATAAGACATTTGCCTATCATCGTGATAGGCGAAACTAAACCTAGCGGGTCGAATACCGACATTACCGCGCTATTTACCTGTGGTTTGGTAGGTAATGTGTCTCCTCTAATTACACTTTTGGGTGTGTTTCTGAGATTGACATTGAAACCTAACGTGTCACGTGTGTGGTTCCATATAAGGCCTAATGTTATCTATGTATCACTTTTACCTACTGTGGTCGTATCGCTACTGCGCGTATCAGTGACGTTTTTTATTACTTCGGTCACGTTTGACGCCCACCCGCGTAACTCGAAGGATGCGTTTAAATGTACTTTGCGCATGTCGTTTACCATTGACTTTGCCTCGTTTCCGGAGATGAACGCGCCTAAATAGTCGTCCATATAAAAGTTACGTGCTGTAGCCTTCCATATTATAAAAGTTACGTACTGTAGCCTTCGCGACCTCGGGATGTTGGTGACTGTGATTTTCTGCGTTTTTATTTTTTACGTAAATGGCCGTACATGGTGATGATGCCGCCCCGAATATTAACGATGTCATTCGATACTCTCGCGACGGCCTCCCACTATCATCGCCCCTCCATAAAAATCATAGGCTATAACGGTCATCTTGTATAATTTTTACTTGTAAAAACATTTCTTTTATGTCGGCTACTACTGCAATTCGACCTCTGAATCTAACTATCGGGTGTCTCAGTAAGAGTGCACTTTTTCATTTTAAAATAAAAACAAGTATTTTATGACCGAGTTGTGATATTTTTATTGTATTATAAAGAAGACATGTTCCGATTAAGTATGGAATAAAATATCCGGCAAATAACCCCCACGGCTCCGATGACAGGCCATTACTCTTTTCATGAAATTTTCCATGACTTTTGCACAGATATGTTGCTGTATCTCACCGATGACGCGTTGGATTTCCGATTTGAGCTCAGGAATTGTTTCGAGTTTATTCGCATAAACCCGAGATTTCACAAAACCCCAAAGAAAAAAATCGCACGGCGTTAAATCGCACGATCTTGGTGGCCAGTTGACATCAGAGTTTCGTGAGATAATGTGTTCTGGAAATCGTTGATGCAATAAGTCGATTGTTTCATGCGCGGTGTGGCAGGTTGCGCCGTCCTGCTGAAGCCACATGTTGTCCAGAGCCATGCCGTCCAGTTGAGGCCACAAGAAGTCCGTTATCATATTCCTGTAACGAATGCCGTTCACAGTCACTGCAATTTCGGCCTCATTTTTAAAAAAGTAAGGTCCAATCACGCCGCCTGACCAAAATCCGCACCAGACAGTTACTCGTTGTGGGTGCATTTGTTTCTCATGGATTGCATGAGGATTTTCTGTGTCCCAAATTCGACAATTGTGTGTATTCACGAAGGCATCCATATGGAAATGCGCTTCATCGGAGAAAATGACTTTTTCCGAAAAATTGGTATCGACTTCACTTTGCTCCATTACCCATTGAACGAATTGCCGGCGCTTTCCGTGGTCTGCTGGTTTGAGCTCCTGAGTTAACTGAATCTTGTACGCATGAAGGTGGAGGTCTTTAGTCAAAATTCGCTGCGTAGTGCTTTGTGAAATTTGAAGTTGTTGAGAACGATGTCGAATTGATGTTTTCGGGTTTTCGGCAACACTCTCGTTTACAGCAGCAATGTTTTCAAGGGACCGACCGGTACGTTGACGCAAAGGATTCTTATTATCCATAATTGACCCAGTTTCTTCAAATTTTTTAACCACTCTTCGAATGGTTGACACATTAGGTGCACTTTCTCGGCTGAAAATTTGGCGAAGTTTGCGAGCGGTTTCAGCGTAACTTTCCCCATTTTTGTAATGAGTTTTCACAATTATAACGCGTTGTTCTTTCGAAAACCTCTCCTTTTTTAATAATGGGAATAAACATAGATGACAGCTGTCAAATTTCAGAGTTGCCACTTGCATGAAAAAAAAATTATTCCAATTTTAAAAAGTGCACTCTTACTGAGACACCCTTTATTACGCCAAATAATGACTGTAGTAAGTCAGAGCCTGCTAATAATGCGTGGCTTTCCCCCCCGCATTTGGCCGCTGCGCCGAACACCAACCGTATTTTACCCTTCTGAGGGTGTACGACTGCAAAATGAGGTAGGTACCAGCTGCGTGGCGACGTGGCTGAAGTGACTATTTTTTCAGCATAGCCTGCTTCTATAAGGTTGTTTACCTGCTTACTATATTCGGTTTTAAGCTTTTTACTTTTATCCAATTTATTTTCTAAGCTATATAGACGACTGAGGGCTTATTTATTATTATTTGGCATCTCCCCAGTGTCCGTCCGCCAGAGTAAGGCCGCTTTGTACCTATTGCTATTGTCTATTTTTTTACAAGTCCTATCTAGGATAGCTAGGGCGCGCTGATCCGTGTCAGACTTCGGTCGGCGTGGCTCTATTCCTAGCGATTCTGTGCAAAAAAATATCTAATAAGCGTCGCGTGGGGTCTTCTAGCGTGGGGTCGTCGGCTTGCGTGGGCCGTACGTGATTAATTATCGCGACAGTATTACGAGGCCGCTAGTTTCGTCCGTGTAACACTCACCCTAACTTAGTTAACGATGCTACGGGTTGGTTTTTATTACCGACGCGCAATTGTCTGGACGTTATTAAGTGCGACTTGTCTTGGCCTATCAATATGGTCGGTTTGCCCTGTTCGTAACATAATTCTTCTTCTATTTTAGCTAGGTGTCTGCACTGTTGCACTAAATCTCTGTTTACCTTTTGTGGGTATAGGTTTAAATTCTCTATTGTGTTTCTCTATTATATTTTTGTATTGTATCTGTTTGGTATTGTGTCTATTGGATATTGTATTCTTTATTCTTGCGCTTATAGTTTCTAAGTGTCTGTTATATAAACCGCGAATAGATAATTTTACGTGACATGACTGTGTCGTTTATTTGGTTTTCCCCTACCCCTTCTAACGTTAAGAGCCGGCCGCATCCCCTAGGTATAGTAATATATGCCACGCCCCTTTCAACCAGCGTGATAGTTGAGCTTTCGTCTAACAAGGCATATTTGGTAGTTGTTCCTATTGGACCGCTTATGTCGACCGGCACTATTTTTAGGTAGGTGTTAGATGCATGTACGTGATTTACCGAGCTTACGTTACTGTGATTGATTGGAGGTTTGTTATCGCTACCGTGTAACTTTTTATGGTGTCACGCTTCACACTCGTTTACTCCGCATGGTACAATAATACTAAGCTTTTCTACAATTCGGTTTACTATCTCAGAGATATTGCGGCTGATCGAGTGATTTTATTGCCGCTACTGTATTAGATAATTTTCTCGCGAAACTACCTATATTGTGCCCGTTTTCCATCATGCGAGGCATGCGTTTTATATTTTCTAATTCGGAAAGTATTAATAATTCCTGTTTTCCGTAACGCCTTTCTAACGTATCCATTACTTCAAATGGGTCTGATACTGTGAATAATAAAGCTCTAACCGTTTCGCGAACCGCGCCTCTTAACGCTTTTCGTAACCTGGCTACATTTTGTACGTCAGTAAACATGCTTACTGTGTCGTTGAAGACGGATTTGAAAGCCATCCACTCTGAAATAGCCCCGTCGAAATGAGGTAGTTTGTGAATGTATTTCGGTGCCGCGGAGTCCGATTTGTTTGAATTTACGGCTTGAACAATCGGGTTGGCCAGCATCGCCATTTCGCTACTATTATTATTTGTATACGTCATGTCTTTATCAATGCGCGATTCGTCATTTTTCGTGTTAGGTGGCCGTGTGTTTGGCCCCGAGAGTCGTGCTTTACCTAATATTGCTGGTCTATCGTTTACATACCGCTCCGAAATCCAATATTCAACACGCGACTCTTCTACCCTTGACGGTGGTTCCGCGTCGTTGGAGTTTTCCAGCTCTATTCTGGCTATTTCCAAACGACTTAGTCAGCTGCGGCTGCCGCCCTAGCCTGTGCTAATGTGGAATTATGTAACTCTAATTTGGCTTTTAAAATAGATAATCGACTATTTGCCCTGTCCTCGGGGACATTTACTACTGTACCCGGCGTACTCCTATCCTGCGTATTTAACTCCTCGACTTGTACGGGCTACTATGCGTGCCACTGTCACCGTTTGTATGCTGTGTGCCGGTGCCCTTACTCCACGTATTTGTTTCTGCTGAACTCGTCTGCCCCGAAGCCGGTGTTGCGTCTGTGGTAGGCGTGGATTTGCCTGAACGTAATACACGTATGTTTTCCATTGCGCACGAGGGTCCCTAATCCTACCAATTAAGTACTTAAAATTAACACTTTATTCACTTTATCACTTTCACTTGCACTTATAGTTTCTATCCTACCTACCTAACGGTCTGACCGGACTCCTACCGCGGTAATGCCGGACCAGGGATGGAAACTAACGATGAAAGGAAGGTGGATACCTCCCGGTAGAGGGCGTATTCCTATCAACGTTGTCCACTGCTTCAATAATTTCGGGGTAGAATTTAACATAATTAGTTTGGTCACTTTTTTGTATGGTATGGTCTGAAAATTGTCATAAAATTGCCACAGTAAAGTTATTGCTGAATTCATAGAAGTACTCAAGCACATGTAATAAGTGCAAAAAATAATTTAAGTAAACATGCATAGAGAGAAACGGATTCAATTTTTAGGTACCGATTTTTATTTGGGACTACTTGTGAATGATGTGGGAGCTTTTCTGTAGGGCTTCGTACTTTCAGACGTAGACTTCTTCTTGCCCATAGGTGTTTTGGGAAGTTAAATAAAACTATTCTTTTTTAAGAAACAAGAGCTGCATGTGGAGTGTTGCTTGTGGGGCAGCGTGACGTTATAAGGAGATGACTGTTGAGCGAGTAAGGAGCGAGTAATGTCATAGGTCGGTCATAGCGTGTCTTTTATTTGTGCCTTCGGTTGCACAACTCATTTGGGCGTATGTGAGACACACATGCTGTATTCGACCAATGAGCGGATAGGAGGGGAGGAGTGTGGGGTGTGTGTTGAGTGTAATTTATCATTTAAATTACAATCATACATTTGTCACACAATTTATCGACATACAATAATTCTTTATAGGCACACAGACAATAATTAATAAGTATACAACAAACACTATAAAGACATAGAACAATTCTTCAAATAAAAGGCAATAAAAACATTAATAAGCTTACGTACTAGACAATTGTTAACTTACGTGACTATAACTTAAATAACTGCATAGATTGTATTAAAAGGCTATTATTCAAATTAATAATGTCTTAAATCTAGGCTGTTATTTACAACTTGCTTAAATCAGTTGTAAATAGCTTATTCCAATTTTTAAATATGCTATAATAAAACAGTCTTCAGTTTTTTTTTTATAGGATAAGGGTGACAAACGAGCACACAGTCCACCTGATGGTAAGTGGTTGCTGCAGCCCATAGACATCTACATCTATCCTCTATTACAAATCAAAATGTAGATGCGTTGTCACCCGTGAGGACTAAGATGGAATGCCTCATTTCCAGTAAAAAGGGCCTCCGGCCACCTGCACTCACCAAGCAAAACGCAGAGGTAAACCTCTACTTCACGCTGGTTTTCTGTGAGGTCGTGGTACCACCCCGGTTCGAGCCGGCCCATCCGTGCGACAACAAAAGCTGCCACGTGGCTCTACGAATTTAAGCTCTTTGTTTGTTTTATGATTGACGTTGTCAATCAAAATTTGTTAAGCTATCCGGAATAATTAAGAAAAGGATAAATTTTACATTTTAAGTTTTGCCATGATTTTCAAATTTTCTTACAGCCCTGAACACCTTAAAACTGGCAAAGAATTAACACTGCCGACAAATGTTCCTGCATATGGCCTCCTTCCCAAGGATATAAATAAAAATAAAGATGGGGACAGTCTTAATATAGTCAAGAAATTTAAGCTACGGGTGGATAGAGATAGAAGAAATCTGTACGTTAAGAAATTAAAGTACAGAGGGATGAGGCTTCTGCCACTTTCACTAGAGGTGAGTGATTTTTACCATACAACTTTTCATCCTCCGATTTCGTCTGAGTAGGTTCCATCAAGACTTCTAAAAAAAAACAACACTTAAGTTTTTTTGGATAAAATATAGCCTAGACCACACCTGGCATTGCTCTCTATCTGTTCGTAAAATTTCAAAACAATTGGTTCAGCCGTTCCAAATATTAGCCCGGATAGTCAGAGAGACAAAAATTATAAAATTGTTTATTCACGTAATCACTCAGCTAAAGGGTAGTTATCTCGATATTACAGACACTTTAATATGATGTATATGTATATAAGGAATTATTGCTTAATTCTCCCACACATTAATAGAGACCAAATTTTACAGAGAACATACGAGACTTTTGTTCTGAGTTAGTCTCTTTTTTATAAAAAAGAAGTGACCAAAAAAACTTACAGTTCACCTGATGGTGAGTGGCTACTGTAGCCAATTTCAAACAAACAAAGGCTGCAGAAGGAGCATTGTCACCTTTGAAGATCAAGATGGAATGCCTAGTAACCTGCAATTGTTCTGGATCTCGGTACTCTTCAGAATACATAGAATACAGCAGTGTAGGGACTGTTTGGAGGACTACCAATAAGGACTCCAAGCAAGAATAGGAGTCCTACAACATCTTTTGTTTGTGAGTTCGAGAGAGTACTTCTGGCTTAGCAATCTGCCATGTGCAGTTAAAGCTTCAGATTCTATATGTATGTAATATAATGAAAAATTAATAAAGACTGCTATAAAATTGGTTTCTGAGCCATTCGCGTCTGTCGAATTTTTGCATTTCTTATCAGGTGGTCACTATCCAAGTGGGTGCCCTTCTCCACCTTGCTTACCAGTACAAAGTTGCCATTCGAGAACTTTCCTTTGTCATCAGTAGTCAGTTCTTTGTGCTATATTGCTGACTCATTGCTACTTCAGCTTGATGGTTGTGTTATGACAGTCTTTTGAGGGGGTTTATGTTTTCTTGATAATCATTATAATTGTATCAGATATTTGTTCATTAGCACTAAAAGGTGCTAATCTCAATTTCAGGACCCTGAAGATGTGGAAGCTTCAAAGGGGCCACTATTGCAGCCGGGAAAGGACTTGTTGTTTCGTGTTCGCTTTTATAGGCCGTTTTTATGTGGCAAAGAAAGAAATGTGAGTTCTTTATTATTAACGTAAATTGGACCGTGTTATGTAGACATGATCCAATGTAAACACTAGCCAAAATAGTGATCTCTTTTTCAGTTTATTTTAAGTTACAGTCTATATACGTCCCACTGCTGGGCAGAAACCTCCTCTCACTTCTGAGGCGGGTGTTAGGGCAAGGCAGTGTCCGCCGCGCTGACCCCACACGTGTTGGCGGAAAGCCGTGGTTGCTCAGCGGGCTTAGCGCTTGCTGTGTATTTCACAGTACGCGAGCAACCCGGGTTTTTCTTTATAGAATAAGTGTGACAAACGAGCACACAGTCCACCTGATGGTAAGAGGATGATGTCACCCATACACATCTACATCTATCTTTGTTTGCACATTAAAATGCAGATGCGTTGTCAGACGTGAGGACTAAGATAGAATGCCTCTTTTCAGTAAAAAGGGTCTCCGGTTCTCTACACTCATTATACGAAACACATCAGTGTTAAGCTGCTATTTTATGCTGGTATTCTGTGAGATGGTGGTCCTTGCCCTGTCGAGCCGACCCATTCATGCTACAACTATACTATTAATATAGCTGCAGCATGGCTCTCATGGTTTCAGCTCTCTGGGTTAGCTCAACAGGGGAAGGATCATGCTTTCACAGAATACTAGCGTAAAATAGCAGCTTAATGCTGCTGTGTTTAATATGATGAGTGTAGATAACCAAAGACCATTTTACTCTGGAGACCAAAGCATTCCATAGTAAGCCTCATTGATTATTCTTTTTAAAAACTATACCTCCACACTAGGATTTTCTCATGTATCGTGGAGGCAGTTAACAAACATAAATTGCACAGGGACAAACATCCAGACCCGGAACAATTATTTGTAGGCCATACACTGCAACTCATCGTTAAGTCACTGAGCTATGGAGTATTCACAACGGTGACAACGCATCAGCAGTTGATTCTTATTCGAGGATAGATGTAGATGTCAATAGGCCACACCATCTATATACCATGATATGTGAACTGTGTGCTCGTATGTCATTGTTATTCTTATAAAGGCACGGGAGGCGATAGCTCGGTGGTGCAGGCGCATATAAAGTGTGGTGGTGTGGATGCGCAGAACTCGCGGCACTCGGTGTTCAGCTGCGACGTGGTGGTGCCGGGCTGCGGCGCGCTGGCGGCGCTGCGCGAGCGCGTGGTGTGCGCCAACGACGCCACCGTGCGCCTCGACGTGGCCGCCGCGCCCCACAACCTGCCCGCCACCACCGCCCGGGTACCCATCACCACCACCACCTACTTTCCTACTGTCGCACACACCATTCACATGTACACAACAATCTCATAATAAATAGGCCATTAATTTGAAAATCGTTAAAAATTATATGTATATATAGGGTTATTTTACAATTTGTAGCCACATTTTATATTTAAATTCAGATAAATAAATTATTATATACTAATATTACATTTTTTGAAAATACGAGCAAATAAGGCTTCTACTTATATTTGATATTATCCCAAATTGAATGTGAATTATGGGCAACAACTACGCTTACACGCGCTATGTATGTCATTCAATTGACGTTTTCGTTTCCCAAGTTTTTGCCTATTGTTTACTTTCTTAGTGACACGTTTACTACTAATGCTTAAGTTAGTAACTACATGACACGAATTATGATTCCAATTTTCCCTTTACACTTTTAAAGGGCTTAGAATCGTCATAATAAATAAAATAAAAAATGTATTTTTGCTTATCAACGACGTAATCGACGACTATTATTATGACGTATTTAAAAAATTTGAATAACCTCTCTGTAGCCCCCCAACCCCGAACGGGTTCCCGCCTTATCGTGGCGGGGGGCTTAGTAGCCGTGGCTTGGTCAACCGCGGTGAACAAAGAGGAACCCCTTGGCTGGCCCGTAGTGTAGGGCCGGCCCGAGGTGGACACTCCGAGTGGGCTTGGCGAGCCCACTTCGAATGTGTGTCGGTGGGCTGCGGTGAGAAGGGTGTCCTCTCCCCCTACCGCTGCAGCCGAGGTGGAGTCGCGGGAGAAGAGGAGTGTTGGTGCGATGTGCCACTCACCCTATCCTCCGCGACTCTAACGGGACCGCACCGTTGATGCGCTGGTGGTGGGGCCGCGTGGGGAGAGGAATGTCGGTATTGGGAGGTGCTGCTCTCCCTACCCTCCTTGGCCGAAACTTGGTTGACGGCGGAGCCAGAGACCAGATCCGCCGCTGGGGTCGAGAAAGCAGGTGCTACTAAACGCTCGATTTTCCTGGCCCCATGACCTCCGCGTATCGGACTCGGGGGGCGGGGGGGTCCGATACGGTCCGATACGGCCAACATTGAAGGACTACATCTCAGTTCCATAGGTCATCACTGGCATCTCGCACTGGTTGTACAGTCTCGTTTTTAAGTTTTGAGGAATACCTGACGAGAAGATGTGCCGTAATTTCCCGAATGCTGCCCAGCCAAGTTGAATCCGTCGATTGACCTCTCGGTCGAAGTTGGACTTTCCTAGTCGGACTGTTTGTCTCAGGTAAACATACTCGTCAACAATTTCGAGCATAGTGCTCCCAACAACTACCGGCATTGGTGTGACATGGACATTACACATGATCTTTGTTTTGACCATGTTCATTTTAAGACTTATCCGTTGGGAGACATTATTGAGGTCATTGAGCATTGTGCTTAGGTTCTCCAGCGATTCTGCCATAAGGACTATATCCACGGCAAATCGAAGGTTAGTGATGTACTCGCCATTGATATTAATACCGTATCCTTTCCAGTCCAATAGCTTGAAAACGTCTTGTTTTATTTATTAGGTTCTCCAACAGTTATAACACAATACATTTGAATAAAAAATACAAGTTCCAACATGTCTTAAACTAAGTACATAACTACTTATAGGGGAACACATCATGCGCTTAATAATAAAAATAATAATAAGTAACTTATATGTAAAAGAAAAGTCATAAAATCTATTTTAAGTTATTTTTTTTAACAAATTACAGAAGATATTTTTTTGTGTTATAGTCCCTGATCTGCTTACGAAAATGTTTTAAAGAATCAAAATTAAGATCTACCGATATGCTGCATTCATTGTAAAGTGTATACTCAATCTAGGAACAGCAGAGAAATGACCAAGTTTAGTACTAAGTATTGGTGGGTCTTCCAATGCAGTGGTGCAGAGTTTTGGGGATATAACGTCACCCTGTCTTCACATCTTTGCAGATGGATAGGTTTTGTACTCTGGTTCTGTACTCGGATAGCCATCGTAGCTCTACTGTACAAACACTTCAGCAATTCGATATACCGACAGTCAACTTGGCACCGCTGGAGGGACAGCACGTAGATGCTGAATGAAGCACATGAAGGCACCGCTGTGGCACTGCTTAAATTTCGACGGAATCAAAGGCTTTTTCATAGTCCACATACGCAAGGCAAAGTGGGAGATTGTACACTTCGGTCTTTTGTAAATATTTTTGGGGATATTTGTAAAATTAGCGCCATCATAAAAATTTCTGAAAAGGCACCCCTCGCTTTTTCCAATAATATAATTTTTTTATGATAATCACTATTTTGTTATTTTAAACTTATTGAAAATGATTTTATACTTTTTAGTTCAGTTTGTGTTGGAAAAGAGTGTTTTTTTAGTTTTTTTAAACTATTATTTATTTAGATTTATTTATTCTGAACAAACTGTGTTGATGAACTAATGCAAAAATACAATTAAAATGCTTAACGCCCAAACTTACAATTATATAAAATTACAAGTCAAATCTCATCATTGTAAATAAAATAAAGTATAAAATATCACAAAATAATAATAGCAATATTTGTCACAAGAAAAAATAAGATTATTTAAAAAATGTCATCAAAAATTTAAAACATTGACGGTCACATTAGCATGTAAAAACTTGTCAACACGACGACACTTTCCCAGTAGGAACTTTTTAAAGTATTTTTGAAGCTACTCTTGTATAACATTCTTTTCAAATCAATATTCTATTAAATAGAAGTAATGATCGATTTTGACAATAGTTTCTAGTCATAACCATACGAGGGATTATTTTATTATTAAAGTCTTTTCTCCCAGTCTTTTTTGGTGTATAGTCTCATATTCGCCAATAACTTTTGCAAATTTCGTGAATAAGACCAGTATATAAAGACATGGAACAGTCAAGATCTCAAGTCTTTTGAAATATTGGCAACATAATTTTTGTTGTTTCATTCGGACCATGGTTCCGATTTCTCTTTTCTGCAGAACAAAGTCTTTGTGTAAATTACGAGGGTGACACTTGAAAGTTCTTAGAAAATCAAAAACTAAACAAATTGGCAAGTTATTAGTTTTATTATATATTTTCAAAATAGTGTCCATTTACATCCGCTGCATCCGATGGAACCACTGCGAAAAGCACTTTGCCCACTTGTTCTTAGGGGTATCTTCGACGGAATTTTGAAACACAGCCATTGCTTCCTCGGCGTCCATAAAATGCCTGGAAGTTTTTCTTTTATTATCGGAAGTAAATAAAAATTGCAAAGTGCGAGGTCAGGGCTATAGGGCGGGTGATCCAGTAATTCCATGCCTGACGTCGCCAAGTAGTCGATTCTTTGCTTGGCGGTGTGCGACGTGGCGTGGTCGTGGTGAAGGAGGATCCTACTGCGAGGTCGTTTCTCCCGAACTTTTTCCAAGACAAATGGCAAACAATTGTCAGTGTAGCACTCTGCAGTAACTATTTTTCAATCCTCTAAAACAATTGTTGCGTAATGCCCTGTCCTTCCGAAGAACGAGGCCACCATCTTTTTTCACACGCTTCGTCCTCTCTTCACTTCAGTTGGCAATTCCTCGGAAGGAAACACCCAGACAGCAGACTCTCTCTTAGTTTCAGGATCATAACAATAAATCCAGCTTTCGTCACCCGTAAGTATGTTGAACACAGCATTTGAGTTACCTCCGTTAAATCTTTGAACCATTCCATGACACCAATCAACACGACGGAGTTTTTGGGCCTCTGTTAAATTATGAGGTATCCACCAAGCACAAAGCTTCCTGACCGCTAAATGTTCATGGAGGAGTTTGTGCACTTGACTCATACCGATGCCTAAAGTTGTCCAAATCTGCTGATAAGTCACTTTTATCAGTCTCTAGCATACGTCGCACAACACTGATGTTATCTTCAGTCGTTGGCGTATAAGGCCGTCCCTGACGCAGATCATCGGTGATTTTAGTGCGACCACGTTTAAACTCATTAAACCAGTTGTAAACAGAGGCACGAAATGGGGCTTCATCGCGAAAAGCCAATCGCTTAGACTTAAATGAAATCGAAAGTCATAAAAGGTCATTGTACGAAAATTTTCTCACGTTAAATTTATGCTGACGTGACACAGACAATTTTCAATTTGCCGCCAAATTGTAAAAAAATGACAAATTAATAAAATACATACACAATAATATTCGCAAACAGTTCCATTTTCAAAATTTGAACTTATTTTTTTATTATATCGTTTACAAGTGGCCAGTTCTAAAAACTTTCAGTGTCGCCCTCGTATATTTAAACCTCTGAGAATAAACTACTATAACATAGTCTTGACTCCACCAATTTTAAATGTTCAATATCAGCTTCATTCCGTAAGTTTCTTAGTACGTATCGTAACAAGCTGATCTTATTTTACTTTCATTCTTGTCTAATTCATGTTTCCACTTTAGATTACTGTCTATCCTCACTCCTAAGAGTTTGGCCATTTCTACAGATTATACTGTTTTATCACTTAGTGTGACACTCAGGCTTGTGTTGTTTCTGACGTTATTGCGAAATAACATAACATTTGTTTTGTTGGTATCAAAAGACTATATTCTAATGGATTCCAATATTTGGTTTATTTCAATTTCTAGAGTTATGTTTCAGAGGCTGAGATAACAGCATTTGTGTCATCTGCAAAGAGGACTAGCCTTGTCGAGTCTGTCGTTTTACGTACATACTGGTTTAAGTAATTAATAAAAGTAATAAATAATACGGGACCTAAAATGGAGCCTTGAAATACAGCCACCTTTACGTTAATCATTTTGGACTTCGTCACAACTTCAGACATAATTTCGTTCACCTTTTTATTTCTACGAACATTTTTCTGTTTTGTAAGTAAGATTGAAAAAGTTTCAGAGCCTGCCCTCGAACCCCATAATAATTCCAAAAGAAGATCACGATTGATGGTATCGAACGCAGAGCTCAAATCGAGAAAGAGTGCAGCTACTTTAAATTTGTTATTTAGTTTGTTAATGACATCATCAAGCAGCGCGTCCTTTCAGCATGATTAAGCATTGCATCCTGTGTACCGATGTTGTTTTGATAACCAAATTGTCCCCTATCAATAACCTTGTTTAAGACAAGATGAGCCACCAATCTAGACTTAATTATATGTTCGAATATTTTTAATATTCTGGGTAATAAATATATAGGCCTGTACATCTTGGCATCCGATTCGAGCCCTCCTTTATGCACTTATTAAAGAAACAACACAATGGTTTGGCGAGAAGACCTATATTGTCCTTTATTATAGTAATAGGGATATCGTCAAAACTGCAAGATTTCTTGGTTTTTGTCTGATCTTTCGCACTTCTTCTACAGATGTTGGTCTTAGTGTCATATCGTTTTCAACTCTATTTGTATTACGCTTAAGGTATGTTAGTACCATCTCAATTTCTGTTGAAAAATTATTGATATTGTGATGAAACTGGCGAACAAAGGTGTCAGCAATTTTAGCTGGTTCATGAACAATATTTTTTTCCATCTTTAGCATTAGTTGGGTTTGTATTTATCCCGCTAGGTTCCTATGCCTGTTAATGAGTCAAGAGATGATACACTTGGATAAATTTTTGGAACAATTAATAAGTAAGTCAATTTTTTCCCTTTGTCGCCTCTTATGACACACACGGAATGATATGATGATATGATATGATTTCGTTGATGGTGTGGTTAAATCTCTGTAGTCTTCAATTATATTCAAATGTTTAGTTAATTTTATTAAGATTAGACGATATACTATATGTTGTTGAGTTATTGAGCACTTTATCATGTATATGTACATGTAAATATGTATGTGTGTATAGATTTATATGGGTATATAAAAAAGTCTAGGTTTGTGTTTGTTTCCAAATAATAACTTATTATGCTGATTCTTTCCTCACTCACTTCTCTGCATGTTTTTCTTTAAGTTTTTGCTTTAGGTAATGTATGACCGTCCGTGAAGCCAATATTAGGCTCTATTTGAAAATCAGCGCTGCTGTCATTTAGTACAGCAGCTGTTAGCTGAAATAGGGACCTAATTTGACTTCACACAAAACCTGTTATTTTATATTTCGTGTTATTTTATTTTTCTTTGTGATGTCAAATAAAGTTTTCTTTCTTTAAAAAGAAATGGATTAGTGGATATTCTTACAACGCCACCGCCGCCGCTGTACCCTATATCTGTATCCCCATAGAGTGCTTTTTGTTTTGGGGGGTTTTTAAAATGTTTTTTTCTTTTTATTATTTCTTTTTATCTTTTCTTTTTTTTAAACGTTTCCTCCACACTAGGATTTTCTTCTGTGTCGTGGAGGTAGTTTACAAACACAAATAGCGCAAGGACAAACATCCAGACCCGGAACAATTATTTGTAGGCCATACAAATAATTGTTCGGTGCGGGATTCGAACCCGCGGCCCCCAGCGCAGCAACTCATTGCTAAGCCACTGCGCCACGAAGCCGTCATTCAGTTTAAGTTATTACCTTATATTCTTTGTTATTTTAATTTGTTACATAAAAACCGTATTTGTATTTACGTACTACGTATAAAAATATGCCTAAGTGAAAGTAATATCTGTTACCGTTATCCTGACCGTTATAGCCTAGTCCACTGCTGAACATAGCCCTCTGTAGATTGTTTCATAGGATGGAATATTTGTCTTGGTTGCTACGCTTGGCAAACGGGTTGGCAACTACGGTTGCTGGTTGTTTTCCTGGTTTCTTTCCCCTTTGTCGTCTCTTACTACACTTACAGGACAATATGGAGTAGTGGAAAGTCTTATAGATTTACTAATTCCGCTATCTTTTAAAAATAGTATCCTCTGCCCTAAGGTTGCCTGGAAGAGATCGCTGTTTTAGCGATAAGGCCGCCTGTTGTACCAATGTCCCTTTAACTATATAAATACTGTAATATGTTTATTGGTGTACAATAAAGTATATTTTACTTTTACTTTACTTTACTTTAATTTATAACTTCATAATACGTAAACCCTGTCATACATATGTCTACCTCTAAATATCTAGGCTGATTGTGACTTTTGAGGTTGTTAATAAAGGCTCAAAGCGGAAAAAAAGTCCCTGAGAATATATAGTTCTTTAGAAAAGTACTATGTAAATAATTTTTATTTTTTCTGCTTTTACTATTGTTACAAGTAATAGACTCTAAAATACTATATTATATTTTGACGGCTCCGTGGCGCAGTGGATTTTCAATAAGTTGCAGCGTTAAGGAGCGCGGGTTGAAATCCCGCACGGAACAACTATTTATATGGCCTACAAATAATTGTTCCCGGTCTGGATGTTTATCCTTGTAAAGTTTATCTATTTAAAGTGATCCCACGATACAGGAGAAAATCCTAGTGTGGAGGTTAATGCTTTAGAGTAGAAAAATATATTTAA
Source organism: Parnassius glacialis (assembly GCA_033319125.1). Lineage (NCBI taxonomy): Eukaryota > Metazoa > Arthropoda > Insecta > Lepidoptera > Papilionidae > Parnassius > Parnassius glacialis. The sequence continues at coordinate 43,588,113 of JAVANC010000028.1, forward strand.
AAAAACTTAGCAGACCTACATCCATGCATACCAATGAACATGTTATCCAATAATTTTTGCTTCACATCTCCAAATCTTTTAAACAAAAGAGCTCTTATAAAAGCTCAATAAAATGTCACTGAATTATATTGTTTTGCTATTTGTAGGACCTGTTTCCCTCGGGATTCTTTTTCATTAACAATGTGTTCTACGTGGACGAAAGAAAGGGGTGCATCGACTATAGCGAGCCGATACGGGAATGGGCGAAGAAACGTGGGCTTGGCGATTTCCCGAAGAAGGATATGAACAGCGTCAGGCTGGATGAGTTGGTGTTGAAGCTTGGGCACCCTGAGGTAAGACAAGAATCAATATGTTAATAATAGAAGTCATTCATGAGCTTAGTCAGAAGGTGCACAAATATATTTTGTGCACCCTCCCCTTGTCTTGAAAACTACTCAGAGATAAATTCCAATACCATTCATGCCATTTGTCGGAAATCGTAAGATTTATATGGCATTAATCAGGAAGATATATATCTGCTGTATATCTTCTGTTTTATATAACTTCTTCGGTTTTTACAACATTCACAGGATTATATGTGGTAGCGAATCCTCTTACGCCGTCAAAACGGCATTAGTATAAAGAACCATGCCCACTTTTCATACATTTAAAAACCTGATAGTAAAAGTTTATGTATAGTTATAAGGTATAGTAGAACAACTTCCTGTAAGTTTAGAAAATAATGTCATGTAGTCATTTTTACGATTTAAACGCTACGAAGCCCAAAAATATTAATATGTTACTCTTTAGGTTAGGATTTGCTGTTACCAAATATTAAATTTTTCTATCTCTTATTAATGTTCTATCACCACTTCCTCTGAGATTATACTAAGAAAAATCTTGTGTATCCCTACATATTTCTATTCTATATGATCAATGAAAAACACACAAAATGGGACAATACACAACGAGACGCAAACACAACAAGTGGATTATATTCTCTTTGGCAACAATGAAGGACTGCGCCGATGTCAATCGTAGAACTGTTAAATGTCAAAAAAGTCCGTTTCACCCGTGTGCACTCAATGACATACTGCATTATTTATTTATTTAATTATTATTTTATTTTGAATTAATCTGTACTATACAAAAAGTAATAAAGAAATATGTATAAAAAGGAATATATATATATAAATATAGAGAAATACTTACTGATTAAATAAAATAAATGTTTAAAACTCAGAAACAGAATTCAATTAAGTCAAGTAGCGAAATGCGAAGTATGTGAAATGGAACGTCTTAGAAAAAGGGTAGTTGAGATGCGTTCAAAATATGGTGGTAATAAGTTTACCCTTTACGTAGAATAAGCATAAATAAATATTAAAATTATTTTTCTCCTGCGTTTCTTTTAACATTGTGATACGCGTATTTAATTAAGAATTCAATTAGCTGAATTTTAAGATTTATTTCATTTCTATACATAGTCAGGTGAAAAATGGGCATCCTTCTTTAAGTATTTTTATTTTTAAATTAAGTAATGTTTATTAACTCTCAACTTCTTTTCTATAGTATAATATGTAGGTTCCATTTTACCCATTTCTGCCTTTAAATAGCAGTTCTTGCACTGTGGTGTTGCGCTCTGAAGATTATAATTACAGGCATTAGATTATAGTCCCAGAGATGACAACGCATCTGAAACCTCTTTTGTTTAAATTGACTGCAGCTGTCCATGCAATAGCCACTAACCATCGGGTGGCCTGTGAGTTCGTTTCTGTGTTAACATTTGCAATGCCTCTAAACCTGTCAAACCCAAAGCCTGAAACAAGTAAAATTGATAATTTAGTTTTTTGAAATTACATTATAAAAATATATATTAAGATCTATCAATATTATCTGTCTGATATATCTGTTTATGAAAATAAACGCCTTTTCAAAACCTAAATTTAGTCTGGGTCCTAATTGAACATATGAAAATTTCAAAATAATTATATTGCCCTAAACATATATTAAAAATTATACAAATACCTGCAAGCTGAAACTGTCTCTCAATGCAGTGTTTGTACCAAGTGTATTCGCTGAGAGCCCAGTGCCAAGGCCATTTAATGCCACGCCTGCAGCTGGCACCGCGCACAACACTTCAGCACCAATTCGTGGACTAGTATCAACTAAGCTCAAGTTTGTAGTACTTGGTGTCTGAGGCAAATATCTTCAGTTTTATAAAAAAAAATGTGGGGTCAGTTATCTTGACTAAATAAGTATGGTTGGCAACATTAGCTAAAAATAAGTAGTGTTGGCAACCTCAATAAACAATATATAGGGTTGGCAAACTTAACTAACAATAAGTAGTGATGTCAACCTAAACTAATAATAAGTAAAGTAAAAAGCATTAATTTGCTACAAAAAAAAAACCATATGAAAATTGAAATAGTGTGACCTTAATAATTAGTTAGGGAAACCCCTCGGTTATAACGGGAAACCCATTACTTCTGCTATTCTGTCACAGTCTGCGTATTAACCATACAGTGTATTAGGCAAGTGATGAAACACACGTATCTTAAAGTAAAATTAACTATAACTAAAAATACAAAAATGTTCACTATCTTCTTTATTATATAATACTATCTTGTATTAGATAATACCCTCTGTATTAGAGCGACACAAAGCCAGGGACTGATTAAGTAAGGTTGGCAACCTTAAGTATCAATGAGTAGGGTTAGCAATCTTAACCAAAAATAAGTAGAGTGGGCAACCCTAACTAACAATAAATAAGGTTGGCAACTATAACCAACAAAAGTAGGGCTGACAACCTTATTTAATAATAAGTAGGGTTGGCAACATAAACGCGCCGGAGCTAATCGTGCGGCATATTTGGTCCACGTGTTCACCACACACGGCGCGGTACCGGCAGGTGTACGTGCACCAGGGCGGCTGCGAGCACCTGTTCACGTTCTCGGAGGTGCGGCTGGCGGGCGCGCGCGACCCGCTGCGGCGCGCGCACTACCCGCGCCACACGGCCGTGCTGCAGCACCAGACCGTCTACTGCACCACGTGCGCCGAGTTCGGCGCCAAGTGGGTCGTGGTGGGCTGCGCCCGCGTGCCCTTCGACCCCGCCTTCTTCTGCGAGACCTGCTTCAAGCTCTACCTCTATAAGGACGGACAGAAGATCGGCGATTTCAAGGCGTACTCGTACAGGGGGAACGAGATGAATATACTGAAACCTCTCGGTTGACACGTGTGAAGTTGTTCCGAGATTGATAATGTGAAATAAAGTATTTTTAAGTATCGGATTTGTTTTCATTGTTGAAACCGACTTGTTCGGTGGTAGAGCCACGCAGCAGCGTTTGCTGTTGCACGTATGGGCCGCCTCGAGCCGGGTAGTACCACGACCTCACAGAATACCGGCGTGAAGTAGAAGCTCTGCTTCCGCGTTTCGTCTGGTGGTTCGTCTGGCGTCTGGTGGCTGGTACCCCAGGAAGGTACCCGAACCCCTGGAGAATCCCTCGCTTAGCATCCACGACCATGCTACTCCACTCCACAGCGTGGGTGCTCCGGCTGCCCTGCGTATTCTGGGGGAGGGGGGGGGGGGACAAAATTCCGCTCAACACAATAACTGCTCGGGCAAAAAGCAACAAGACCAAGGCGACCCCTGCCACGCTATACGTGAATTTCTGCAACATCAGGGGACTTCACTCAAACCTAAACGACGTCCACTACCATCTCGAGACGTCGAAGCCGGCCTTGCTCTTTCTAACCGAGACGCAGGTGTCCTGTCCGACTGATACTTCGTATCTCTTCTACCCGGGGTACAAATTGGAACACTCCTTTGTACCTCGGGCTGGAGTTTGCGTATACGTCAGAGAGGACATCTGTTCTCAACGCCATGGCAGTCTTGAAGGTTCGGACCTGTCCATCCTTTGGCTACGTGTAGATAGCGACGACCATCCGCGAGTCTACGGGTGCCTCTATAGGTCCCATAGCGGTATACCGAAATAGACCGACTCATCGACCACGTCCAAATGGCTACAGATTCCTTGCTACAAACAGGCCCCATCCGCAGAGATCGTGATCCTTGGCGATTTTAACGCCCACCACGCCGAATGGCTCGGTTCACGTTTAATCGATCATGCGGGGAGATCTGTTTATGACTTTGCTTTGGCATATGGTCTGACACAACTGGTTACTTCGCCTACGTGGATTCCAGATGTGGAGGATCATACACCTTCCCTGTTGGACCTTCTGCTGACCTCTCATCCGGACGAATATTAGGTTTCCGTCGATGCCCCTCTCGGCTCTTCGGACCATTGTCTGATCTAGAGTGTGGATCCACTCACGCTCCCTACGCAGTTGCGTTCTGCAGGTTGCCGCCGTGTTTGGCATTACAGATCGGCGGATTGGGACGGAATGCGGTCTTTCTTTGCATCCTACCCGTGGGGGCGGGTTCGCTTCTCGCGGGATGATCCCAGCGCTGTTACTGACTCTGTCACTGATGTGGTGCTACAGGGAATGGAACTATTAATTCTATTATCAGAGGTACCCATCGGTGGCAGATCTCAGCCTTTGTTGGTCGCTCCAGTAAGAATGCATTACGCAGTAAGCAGGAGTGCTATTAGGCCTGGGCTGAAGTTTCGGCGGCTCGGGATGTAAACACCAGCATGCTTAAAAAGAAGTATAACTTCGCCTCCAGGTACTTTTTTTTTTATAGGATAGGGTGACAAACGAACACACAGTCCACCTAATGGTAAGTGGTTACTGTGACCCATAGACATCTACATCTATCATCAATAAAGACTCAAGATGCAGATGCGTTGTCACCCGTGAGGACTAAGATGGAATGCCTCTTTGCCAGTAAAAAGGGTCTCCGGTTCTCTACACTCACCATACGAAACACAGCAGCGTTAAGCTGCTATTTTACGCTGGTTTTCTATGAGAGCGTGGTCCTTCCCCGGTCGAGCCGACCCATTCGTGCTACAACTATACTACTAATATAGCTGCAGCATGGCTCTACCACGTAATAATAACATCATAATAACTTCAAAAGAGTTATTGCCAAGGCAAAGTCAGAGCACATAGGCAGAATTGGCGAGAAACTAGTTCGCCTTCCTTCGGGAACCCGTGCATTCTCGTCCCTCGCCAAGGCTGTCCAAGGGAATTTCTGTGAGCCTTCACTACCATCTCCGAACAGGGAGGACGACTCACTGGCCCACGCTGCAAAAGAGAAGGCCGACCTTTTAGGCTCCCTTTTTAAGTCCAACTCGACTTTTGATGACGGGGGAACACACCGCCGACCATCCCGCGGTGTGAGTGCTCCATGCCGGATGTACGCTTCTCACAGCGATCGGTCCGCAAAGCACTCCTCTCCCTGGACATCCACAAGTCGAGTGGGCCTGACGGAATCCTCCCAATTGTGCTGAGGACGTGTGCTCCGGAGGTGGCACCGGTTCCAACGCGTCTTTTCCGGTACTCCTACTCCCTAGGCGTAGTCCCGAAATCAAAGAAGACAGCTTTTGTCCACCCGATCCCAAAAAAAGGCGACCGCTCACATCCGTCCAACTACAGGCCTATTGCCATCACCCCCTTGTTCTCCAAAATAATGGAATCCTTTATAAACTGCCACCTCATGCGATACCTTGAGGATCATCAGCTGATTAGAGACCGCCAATACGGTTTTCGTCGGTGTCGATCAGCTGGTAATCTTCTGGTCAAGTTGACTCATAGATGGGCGGAGGCAGTAGAGTCCAAGGGGGAGGCATTGGCCGTTAGTTTGGATATTGCGAAGGCCTTCGATCGGGCTTGGCACAAAGCGCTTCTTTCGAAGCTCCCTTCCTATGGGCTTCCTGAGAAATTGTGCAATTGGATCACCAGCTTTCTTGCAGATCGGAGCATCAAGGTTGTTGTAGACGGTGCATTCTCCGACTACAACCCTGTTAACGCTGGTGTTCCACAAGGCTGCGTGCTATCACCAACGCTGTTTCTTCTGCATATCGATGATATGTTGCAAACCGGTAGCATTCACTGCTATGCGGATGACAGCACTGGTGATGCTCTCTACACCGGCCGTGCCAATATTTCTCGGGAAAACGTCGCCGAGTACCGGAACAAACTTGTGTCTGAAGTCAAGTCTTTGCTGAACAAAGTCTCGGATTGGGGGCGTCTAAATCTAGTCCAGTTTAATCCTCAGAAGACACAAGTTTGCGCGTTTACCGCTAAAAAGAACCTTTTTGTAGTATCTCCTCAGTTTCAAAGCACTCCTCTTGTTGCCTCAGCCAGTATCGAAATCCTCGGTGTCGACATATCGAATAACGTGCAGTTTCGTGGTCACTTGGAAGAGAAGGCCAAATTGGCCTCTAAAAAGCTTGGCGTGCTCAGCAGGGCTTGACAGTATTTCATGCCGGCACAACGCCTGCAACTTTACAAGGCGCAGGTTCGGCCTCACATGGAATACTGTTCCCATCTCTGGGCTGGGGCTCCCCAGTGCCAGCTCCTTCCACTTAACCGCATCCAGCGCAGAGCGGCTCGAATCGTCGACGACCGAGTCCTTTTCGATCGGCTCGATTCATTGGCGCTGCGAAGAGATGTTGCATCTCTGCATTTTCTTTCGCATTTACCACAGGGGTGCTCTGAGGAATTGTTCGGATTAATCCCAGCCGCCAAATTTCACGAACGCACATCGCGGCAGAACTCCCGATACCATCCACACCATCTGGATGATTGGCGGTCCACCACTGTGCGATTTAGAAGAAGTTTTCTTCCTCGCACAACTTCCTTGTGGAATAGTTTACCACCAACGATTTTTCCGAACGGATACGACTTAGGGACCTTCAAGAAAAGAGCCTACTCCTTTTAAAAGGCCGGCAACGCATTTGCAATTCCCCTGGTTCCCCTGGTGTTGCGGTTGTTCATGGGCGGCGGTAGTCACTTACCATCAGGTGAGCCGCATGCTTGTTTGCCCCCTCTCCTATAAAAAAAAACACCCATAAACACTTACCCGCCACGCAGAGGGGTAGGCAGACACTACGGGCTTGCATTTGTCACGATCCTGACACACCTCTCTCGCCTCTTTTACATCCATATACCTCCATATGCATACATGCTCGCCGATTAAGGCTAACACGTTAAATAATTCTTTTTTATAATATAAGACAGGCAAAAAATAAAATATTTTGTTGTAAGTACCGTGTCTAGTTTCATATACATTTAGGAAGAAGCTGCTATTTTGACATTACAAACAGATACTTCAATTTTATTTATTTGTATAGAATAGATAAGCAGCTCAAATTCGGTTTTTTACCGACACTACTCGAATTTTAATTGCAATTTGATGTGTCGATTTATCACGTTCTCGGCGGTGATGGCAATACCGTGTAAATATCGTGTCTCAATCGACATGTCTGAAAAATAAAAATAAAATATTATTATTAACTTCGAGAAATTTCATATGTGCGGTCATCTCGCTTTGGGTCAGCGTGGCAAGCTTTCTTACCCTAAAACTCTCTGCGGTCTGTGGCTAGTAGTGGAATGTATGTACACTATTTTTTACCTTAATTGGGCAAATATGCAGTTGTTATTTTATTTCATATTTTTGGGAGATATTATATTTTTGTTTTCATTCTACCTTCTCTGAAATATTGAGGTTACCGAAGATTAGTAGCACTCATTGCCGCCATACATAGGCCTCCCCCATGGATTGCCTCATAGGCTGGATATCTGTCGTAGTTGAAGCTCTTTTATACTTAGCTGCCAGGAGGTTTAGATGTATTTCTACTCAGTTTCATGAATGTAATTCTTCTCACGTTCAACCTAAATAGAACTACGTTTATGAAATTTTGAAATTTACTCAAACGTATCAAATATCAGCATCTATTTTATGGTGTTAATAAACATCCAAGAAGGCCAATGGTATGAATCAAATATCGTCAATAAACATTAATTTTATCTATGAGTCCGTTTCGGAAAAAGCCGTTTCGAACGCAAGTCTTCTTTAGATTTTGTATAAGTCGCAACCACGGAGCAAATACAAAGAGGAGGTGTTGTAATTAGATTTCACTATGTAACAATGTGTGACAATTTGCGGGGTCAGGGGGTATTAAGCCCCGCCCATCATTACAGTCCTTCACAAGTCCACTGCTGAACATAGGCCTCCCCCAAAGAATGCCACAAAGCACGGTCCTGAGCCACCTGCATCCATCGACTTCCTGCATGTCTTACCAGGTCGTCACTCCATCTCGTGGGGGGACGCCCTACACTTCGCCTACCGGTACGAGGCTGCCACTCGAGAACCTTTCTTCCCCATCGGTTGTCGGTTCTTCGAGCTATATGGCCGGCCCACTGCCACTTCAGCTTACTAATCCGTTGGGCTATGTCGGTTACTCTGGTTCTACTGCGGATAACCTCATTCCTAAGTTTATCACGCAGAGAAACTCCGAGCATAGCCCTCTCCATAGCTCGCTGAGCGACCTTGAGCTTCCTCATACGGCCAGCAGTGAAGGACCACGTCTCAGTTCCGTAAGTCATCACTGGCAACACGCACTGGTTGTACAATTTAGTTTTAAGGTTTTGAGGTATGTCTGACGAGAAGATGTGTCGTAGCTTCCCGAACGCTGCCCAGCCGAGTTGAATCCGTCGATTGACGTCTCGGTCGAAGTTGGACTTACCTAGTCGGACTATTTGTCCCAGGTAAACATACTCGTCAACAACTTCGAGCTTAGTACTCCCAACAACTACCGGCATAGGTGTGACATGGACATTAAACATAATCTTTGTTTTGTCCATGTTCATCTTAAGACCTATCCGTTGGGAGACACTATTGAGGTTATTGAGCATAGTGCTTAGGTCCTCCAGCGATTCTGCCATAAGGACTATATCGTCGGCAAATCGAAGGTGAGTGATGTACTCGCCATTGATGTTAATACCGTATCCTTTCCAGTCCAGAAGCTTGAAAACGTCTTCCAATGCAGCGGTGAAGAGTTTCGGGGATATAACATCACCCTGTCTTACACCTCTCTGCAATTGGATAGGTTTCGTACTCTGGTTCTGTACTCGGATAGCCATCGTAGCTCTACTGTACAAACACTTCAGCACTTCGATATACCGACAGTCAACTTGGCACCGCTGAAGGGACTGCAGCACCGCCCAAATTTCGACGGAATCAAAGACTTTCTCATAGTCCACATACGCCAGACATAGTGGCAAATTGTACTATTCGGACTTCTGTACAATTTGCCGTAGGGTATGTATGTGGTCTATGGTGCTAAAGCCCTTTCAGAAACTTGTTCTTGTTGTGAGGCTTGTTCGGGAGGCTGGAAGTCGTCAAGTCTGCGCGCGAGACGATTCGTAATGACTCTCGAAAACAGCACGTAGACGCGGCTCAGAAGGGAAATCGGTCTGTAGTTCTTCAAGAGAGCGTTGTCGCTTTTCTTGAAGAACAAGACCACCGCACTTCTGCTCCACGCCTCCGGTGTAATGCCACCATGGAGGACGGAATTAAAGAGCCTCTGAAGGACTACAAGTACCGGTCTTCCACCCGCTTTCAGAAGCTCCGCTGTAATTCCATCCTCGCCTGGGGCCTTGCCGTTTTTAAGGTGTTGGAGAGCCATTCTAATCTCGCTCAGACTGACGTCCGGGATATCTTCGGAATAATGTCGGATAAGACCCGCCCACTTAACTATTTTCCATCTACCGATAAATAGTAAAACTACTCGCATCGTTCTATATCGATGTTGCAATATATTTTAGCTATCTTGTCGATAGATGGCGGCCTATTCACAAAATGGTTATAAAAACTATAAAAATAATATTTTGGCAATTAAAAATTGAGAGATTTTTCTAGAACTATTTTATAAATTAAATATAAAATTATTTACAAAAGAAATATGATGCCGTCCATAGCATCAGAACGTCTATCTGTGTAGTTCTTACACGATAAAACATAATACTTCATCCTTTTCTTCTTAATGCTATGAAAATACACCGATTTGCGATATTTTTTATATAGGACAGGGTGACTAACAAGCACAAATTCCACTTGATGGTAAGTGGTTGCTGTGGCCCATATACATCTACATTTATCCTCGTTTGCGAATCAAAATGCAGATGCATTTGAGTGAGAACTAAGATGGAATGCCTCTTTTCCAGTAATAAGGGTCTCCGGTTCTCTACACTCATCGTACAAAACACAGCAGTGTTAAACTGCTATTTTACGCTGGTATTCTGTGAGAGCGTGGTCCTTCTCCGGTCGAGCCGACTCATTCGTGCTACAGCTATACTACTAATATAGTTGCAGCAACCTACCACGTAAAAAAACTAGTGTCCGACCGAAACAGGATTTTCAACCGAAACCGAAAACGAATCTTCGGTCTAGGTGTCAGTTTCGGCCGACACCGAAACCGAAACCGAAACTTATTTAGACATGTTTTTTTATTGTATACTGAAATCTGGTATATTTTTATACATATACAGATAGGTAAAGCATGTTAACCCTTTCGCTGTCCCGTGCACTACATATAGGTCATTGCTATTGTCTTACTATTGTGTCTGGAAACCGGACAGTGAACGTGTTAATGAATCACAGTTATTGTAATAGTCATGTAGCAATATATTTATTTATTTTAAAGTAAAAATCAACAATTTAACGTTAAGAAATACTTTTTTAAGTCAATTTTGTAAAAAAATCAACACTTCACCCATAAAAAGTACTTACTAATTGAGAACATATTTTATTGTGTTCACAATATTGTCAAATATTATATTATTAACTTAATTTATCACACTCACATACACACACAATAGACACAAAACTTAACAAAATCCCAGAAAATAACCTGCTCAAAGTTCAAAAACTTTAATAAACTAAGTCTGTATAAAAAGGGTTATTTTAATATTTAGTACCTAATTTATGGATGATAATAACCCCTAGAAATGAGGTAATCACTACCAAGCTATTTCTAATTAGTTTTGTGTTGTTAATTGTGTTAATACATGATGAATAGGCCCCCTAAAATGCGATGCCCCCAGATTTTACCACAGATGACTAATTAATTTGATCACTTTTACGCTCGAAAAAGAAAGTCACAAATTTAAGTTCTTTTGTTTGGGGAATCGCAAGAAGCCCCTCTTAAATGCGACTGCGAGGCCGTAGTAACTACCTTCAAAGACCGCGAGTGTTACGTTGACGGATTACGAGACTTGTCAGGAATTAATAGATATGAGTAGGTACGTATGTCGTGTCAAGGCATGTTTGGTAGGATAGATCTGTTGGGTAGATCCTTGGAACGAAAAAAAGGGGCCTCGCTGATGCACCTTCGCCCACGTTTATATTAGTCCACGCTACGCCTTTAACTGTAAACTGTTATTTAAAAAAAAGTCCCTCTAGGTTTCTTGCTGGTTCTTCCGAGGACAGAGGCTTTTTTTTCGAACCAGTGGTAATCAAACAAAAGAGTGACTTTCAATAAGTATTATTTATAATCTATATTGAATAAAAAAAGTTTCTGTTTCTGTATAATTATGAATAATACACGAGTCACGAACTCATCAGAAAGACGCACGACAATTCACGAGCACTGAGTTTTGGTGCCGCCGAAGTTTCAGGAGATTTTTTGCCGAAACTAGATTTTTTTGCCGAAACTTGCCGAAACTGAAATCGAACCCGAACCTTCGGTCGGTCACTAAAAAAAACTTAACAGTATACTTACTAAAGCCACGCCCACTGTGATGACGTCAGGGCCTTTTTTTTACATTTTTTTACATGGTTTTACATATGCATACCCGCCTCGCGGGGGCAGGGACGGGTTATGTCGGACTCGCACCGATTAAAACCCCATGGTGTTCGACCCTCGTCGCATATTGGCAGGGTCACGGGAACGCTTTCGCACACATCCGCGGCCCCATCTGCGCTGGCCGCCCCATGGCATTGCCCAGAGGGGGATGGGGGAGGAGAGGACCGCTCCTCCCCCATCCCCCTCTCAGGCAAGGCGCACTAGAACACATGGCGCGCCCTCCTCCTCGGCCTCCAACTTAACATGCGGAATGGACGCCCCCGTGTCCGACGCGCGAAGGCCATGGGGCCAGGAAAAACTAGCACTCAGAAGCACCAGCCTTCCTGACCCCAGCGACGGATCTGGTCTATGGCTCTGCCGCCAACCAATATTCGGCTGCGGAGGGTAGGTAGAGCGGCGCCTCGCAATACCGACACTCCTCTCCCCCCGCAGCCGCACCACCACCGCATCATTTAACGGTGCGGCCCCGTCTGAGTCGCGGAGGATAGGGCGAGTGGCGCATCGCCATACCAGCACGCCTCGTCCTCCGCGACTCCACCTCGGCTGCAGCGGTAGAGGGAGCGGACACCCTCTCACCGCAGACCACCGACACACATCCGAAGTGGGCTTGTCAAGCCCACTCGGAGTGGTACACCTTCAAAAATGATAACATTGTAAAAGCGATTCACAAATCGTAAAAAAGAACTATATTAATGTTAGCTGTCTAAATAACATTATCTATACCAGTGATGCACAGACTTATTAAGACTAGGGGCCACTCGGGCAAATTATGAACTGATGGCGGGCCGCCAGAAGTATAGGTAATTAAAGACAATAAAGAATTGATAATAATGTATTAAAATTGAAAAAGAATTTATTAATTTGAAGCTTGGCACTGCATAGTGCTTACAATCTTTTTTATATTTGGCTCAAATTTACTTGTAGCAACACGTAAAACTGCTTCCAAACTTTCATTTGCAAGGCGGTTTCCATTTTTTTTTATTATTATTTAGTATTGAAAAGGTTTGTTCACATATATAGGTAGAACCAAATAAGCTGGCACATTTCAGAGCGTTTATGCGCAACTCTTTGTACGTATTTTTATCAATGCAGCGGTAAAAGTTCAACAAGTCTCCTTCGTTGAATTTGTTGCGTAAATCTTGGTCGTTTTGAATGTCGATAATTTCTAACTGCATTGACTCTGGCGCATTTTCAACTGAAATCGTGAAAGGATTGCTGAATATGTCCAACAGAGTTTTCACTTTTTTAAACTCCGAAATACTGCCTTGAAAAGATGAATCAAAATATCTAGCTTTTCTACATAACTGAAATTAATCGCCGTTTTGTTGAATTTTTGAGCCATTTTCTTATAATTCGGAAAATGATTGTAATTTCCAGAATTCAATTGCGATCTGAAAAGTGTCAGCTTGCATTGAAAGGATGATACATGAGCGTAGAGCTGGGATATCAGTTGATTTTTGCCTTGAAGCCGTGTGTTCAAGACATTCAAATGATTTGTAATATCAACTAAAAAAGCCAAATCACACAACCAATCAGGATTTTAAAGTTCCCGGACATCCCTTTGCTTTTCCGCCAGAAATATTCTAATTTCTTCTATTAAATTTAGAAATCGTTCCAGTGTCAATCCACGACTTAGCCACCTTACTCTGTATAATACAGTAAATCTCCATAATCGCTTTCGATGTCATCAAGGAATTGTTTGAATTGCCTGTGATTGAGTCCTCGTGATTTTATGAAATTTACAGTCGAAACTACACCACTTTCATGACATTTTGAAATTCAATTTTTTTAGAACAGAGGGCTTCTTGGTGTATAATGCAGTGAAACTGCATGAGATCTTCAGCGTTTATGTTTTTTTCTTGCAGATGCTTTTTCAGCAAAGTAACTAGCCCACAATTGACACCAATCATCGAAGGAGCACCGTCAGTCGCAACTCCCGATAATTTTGATAAGTCCAAATCAGTTTTTGAACACTCATCCAAAAGTACATTGAGTATATCAACTCCTCTGGTTTGACCTTTCAATGAACACATTCCTAATAACTCTTCTAAGACTTCAAAATCTTGAGTAACACCTCGTATGAATATCAGAAGTTGAGCTGTGGAAGTAATATCAGTGGATTCGTCGAGTGCTAATGAAAAAAATTCAATTATCTTAGTTTTTTCATTTAATTGTTCCGCAATATTACCTGATAAAGACATAATACGTCTTTGGATAGTCATACGATTCAGTTGAATTTTCTCAAACTTTTTTGCTGCTTCTGGACACATTTTTTTAGCGGCAATTTCTATGCATTATTTTACAAAATCCCCATCATTGAAGGGGCGACTTCGCTTTGCTATCATTCGAGAAATTTCATAACTAACTTCTGTAGCTGTTTCTGAATCTTGAATGGGTTTTGTAAACATAGCTTGCTGACCAATAAGCTCCCGTTTTAAAGACAACATTTTTTGCTTTTTTAATTCGCCTGTAAACTTGGTAAAAGTAGGATGCTGCGTTTCATAGTGCCTTTTTACATTATATTCCTTTGCAATCGCAACAGAATTCTTGCAAATTAAACAAACGAATTTGTTATACGACTCCAAAAAAGTATTTCTCAGTCCAAATTTCTTGAAACTGCCGATTTTCATCTTTTACCTTACGTTTTTTACTAGGTCCTGGCTTGTCCATGTTGCGTTCTAATCCTGGCTAGGATTAACACAGCACCTAAAAACAATTACAGTACCTACTTAAATTACCCATCCTTTTCTAAATTACTAAAAATAATTGATTAAATAGGTAGGGAAACACTTATTAATAACAGAGTTTTACTTACGATTTCACAACACAATTATACACGGCACTTGACGGGAAATCTACGTTGAATGTGGATCAAAATATATGACACCGGCTAGTCGAGTTAAAATCTACACTAGAACTATTGACACTTCACTCAAATTAAAACCGAACTGTCGGTCGCTGCGGTTAGCGTGGCTTTTATACCGCGCGTATAGAGTCAAAAACTGTCTGGAGAAATCACGAAACCGACTCTGGAAGCTTCGTGTATCTACCTACGCGAGCAATCGGGAATTCGGGACTATTGCTATCTCGCTTGCTCTAACAATATAACCCTTGGATAAGCCGCCACCGGCCGCGGCGGTTCCTCAAGAAAACGAATTTAACCGATATCAGCACGAACATTACCGACCGCTGTTACCGACGCATGCACGGCGCACCGATAAGCGCACTTAAGAGCGCGCGCGCGAGATTCAAATTACTTTTCGAACATATTTTTTTTTGGTTTTATTCTGGAATATAATTCGAAATTTTTCGAATGGCCCGCGGGCCGCGGTCTGTGTTTCTACGATCTATACCGATAATTAAAATTGATGTGACTGAGCCCTGTCCGCACTGCGATTATTCACCGCGCGACTTTTATTCTGGCGTATTGTATTCCGTGATAGGAATTACACCTAGTACACACTGCGAAAAAATTTCGTACGATTTTTGTTAGATCGATGTAGTTCCCCGTTGAAACTCACGTTTAAAAATCAATAACAGATTTTTTTTATTTACCTGATACTACGGTGGCGGCGTGATAGACGTATCAAAAGATGTCATGAACATTACATTCACTAATTTACGGTCTTGAGACCTATTAAAGTATTTTTCTACGTAAAACATCAAAGGCTGCGTAAAAGTTTTTGGATATTACAGAATGACTATAAAATCATTCGATAATTTACTACCACTTGTTGCTTGGGCTATTACCTATCAAGATAAGAATTGGACAAAAATAATTTTAGCTGGAGAGAGACGCGAAACGCGCGAATTTTATTCCGCAGTGCGGATATAGCCATACTTAGTTTATACATACTGCGCAAATGATTCGCGCGAAAATACGCGTAAATTGCACCGCTTCGCGTTCAATTTGCATCTAATCGGCCCGATTTTTTTACCGCCAGTGCGGCTACACCTCAAGATTCTGTGTTACAGAATAGCGAGAGAAAATTCGCGCGGTGGAATATCGCAGTGCGGACAGGACCTAATATTGAATAATAATTTAAGTGACTTTTATTGACTTAAAAGGTTATTTCCATGCCATTAAGACATTAATAACCATTTTAAAAATATTTGTCTGTATGTCTGTCTGTTGGTCTGCTTGGGCTAATCTTCAGAATGGCTAACGGCTAACCCGATTGTAATGAAACTTGATCAGATTTAAATAGAGTAATACCGGCAATGAGATCATTATGTAGTGGCAGCGTCCTGAATAAATTCCTCCTTTAGTCTTATAAGTAAAAACGGTTGAATAGGTACTACAGATTTATTTTGTTTGTACTTGGTAGAGCCATGCTGCAGCTATATTATGGCTGTACTTGTAGCACGAATGGGTTGGCTCGACGGGTGAAGGACAACGCTCTCACAGAATACCAGCGTAAAATAGCAGCTTGATACTTCTGTTTAGTGTAGAGAAACGGATAACCTTTTTATTGGATACGAGACATTCCATCTTAACCCTCAGGGGTGACAATGTGTCTGTAGTTTGATTCTTAATCGAGGATAAATGTAGATGTGTATGGCCACAGTATCCACTTACCATCAGGTGGATCGTGTGCTCGTTTGTCACCCTTATTCTATAAAAAAGTTTATATCATACTAAAATTAAAGTAAGTTAGGGTTTTCAATCACTTCCTTCATCTAAACATTCGTAAATCAGCACCTACACGTTATTATTTACAATATTTTACTGATGCAGCATTGCTATATGTCAATTGGAAGGCGCATTTTGCCTGCATTATTTTCTAAATAATATTTATATCGTGTACTCAATAAAAACTTACTTTAATTTACTTAAATTTAAAGTGAAACTAATGTTAAGGATTTTATCGTGTTTAATTTTAATTCTCGACGACAGGGGGACACAAATCCTCGCAAAAGAACACTGATTTTGACAAAGGATGATTCGCGAGGCTATGGGAATTAAAAACATCCCAATTTCAATAGAGAAGATGGATGGGTGCTACCATTTGCTTGGGATCCTATAATTAATAAAATTAAATCCACACCCAAGCATCTCACTGCAAGATTTCAAGATATTGTAATCTCGTTCTGCGTAAATCGAACCAAAAATTGATATTCAAAGATGATAGATGGAGGAAGTGGTGGGTTTTAAACGATTAGCGTTTAGTTTTTATAATAAATAATGTCCTACAGACCGAATTTCGATCATGGCGATCTCGACGTAGACTGTATCTCGATGTATCTTCGCAGTACGGCATTATAGTACCCAAGTGTATTCGCAAGCACAGGTGCACTCCCTATTTCCTCACTCTCATAGTTCGATAGGCACGGCAATCCGACACGACCGGAGAGAGATCAGGCGCAGGACCAACGGCTTTACGTTCTTTCCGTGACACTGGGGGAAAATACCGCCAACCTCCTGACTCCGGGCTGCTATTGAGTATTTTGCGACAGGTAAACTCAATAACTGATTTTGGCCTGGCCCACGATTCGAACCCACAACCTCATGATATGACTAAAATCTTCCCTTTGAGGTAATCTAAGAGGAAGGGCCTGTGCTCAGCAGTAGACTGTTGATGGGATGTAATTATGATGTCGATGAAGAATTAACATTTTGGCTGAACGCCTTGTAGCTAATACCATAAATGGCAATGCAATAATTTAATAAATAAACCTAGCAAGCTAACAGCATAGCAAAGTGGCGAAGCAATCAGCTTTTTTTTTTGAGCAATCAGTTTCAAAATAGGAGGTTCAGATGCCTGGGTGATCAGTAATCGATTGCTGAAAACAGAATTTGAAAATTTGAAACCGTTCTCGAGATAATCGTGGGACAGACATACGGACAGACATCGTGAAATCAATAAGTGTCTTCGCAAGCTTCGCCACTTAATAATAGTTTAAAAAAACTAAAAGAACGCGCTTTTCTAGATAACCGAACTAAAAAGTAAAAAATAATTTTCAATAAATTTAAAATAAGAAAATAGTGAATAAAATAAAAAATCATTTTATTGTAAAGAAGTGTGGGGTGCTTTTTTAGAAATTTTTATGATGACGCTAATTTTACAAATATCTACAAAAATATTTACAGCAAATGACATCAAACACCCAACGCTTTTTTTCCATGATAAAATGATTTTTTTATGTTTATCGCTATTTTTTATATTAAAATTATTGAAAATTATTTTCTACTTTTTAGTTCTGTTATCTACAAAAGCGTGTTTTTTTAGTTTTTTTTAAACTATTATTTATTTTCTATTTTATAGTGCGGCTAACTACAAAAGCGTGTGTTTTTGGGACGAAGTTCTTTTACGCAGCTTACAGTAGATTGAACTGGCAGTAATCGTAGTTGTTTTATGAATTATTCGCAAATCCTGAGGATTATGGCAAGGATAATGGGACAAACTATTATAAATTGTTGCATTGTCATCGATCCTTGATAAGTGTGCGAAGTTTTAAATCAATCCGACGTTTTGGAGGGGAGGAAAATCACATTCAAAAATTCCGTTACATAGATACATACCAAGCTAATAAAAGCATGTTAAAAAAAGGACAATAGCTATTCTAATTACTGAATATTTTGGGGGGTTTCGGGTTGTAATTGACCGTCGACGTATTGCTCCTGTTTTATAGTTAAAATATGGTTTGAAGTGAAGCGACATTACCCTAATAGCAGGAGTAGGGCCGCGAACTCAAAAGGTCGTGTGTTCCAATCCGCCATTCGTCTACTGCCGTGAACTTCTTCTTCTCCTATCTTCTGACACAAGCTTTTAAGGTTACCAGGAGTAGTTAAAGGGAATATTAGTAATGTTTAATAGCATTACTAGTATTTCTTTATTATAATAAAAATAGTGGATTTTGATACAAAAGCAAAAGTGATGCAAGTGTGTCATGTGAGCTACTGGAGGAAATGACTAAACAAGTGCTCCGGCGCTAATTTTGTGTGCTTAGGCGCTTTGAACTTGACTGTCAGTTGGTTTAAGTTGTCGTCGGTACCTCCCAAAAACTCCGCAATGTATCGGCATATCGCCGTCCCCGACGAACAAAATCGTAATAGAAAAATGTCAATTTTACAGGAGCAAATAAAAACTGAATATCATAAGAACTATCAAACCTAGAAAAAACATTCTTTTACCAAAAATAGGAAATAAAATTTTGGCACTACAATTGTACAAAATTTTTCTAAATAGTTTTCTTTATTAATAAGAAAATCATGAAAATATCCATTACTGAAATAAATTATGGAGGATGTTACCGCGAACTAACTTTACGATAGTGTTTGACGGAAATCACAAAATGATGTGGCTATAGCAATCGTGCATTACGATATTGTTCCATGGTAAATATGCATGTACTTTCTGTTCGTATAATGTCATTGCAATTTTATTCGATGATGTAACTGACCTCAATTTTACGGTAAACATACATTACATGTTTTTTTGATTATCGTTTTTAGGAGTTAAGATTTAATTTAATACCGTCATAATCTTTTATCTATTACTATAATAAATAAGTGGAACCAGGTTTGTCTGTACACTAAGGGTAATGGACTAAAATGACAGGGAACGACAAAATAAAGGTAATATAAGAGAAAAATGCGCTTTTTTTTCGTGTCTGTCTGTTTGTTCCAGCACATCTCTGAAACTACTGAACGGATTTTAATGCGGTTTTCACAGCTGTTTCACAGCTGATAGATAGATGTTAGTCAAACTAAAAAACATAGGCTACTTTTTATTCGCCCACACGGACGAAGTCGCGGGCAGCCGCTAGTTTCAGAATGAAATATTGTGTAAATATGTATAAAGAAAGGTTTTTATTACTACCATAATAATTGTCATTACTTATTTTGGATTTTTTTGGATGTACCTATTGATTTTATACGGTTATAATTTGGAACACTGTAAATTGTACCTAAATTGTCAGTTTTTAATTTAATCTAGCGAGTTTGGAAGTGGTTAAGGCGAATGACATTAATCTAACGGTACAAGGTAGGTACAAGTTACAGTGCTACAAATTATAATCTTTTAAATTTGAATTGAATTTATTTTGTTTAATTAAAACAGTAAATAGGTAACAGTTTTAGTTGTTAGCGTCCTCTACTGATAGTTTTTTTCTTCGTCTGCTTGGTCATAAAGGGTACATGTTGGGCACTGATCCTTTTTTGGACGAAAGAAAGAGTAATTGAATTCTGTATTGAACACAGACTCATACTGTCGCTTTGTAGCTTTCTGATCTTCTGGCAAATTTTGGTTTGGAAACCACAGTTCATATAATCGGTTCATTTTTGAAATATTAAGTTGCTCTGACAAATATTGCTGTTTTGAGCATTTTCTGACGTAGTGAGACTCTACTCCTGGAAACAAATTAACGTGGTCAATTATGCTTTGTTTCGTCAAGTTACTCATCGTTTTAGGCCTGTTCGCGTGACTCCTCCTCTGATCAATCATACCTTCATTATTTTTTGTTTTTTCCAATGCTGTATAAACAAACTGTTCTGATATTTTTAAAGTATTTAAAAAATAAACCTTGCAAACAGTAATTTCTGACTCGCATAATGGAAAGCTATAATTGGTAGTTTGGGTCCTGTTTTTTTTTCTGTCTTTAGTCATTTTCTTTATTGGTTTTGCTATAGTGTGTCTATTAATAAATTGCCATTGTAGTTCGTGATTAGCCATTTTATAAAAAGTTACAAATATAGTTTTCCTCTGCTGTTCAGAGAACTTTTCTTGCATTTTTTTTTACAAGAACATACAGGTCCCATGGTTTTAGCTGGATATACTTTTTTGTACATGTGTGTGTAGCTTTTTCCAGAATCCTTAATTTTTTTGTTTTTATTGTCTTTTCACTCACTCTTGTTTCTACGGCGTTTCCTACTGAGTTTCTTTTAGTAATTCCGTCCTCCGTTTCACCTCTATAATCTTGATTATTCGATAAATATAAAGAATGTGTGATCATCCGAACGATATTGTATTGACGCTTACCGGGAACGGCTTTGTCATTTTTCACTCGAATAATAGGGTATTAATGCTTACTCTAAAATTTTTACTCATAAGATTTGGTAATAAGTTTTTGCGTTATTAATCGACTCGATTGTTCTATTATGTTATCCGTTGAACAGCAACATAATGATCATTATTGAATGGATAAATCGAAAAGTATTCGTCGCCCGGCCATAAAAAATTTTTCAGTGATGTATTACGGTGTGTAAATAACGAATCTTCAATAAACCCGACTCTATGGTAATAGCGATAACGATAGTGTTCGTCGGAGACGGCGATATTGTGTAAGATAAATTCATACTAATTGAGACTGGAAAAACTACTATACTGTACAAGTTCATTAGCAAAAAAAAAACTATTTTAATTGCAATTTAAAGCTGAAATACGGTTCCTTAATCGATAGTGTAAGTAGCACAACACTTTTGTTACTCCATCGACTCTTTACTTTTTAAAATTAAGAAACTGGGTTAGTGTTGTCCGTGTAAATATAAACAAACTAGTTTATTTATAGCCGGTGCAGCGCGCGCTTTTCCAGATTATACAGATTAAATAATTTTAGCTGTCAGTGAATCGTTCAATCTTCATTTTAGCGATGTTTGATAAGACGATGCACGTTAGGAATAGGGCCACCGGTTCATATCTCTGTGCAAGTGAGTAATTTTACAAATTTCACATTTTTTCCAAGGCAATAATGATAGAATCAGAGCAGGGAATTTATACTGAAAATGTGTGAAGCATCCTAGTTCCCACAATATTTTTCTTAATTCCATAATATAATTCCCAACAAAGAAAGATAGACGGAGTGCTGCGTTCATTTCTAGTAATCCCGAATCTAATCTCAACTTCTTAAAACGCATTTAAGCACACATCATTCTTCTTTCTTTCTTTATCAGTCCATGAAAGGTAAGGCACACATGTATCTAAAAGCAATGCTGTGGGTCTCAAATAATTTTACATTCTAATTTAATAATATTGATGTTTTTAAGTTAAAAGAAAATATGTTAAAATAGTCTTTTACTTGTAATAAGTAAATGGAATATGTACCCGCTGATCGCTATATAATTATTCTTAAATGCTATACACTGAACCAATTCCACACGTTTTCAGCGAATGCTTCTTCACGTCCCGCAGCGGTGTTGCAATGTTACAAAAATTATACTATTGAACAGTATAATTAGTGTTATAAAATATATTATGTAAGTATAAAAGATTCTCTAAGACAAGTCGGTTAGTAAAAATACATATTTAAAATATTTTCTTATCCTATCTTGTTTTACGTGCTACAGCTATATTATGGTTGTAGCACGAATGGGCCGACCGGGATAGGACCACGCTCTCACAGAATACCAGCGTAAAATTGCAGCTTAATGCTGCAGTATTTCGAATACGAGTGAACTGGAGACTCTTTTATTCCATCTTAGTCCTCACGGGTGACAACGCATCTGCATTTTGATTCTTAATTGCGAATTAATGTAGCTGTCCATGGTGTGTGGGCATGTGGCATTACCATCAGGTGGATTATATGCTCGTTTGTCACCCTTATTCTATTACTATACTTACTACGAGTATACGAGTATACTTAATACCTTTAATTTCATTTCACGTACTAGTCATATTCTGATTTCAATAATGGAAGCCTTAGTAAGGGGTCTAGGACAGTGGTAATCTGTGTAAGTTCAGAGTTCAGTTCAGTAAGTTTCGGTTAAGAGTTCATAATACTGAGGTTATTGGCGTGCCCTACTTTCCATCTTTAGGATAAAATGTATGAGCTTAGGTTTATTTCTGTACGAAAATATTTATTTGTATCAATTGGCTAGTTGATACTCATGTCAATTAAAATATGTCAAAATGTCAAAATTTTATATAAAAATGAGAATGGGAGTTTTTCTTTATTTCTTATATTGTAACACTATAAACTGAAGGTAGATTTACTAGCACTTTTTAAGATAAAAGAATATCTTTATATTTACATATAAATAAATTTTAAATGTCTGTCCATAATATTGAAATAACTGACTCCTATTAAGATCAGACTGTTATTTGGATGTTGTTAAGACATAAACAACCAATTTAAAAAAATTGTCTGTATGTCTGTGTGTTCGAGCTAATTGTGATGAAATGCTAGCTAGCTAGCAATGCCACAAGGGATTTAGGCTTTTTCAATTTTTACAGATAAATATATTTTATCTGAAAAAGTTTTTTTTAAAATGAAAAAAGTCATCAAGTACCTAAATAGTCTTTGATTATCTTAAATCTAAATATTGCTACAATAATAGATCCTAGGCAGGCGAATCCGGGGCGGTTCCCTAGTATAATATAATTTTTTTGTACGTAAGTTTATCAATGAAATCCTTCTAAACGGCTTGACCGATCTTGATGAACTTTTTCGTGTGTTTGAATGGGTCCCCGTCCCCGGATGGTTCAGATTTACAATTGGAACCAGAAGGTTGCGTTGAACGCGAGATCCAGAAATCATGAACCGCTATAATAATATATATCACACGTTATGTATGGCTGGTGCTGTTTCGTTGAAAAATTATTATAAATTATAAATACTTAATTAACACATTCTTGGTATTTTATGTGTAGTATTTTGATGCCCTTACTATTTTTTTTATAGGATAGGGTGACAAACGAGAACACAGTCCACCTGATAGTAAGTGCTTGCTGTGGCCCATGGACATCTACATTTATTCTCGTTTGCGAATCAAAATGCAGATGCGTTGTCACCCGTGAGGACTAAGATGGAATGTCTCTTTTCCAGTAAAAAGGGTCTCCGGTTCTCTACACTCACAATACGAAACACAGCAGTGTTAAGCTGCTATTTTACGCTGGTATTCTGTGAGAGCTTGGTCCTTCCCCGGTCGAGCCGACCCATTGGTGCTACAAGTATACTATTAATATAGTTGCAGCATGGCTCTACCATGTATAAAATAACTGTAATAGGAGCCTCCTGCACGCGTATCGATAAACTCTTTAAAGGCACTCTGTACCGTTTCTTCGGAATTTAAAAATTTTCCATATCAGAAAGTTATCTGAAGTTCGAAAATGTGAAAGTCTATTGGGGTAAGTTTTAGAAAATATGGTGAATGTGGACGGAACTCTAGATTTAATTCAGCTAATTTTGCCAAAGTCTGTTGTACAGTATTTGGCCGCTGTCATAAGGGAGCACTGGCACTTCACCATCATGTACAATTTTCGACCGCAACGGCCACGGTGAGCAGTAACTGTGGCCCCAGATGGTAAAAAGCTATCGTAAATAACACTAACATTAAACCACCAAACTGTCAAAAAGCCACTTTTTTTTTACATGGGGAAATGCCTACGCATACCCGCCTCGCGGGGCAAGGACGGGTTATATCGGACTCGCATCGACTAAAATCCCATGGTGTTCCACCTTCGCCGCATATTGGCAAGGCCACGGGAATGCTTTCGCACACATCCACGGCCCCACCAGCGCCGGCCGCCCCATGGAAGTCCCTTCTCATGGGAGGACCTCTCCTCCCCATTCTCCTTAGGGAGAGCAGCGCCTCGTAATACTGACACTCCTCTCTCCCCGCGGCCCCAACAACACCGCATCAACGGTGCGGCCCCGTCAGAATCGCGGAGAATAGGGCGAGTGGCGCATCGCCATACCAACACTTCTCTTCCTCCGCGACTCCACCTCGGCTGCAGCGGTAGTGGGAGAGGACACCCCTCCCACCGCAGTTCACCGACACACATCCGAAGTGGGCTCGCCAAGCCCACTCAGAGAGGCCACCTCGGGCTGGCCCTACATCACGGGCCAGCCAAGGACTTCCTCTTTGTTCACCGCGGCTGACCAAGCCACGGCTACTAAGTCCCCCCGCCACGACAATTCGGGAACTGTTCGGGGGGAGGGGGAGTCAAAAAGCTACCGAGCAGCGTTGGATTCGATGGAGAGGCTAAAAATGATGATGCTAAAATACTAATTGGTAACCTTTCGTCTCCATTAGGTGTGTAATGTAACGGTAATCCCACCAGCCTTGAGCTTAGAGTAGCCAGACTCTCTAAGATGTATTTTGGAGAGTGTGAGCAGGAATCTCAAGTCTTAATTCCTCCTTCGCCTTTCCACCATCGGACAACCAGATGATTTGCTGGCTTTCACCACTTAGCTTTTTTTCTTTATAAAAAAAGGGTGACAAGCGAGCGCACAGTCCACCTGATGGTAAATGGTTGCTGTGGCCCACAGACATCTACATCTATCCTCGAATAAGAATCAAAATGCAGTTGCGTTGTCACCCCTGAGGATTAAAATGGAATGCCTCGTATCCGGTAAAAAGGGTCTTCAGTTCTCTACACTCACCATACGAAACACAGCAGGATAAAGCTGTTGTTTTACGCTGGTATAATGTAACAGCGTGGTGCTCCCCCGGTCGAGCCAACGCATTCGTGTTACAACGATAATATAGCTGCAACATAGCTCTACCACGTATAAAATTGTTGTCGATATTCCAGTATTCGAACCAAATGGTTTGCTTTATATTTCGTAATGCGTACGTTAAATGAGTAATTTGCCGGCGTCTGTCTTTTTTTATATAAGGGGGCAAACGAGCATGCGGCTCACCTGATGGTAAGTGACTACCGCCGCTCATAAACAACTGCTACACCATGGGAAAATGCAGGTGCGTTGCCGGACTTTAAAAAAGGAAGGATCTTTTCCTGAAGGTCTCGTAAGTCGTATCGGTCCAAAAAATCGCTGGTGGTAGCCAATTTAACAAAGAAGACTTTTGGTAAATACTTGTTCCGTGAGGGATTTGAATCCGCTACCGTCAGCGCCGCAACTTATTGCTAAGCCATTGCGCCACGGAGCCGTCAAGAAATGAATAAAATTATCACACAACACACACAAACAATGCACAAATGCACACACGCACCTACGCTACAACTCACACAAGCACGCACGAACGCACCCACACACCCACACACACACATACGCATGCACGCGCTCACACACGCCAATCATCCAGATGGCATGGACGGTATCGCGAGTTGTCTTTCCGTCCGTAACAGTCTGGGTAGATATCTTCAAGGCAAATGTAAATGGGCTTTTGTTACGGTAACACAGTGCGAATTACCATCTAGGGCTTAAAAAAATAATTAGGATGCTTATTTGACTATATACAAATAGAATTCATTTTGAAATATTAAAACATTTTACACAACAAACATTAAATGTATAAAAAACTGCATGCTGTACACAACACATATTGTTGTATATATATATATATATACATATATATTTTATATAGGTAAGTGGTTGCTGCGGCCCATAGAGATCTACATCTATCCTCGTTTGCGAATCAAAATGCAGATGCGTTGTCACCCGTGAGGACTAAGATGGAATGCCTCTTTTCCAGTAAAAAAGGCCTCCGGCCACCTGCACTCACCAAGCGAAACGCAGAGGTGAACCTCTACTTCACGCTGGTGTTCTGTGAGGTCGTGGTACCACCCCGGTTCGAGCCGGCCCATCCGTGCGACAGCAAAAGCTGCCGCTGGCTGGCTGTGTATATGTGTGCCCTGATTGTTCAAGGGCTAAGCGCTCACTGTGAATTTCACAGTACGCGCGAGCAACTTGGGTTCCATCACCGTCGGCACTAATGAAATTGTTAAATGAAATTTTTAGTGCTTATTTACCATGTGCCCGGTGGTGAAGGAAAACATCGTGAGGAAACCTGCATGTCTGAGAAATAAGAAAAATATATTTTCGTAAACATGTCAAATTCGCCAATTGGGGCAGCGCGGCGGACATTTCCTTGCCCTAAACCCTCTCAGTAATGAGAGGAGGCCTGTGCCCGGCAGTGAGACGTATAGGCTGTAACTTTAACTTTGTTTTTCTCTATTCATATGTAATTGTATTATATTAAAAAAAATCAAATTAATTTTATTTCAGATACCATAGGATCCATATCATTTAAAATACATTGATTGACTGATATTAAAAATAATAATATGTCATTAAAATACATTAAATACAAATTACACATAATAATTATTATTAAATTCTCGCTCCCACAATTACTGGGACATGTCTGTCCCAGGAATTGAGGAGAGGACAATCGAATTTGTCTCCTATTATTTTCAGGATAATATTGGAGCTGGCCCGCACTCTGCGCACCAGTGACGCGCACCGCATACGCATGGTCGCATGATAGAAGGCAGTGCGCGCTTCCGCAAACATGCCATAGGCACTGCAGAAGCGGGGCAGCCCCAAGATCACCCTGAACGCCTTATTGTACAGGATGCGGAGGTCGTTGTAACTTCGCTTATTATAGTCTGCATACAGGCTAGATGTTTAGAGTGATGTGATAATAAGCTCCAAATAGTGTAATTTTTACCTCCCGTGAGCATCGCGCAAATCTGCGGGCTGTCATCCTAGTTCTAATGGACAACGCTCTCTGCTGCCGCTCAATGTTCGCATTGTCCTGGAGGTCATTAGTTATTATATGTGCCAGGTACTTAAATTGATTGACAACCTCTAGTAGCACACTATTCAATAATACCGGTGGTAAATCCTGGGGAAACTTGGTACCTGCCTTAAAGGCCATGCATTGACTTTTGCTCACATTGTTCTTTAGACCGTATCTACTCGCATACTCCTCACAAATACGCATCAGTTTCCTTAGGCCACAGATCGACGCAGTCAGCAAAACCATGTCGTCAGCGTAACTAAGATTGTTAACACAGACGCCGTCGATATGGCAGCTGACGCACTTACTGAGAGCGTCGATCAAATCTTTCATATACAAATTGAAAAGTGTCAGAGATTAATGCGCTTTGCCTGACTCCGCATTCGAGCCGATACGGCTCCGACACCCAACGCACGCTATTAGATTGGTGTGAATACCAGTACTGAAACACGCTCATGAGTGCCTCAGATAAGTTTATGCTTATGAGTTTATTCCATAAACGGTCGTATTGAACTACATCAAAAGCCCTAGACAAATCCAGGAAACAGGCGTATACGGGCGTCTTGCGGTTTGTATAGTATTTAACGGTATGCTTAAAACAATATTGCACATTCTGTCGACAGCCGCGGTCGAAACCCGAGCTGGTTATCATTCAGCTTCACGTGTTTGTGTTAATTTTACATTAAGCACCCCGTCAAAAACTTTTGCTATGACAGTGGCAAGGGAGATAGGTCTGTAGTTACTTTTGTCGGTTATATCACCAGTTTTATTTTTCACTATAGGCACTACAACTGTCGTCATAAGATCTGCTGGCAAGTAAGAATGGCTTACGCACAGCGAATAGAACATAGTCAATACCCTCGCGACATGGCCCGGCGTACTGCAGGTGCTCAATACTAAGACCGTCATGTCCCGGTGACTAACCTCTTAATATACTTTTTATAGCTTTTGAAATATCTTTCGCAAGAAACGTAGTCGTTACCACTTCACTACTCATGTTACTATTGAGCAAGGCCGGGCCCAGTGGTGATTTCATAGAAAAATGGTCCCTAAAGAAATTTGCAATGTCCTTGGGGTCATTTAAGCCATCAACGCCTACAGGAAGGCCAGGCTGTACATTAATATTACTAATATTTTTCCAGTAGCCCTTAAAGTTCCCCTTTGAATGCTTATCCACGACATAGTCCAGTTTTATATGTTCTTGGTGGTCTTGGCACCACTTTAATCTGGACTTGAAAATTCGTCTCCTTTCACACATTTCTCCGTAAACAGGACCCGACTTTGGCTTTCCGCACATCACCCATTCATATATTGCTTTTTATTAAATATATATTGGTTTAATATATATATATATATATATATATATATATATATATATATATATATATATATATATATATATATATACTGCTCACACTACAAGTGATTAAACTATACAAAATGTACTCACATGAATTTCCATGTCTAATATAATTCGAAAACATTCGCTATCTGGGTCACATACCAACGGTATGAATCTGTGATTTTTATCTCGTACATAA
Source organism: Parnassius glacialis (assembly GCA_033319125.1). Taxonomy (NCBI): domain Eukaryota; kingdom Metazoa; phylum Arthropoda; class Insecta; order Lepidoptera; family Papilionidae; genus Parnassius; species Parnassius glacialis. Next base: position 43,616,831 of record JAVANC010000028.1, read on the forward strand.
AGCCTTGTCTGATAACGATAGCTAAAGAATTTCAGACGGCTGTAATAGTTGGCTTGTTTTTTCTTATGTAAAAGTTAGCAAGAGAGTATAGGACATACAAAGTGCACTGCTGAATATGTCGGTCCCTATAGATGGCCTCATGACACCATTTGACATGGTTGCCAAGTTTGGTAGGCGGGTTGGCAACCGCAGTTTTTTTTATTATATAGTTGCTATTAGTAAAAAGTTGCTGCCCATCTCCCAGTGATTCTTCTTATCTTACCTTACTATAATTAGCTGTTTGATGCCTTCTAAAGAATACGTTCGATGGTGTATATAAAGAAAGGTTCAATGTATAAATAATAACAATAATTTGCTGGGACAAATCTCAGTTTGTTCCAGCCGGATATAACGCAAAAACTGATGGAGCGTATAGACGACCTGAAGCAGAGAATCGCTGCTTGGGGAAAGCGGATTCGGCGATATACCGAGAGGTCGACACGGTTCAACCAGAATGGTCTCTTCCAGAGTGATCACAAGAGGCTCTATGAATAATTGGACCGACCAATGTTACGTGGAACGGGCTCAGCACCGAACCAGTACGACGCTGTCGCATTCTGGCGCGGCCTGTGGTCAGAGCCCGTAAACCACAGCGAGGGCCCTTGGATGGAAGTTTATGCGAGTGTTATGCCCATGGATCATAACGCCGGATGACATAGCTGAGGCGGTCCGTTGGGCCCCGAACTGGAAAAGTCCGGGACTCGACGGACTGCATCACTACTGGCTGAAGAGGTTCGTGGTGTGTCACGCTGTGCTCGCCCGACAGTTTCAAGAGGCTTTCGACCAAAAGTCACTTACAAGCGTCTTCACTACTGGGATCACTCATTTGGTTCCTAAAGACCGGGATTCCACAGACCTGAGCAAATACCGCCCCATTACGTGTCTACCCACCATATATAAGACACTGACATCCATTTTGAGTACCCGAATCATTCGTCACCTGGACTTCACTCAGGTGATGTCACCTGCTCAAAATGGATGTCGGGGTGATGGTTGTGGAACCAAGGAACCACTTCTCATTGACGCGGTCATTGACAAAGTGGTTAAACGCAACCGTCGGAACATCTCCGCCGCCTGGATAGACTATAGAAACTCGGTATCTCATACATGGCTAAAGAGGGTCCGCGAGCTGTACAATGTTGACTATACTGTTAGAGACTTCCTCGAGCAGTGTATGGGGCAGTGGAGTACAATCCTTTGTCATCTAGGCGAGAGGATGACGGATGCGGAAAGCCGCATAAGGATAAGAAGGGGTATCTTCCAGGGCGATAGTTTGAGTCCATTCTGGTTTTGCCTCTCCTTGAATCCTCTCAATACCTTACTGGAGGATTCCGGGAGGGGATTTCAGCTTCGGAAAGGAGGTACGAAAGTGACCCGCCTTTTCTATATGAATGGTCTCAAGTTATTCGCCTCCAGTCGCTCCCATCTTATAGAAATACTTAACATCTAGAAGATGTTTTCTTCCTCGCACGACTTCCTTGTGGAATCGATTACCATCAGCGATATTTTTCTGGACCGATACGACTTAGGGATCTTCAAGTAAAGAGCCTACTCCTTTTTAAAAGACCGGCAACGCATCTGCAATTCCCCTGGTTCTCTTAGTTGTTCATGGGCGGCGGTAGTCACTTACCATCAGGTGAGCCGCATGCTCGTTTGCCCACTCTCCTATAAAAAAAATATTACTTGTGATTTTATAGTAATTCTATTAGAATGGAGCTGGGACCGGATAAGTGTGCGGTCCTCCATGTTGAAAGGGGAAGGGTTGCTAATTCTGAGGGCATAGACTTATCTCTGCCTATCAACTTAAGGACCCTTTCCGAGGCTGAAACATACCGATACCTGGGTATGTCACAGAGCATCGGTATCGATGAGGCGGGTATGAAACAGTCAGTTTGAGATGTGTTTTATGCGCACTTGACCAAAGTGCTTAATAGCCTTTTGTCCGGTGTGAATAAGACACATGTATATAACGGTTGGGTCATGTTTGTTCTCATGTATACCTTTGGCATACTTATGTGGACTCAAACTGAACTTAACGCCCTGGATAGAAAAGTCCGCAGTACTATGACGTCCCATACGATGCATCACCCGTGATCGTGAGTCTGTATTTGCCGCAGAAACATGGTGGGTGTGGCCTTTTAAGCGCGCTTCACATGTATAATCGCGAAGTCTGCAGCCTCCGTAATTACTTTCTGACGAGGTCAAATGGTCCATTCTATAGGGACGTCATATCTTGTGATAAAAGGCGTACCCTGAGAGCCTCCTTAGGGTATTTCCGACCTGGAGACGGTATGGAAGAAGAAGGAGATCCACGGGAGGTTCTACAAGACTCTACATGAGCCTTTCGTACACACAGTTGCCTCCCTATACTGGCTACGTTTTGGTGACCTCTTTGGGGAAACCGAGGGTTTGTCTGAGCGATACAGGATCAGGTTATTAAGACCAACAACTATCAGAGATATATCCTAAGGGATGGCACCGTCGACATCTGTCGAGTTTGTCGCTATCCCGGAGAGTCACTTAGGCATGTCATCTCCGGTTGTTTGGCACTTTCTAACTCTGAGTACTTGCACAGGCACAACCTAGTAGCCAGAATTCTACATCAGAAGCTCGCTAGGAAATACAGTCTCGTGGACCGGAAATTGTCTTATTACAAGTACTTGCCGGAAGCCGGGACCGGGCCATCATCACACACAGGACTATACTTGCGAATAAGCCTGATATTGTGCTGATGGACCGGGCGCAGTCAAGGATATTTTTGGTCGACATTACCATTCCGTATAACGAAAACTTCGTGAAAGCTGAAACAGACCAGCGCACAAAATATTTGGACCTGACTCACGAGGTGACCGACATGAGGGGTAGCCTGTCGACCGAAATTATACCTGTAGTCGTTTCTACAAACGGGTTAATACCAGTCAGCCTCTCAGGTCATCTGAGGCGACTGTGACTCCGTGACGGACCGCTCCCGGCCCAAATGCAGAAGGCGGTGTTACTCGATACCGTCCGCGTCGTCCGCCGGTTTCTATACTTTTCGCCCTAACCCTCTGCCGTTTGGTTTCCACTGCCGAGGGCTTCCATCTGGTTGTTTTTATTTATTTATGTATTTTTATGTATTTATTGTATTTTATTGATATTTATGTATATTTATTATTTTCATTTACAATTATATATTTATACAGACCAACCAGATGAGAAAAATATGTAGATACCCCATAATAATAATAAATATTATAGGCGACAGTACATGGTGACTCATATGCCAGCGAAGAGGAAAGGATGTACCCCGAGCAATACCACCTACCGACAGTGGCAACTATAGATTATGGTAAAGAGACCCAATAGTCCCTTGCCTAATAACTAGTTAATATTAAAGTCCACTGCTGGACAGGGTGCCTCATCCGCTGTTAAAATGTTGCCTTGATCACCATAATTAGTTATGTGATTAAGCGGTTGCAGTACCAGACATCAAACTTCATCTGTATTTTAAAAATAACGTCTGGCGTCAACGAAATGGTTATACCGCCATCTGTTGCGATCTTTGAGAACTTTCTGGCATTTCCCATTGTCGCCTCATTCGACAGCCATGGGACGAAATTAAGTACCGTAAAACGGGGTTAATAGAATTCACGGGGTGATTAGACACAAAAGCAAAAAAGTTTTACAACCCAAATTATCCGAGTGACATTAGCTTTGAGAACATATCGGTTCGTTTTTTTTCTACTCCGTTATATTTTTTATAAAATGGCAAAACTTGATTGTCTATGAATTAAGACAGAAAAAAAATAACGTCATAAAGGTGACTGTGTAATTCGCTGCAAAGTTCGCAAAACTTGGTGTTTTTTAATTAGTTAAAGTACAGTTACTTAAACGAATTTAGTATATTTTGAAGCGTTAGTGAGTGCCCATTATTCTTGACAAGTAATAGTAAGTGCTGCCTAATTATTTTAGTTATAATAATGCAAAATGTGAAACTTGCCGTTTTTTTAATGGTTTAGAGGTTAATAGACACGCTAAAGGGGAGAATAGACACGTCGTACGGGGTGTATAGATACGACATGAGGGGACATGAGGGGTAGATACGAGAAGGCTTGAATAGAAATACGAAGGGGGTTATTAGATGTCTGTTAGGGTTGTCGCTTGTACTAAAAATTTTTTGAAATATTATTTTCATCTGTTTTTGATTTAAAGAGTGAATAACAAGAAAACAAATAATAATAATTTGATTTGTTATAAATTGGAAAGAAAAATAATTTTCTTTCTCATATTATAAATTTGAAAGTGAATTTGCTTGATTGTTTGTAGTTTGTTACGCCTTCATGCTTTAACTACTCAACCTATCATGATGAAATTTTTCATACACATGTCATGTCAGGGGTAGAGAGCAAGATTAAGGATTATCGTAGGGGTATTTTTATATATGTGGATTTTTTATCAGGTGGACTGTGTGCTCGTTTGTCACCCTATCCTATAAAAAAATATATTCTTTATTGTACACCAATACACATTAAAACGAGACAAAAGGAAATATTCCATATATATACATTGAATACCAGCGTGAAGTAGTGGTTTACCTCTGCGTTTCGCTTGGTGAGTGCAGGTGGCCGGAGGCCCTTGTTACTGGAAATGAGGCATTCCATCCTAGTCCTCACGGGTGAAATCGCATCTGCATTTTGATCTGTAACAGAGGATAGATGTAGATGTCTATGGGCCGCAGCAATCACTTACCATCGGGTGGACTGTGTGCTCGTTTTTCACCCTTATCCTATAATATATATATATATATATATATATATATATATATATATATATATATATATATAGAAAGTACAATAGGCGGTCTTATCGTTCTGGAAGCGATTTCTTCCAGACAAGCCTTGTTTAGCAAAGAACTGTTGTTTACAGCGAATTGCAAAGAGGGAACTTGTACATAAATTTGACAATTAAGTTAATTTTTTTTATAAATATATAAATACACACAAGATGATGACGGTTGAGGATAGGTTGGATATCAATATAGATTATAAATAATACTTATTGAATGTCACTCTTATGTTTAATTTACCACTATTTGGGGAACATTTGTCCTGGGAAGAACCAGCAAGAACACCAGCGGGACAATATTTTAGAAAAAGTTTTGTTTACAATCACAATTTACAACACAAAATAAATTAGAAGTAACTTGGTAGCGATCACCTCATTCCCACGGGTTATTACCACTCGGGATGACTGGGAGAGAATGCAAAAAGGCAATATGTCCAAATTTTGTAGTTCTACTTAAGGGGCTACTCCATGCGAACGACCTTGAGCATTTGGTGTGCCGTGCCGCGCCGACTCGCTACAATATAGGATCGCGTAAGAAATATGTAAGACGCCACCTACTGTAAGAACGTAGTATTTTTTCAACATCATTAAACTATTTTATGGAAATACACACAGCGTACAACGATAAATGTATTTTAATTTTTTTATTCGGTGTATTAGTTGCATTATATTAGAATTATGTATACTCATATATTATCTAATTATGAAATTTTATAATTAATTATATATTAAAGCATTGAAAATTGTGAGTTTAAAAGATACCTACTCACTATAGGTAAATAGATAGATAGCTTGCCTTTTGTACAAATATTTGGTGCAATAAAGAATAAATAAATAAATAGGATGTTTGGCAGAGTGAGAGTAATATAGAATGAGAGCCGTGGAGGCAGTTTACAAACATAAATTGCACAAGGACAAAAATCCAGACCCGGAACAATTATTTGTAGGCAATACAAATACTTGTTCAGGGCGGGATTCGAACCCGCGGCCCCCAGCGCAACAACTGATTGCTAAGCCACTGCGCCACGGAGCCGTCGCCGGGTTATAGCTAAAGTGACCATACGTCCCGTTTTGAACGGGACTGTCCCTTTTCTCGGTCACCTGTCCCATTGTCCCCAAACAAAGCTCCGGGACACAAAATTGTCCCGTAACTCGTTGGATGGAAGTATTCAAAGTCAACAACCTTCAACATAATGTTTTTTAATCGAATATATTTTATATCTACCTGGTACAAATGCTCCGGTAGAAAGAGTATTTTTTTATTTTGAACAAATTGTGGACGTCTGAAAGAAACACTTACGGTTCCAGTTCTAAAGGCGATGTTGTTAACAAAGATAACAATAAAAAAAACTTGAGCAGAATTTTATTCTTATTTAAAATCATCACCAACTTTATTAAAGCAAATTTAATCCACTAACAAATGTAATTAATAATTAAAAAAAATATGTTGCATTTAATAATTACCGTCTATACCGAATATAATTTTATAGTGAACACTAATTGTATAAAGTTATAGTTTTTAGAGTATAAATAAACCCATGTCCTGTTTTTGAGTAAAGAAATAAATGGTCAATTTAGTGATTTTAGTTAAATTTAGTTTTAAAAAATTTCAGTTTATAGTAAAAAGTAGGTATATTAGTACCTACTTAGATACTTTTTACCGAATTATAAGTATAGAACACCTTATGTACTCAATTATTTTTTGAAAAAGAAGAAAAAACAAGCAATAAAAAATATACTACATTTTAGCAAAAAACTATAACTTAGTAATACTAATTATAACTTAGAACATAAGTGAAAACTCATAACTGACTTTTTGGCCCGACCCAGGATTCGAACCCGGAACCTCATGGTCAGCAGTCGCACTACTACAACCACTAGACCCACGAGGCAGTACTATACCTAATAAGATATTGTGGTTGGGTATCAGGATTATTTTTAACTGTATACTATACTGATAATATTTAATTAGCCTTTTATAGTGTAAATTATAATATTTGTCGATATGTTAATTATGGATTCGAACCTTACATGCTAATGGTGCTTCATTTTTTTATTTGCATTCACTTCAAAGAAAATACACGAAAAAAGCTTCATCGCGCAGTAAAACACACAACAAGTATATGTATAACTAATACGAAAAATTATACCCAAAACAAACAAATAATACTACATATAAATAACCTAATAAGTAATAATATTATCGACTGATAAGATGTGACATGACCACATGACGACATGGGTGTCACGTCGACGAGCTCAGCGCTCACTGACCGTAGGCAGTGAATACGCCCAGATTTTAAAATAATTTCTTAACAAAATCAAACTTTGGTCTTTTGAAAAAAAATTTACAATAGAAATGTTCATTAATAAATTACCTATCCATTGGTGTAAATCGCAAAATAAAATTATACTTATTTTACGTGGAGATGCATGTTATCAATAATAATTTCACATTTATGTGGTTTCGTTGTAAGGAGATTATATTAATATTTATTCCTTTAAAAAAAATTGGATATAGCTCTTATGAAATCAAGATTATGTAGAAATATAATGTGTTTTTTATTTGTTGATATATCGTTTAAATAAAAAGTAGATAGCTCCTAAAAACCGCACAAATAACGCCTAGCGCGACATTTATTCAACCTGCGCCTTAATAGTATATAGTAATAATAACCCTTTTTATACAATCTTTGTTGCACAGACTTGTTAGACTTTTTTCAGTATAATATCAGCGCTGCGGTAACTCTGTTACTGTAGGTAGCATAATAAGCATCTTAAGTTAAATCTTAAGTTAAATAAGCATCTTTATACGTGATAGAACCATGCTACAGCTATTATTAGTATAGTTGTAGCACGAATGGGTCGGCTCCAAATAGCAGCTTAACACTGCTGTGCTTCGTATGGTGAGTGTAGAGAACCGGAGACCCTTTTTACTGGAAACGAGGCATTCCATCTTAGTCTTCACGGGTGACAACGCATCTGCATTGTAGATGTTAATGGGCCGCAGGAACCACTTACCATCAGATGGACTGTGTGCTCATTTGTCACACTTATCCTATAAAAAAATGTTGAGTCGGTGGCCTTTTTGTTGATGCAATTCATTTTTTAAAAATATTAAAGTATGTTTTGTTTGTCAAATTGACATTCGAAATTAAGTTTTTGAACTTGGTGTGGATCTAAGGTAATTGGTTGTATGTTTTCTGGGATTTTGTTGTAAAAGCGTACACATCGACCCAAGAATAAAAAATTCAAAGAGTAAAAGATTTTCTGGGATATATTATATAAATATTTATGACATGTTTTATAAAAACAATCTATTTTTAAGTAAATACCATAAAAACTAGATAGAAAATGTTTACCCATATAAATTCAGCAAATTCTGCGACATTAACTTAGGTATGGAGAATAAGCAATGATGTCATCTTTCGCCACTTGAATTTGCGTTCACTTACGCTATTCTTACCGAGTCAATATTATCTCATAGCCGCATTTGTTTGCGCACGGGTTACATAATTTATACATCTTTACATTATTCGTACACGAATTTGTGAAAATATTATAATTAGGTATTTATGATATGGTCAAGTTGAACCGAAGTTAAGAGCTCGCGGTAAATTTCACAGTCTCCCAGCAACTCAGGTTTTCCCCCATTTTGTACTCATCTCATCCGTTCCCGTTCTCATATGCCCGTTTTCAATTTCATATAATAATAACTTATTTATGAAATACAATTTGGACTGTTTTAGATTTTAAATATATATATATATATATATATATATATATATATATATATATATATATATATATATATATAATTTTATACAGTAAAGTCAAAAACATAATGTGTGGAATGAAGCATCCATTAATATTTGGAGTGTTTGGGCCTTAGCATAAGCTTAGTTTAATCTTAGCCCGATACAACTATAAATTCAGAATCAAAGATTATGCTGAGCATATACTCAGCTAAGTTTTTCGTAAGCTAAGTCTGAGCAAAGTCAAAGTACGATCTATATCTATAGATCTCAGCCTCAGATATCCAGTAGCCTCAGGCCTCGGAAAATTTTCCCTTCCTCTCCTTTTACTTAGTAAGTCAATGACTGACTACAATCACAGTTGGTGGTAAGTAGTGCTATAGCCCTAAATTGTTTTTTTTATAGAAGAGTGGGCAAACAAGCACGCGAGTCACCTGATGGTAAGTGACGATCAATGAACAACTGCAACACCAGAGGAATCGCATTGTAACCTATCTCATTAATTCGTGTGCGAAAGCGCCGGACGGGCTCACGGCGCCACTTAACTTTGATGTCAAAGTCCCTCGCTCTCCTCCATCTGAAACCGCCACAACTGTTGCAAATATCCTGTCAATGAGCACTATGTTGCTATTTCAAACATTACCGTGTTCTGTTCCCGGTAGAGCCAACGCATACGCAATAAAGAGTGTTAATTTAATTTAAAACTAACTTCTCAATTAAATGATATTGTGCAACAAAACTTTACCTCAGTGGCAACTAGCGACATCTAGTGAGCGGAAGCCCTCATTGAATTTGACATTGATTGAAATTGTTATCTGTCAAAATTAGTTAAATTGTTAAATGATTTTTTTTCTCTTGACTATTCATAAGAGCTTGTAAATGAGCCTATGTGAAAAAAAATTCAATAAATAAATAAATACTTTGTACAAGACGAAAACATTTAAAAGGATGTTTTGATATAACTACTTTTTTATAGGATAAGGGTGACAAACGAGCACACAGTCCAAGCTGATGGTAAGTAGTTGCTGCGGCCCATAGACATCCACATCTATCCTCTATTACAAATCAAAATGCGGATGAGTTGTCACCCGTGAGGACTAAGATGGAATACCTCATTTCCAGTATTAAAGGTCTCCGGTTCTCTGCACTCACCATACGAAACACACCAGCGGCAAGTTGCTATTTTACGCTGGTATTCTGTGAGAACGTGGTCCCTCCTTGGTCGAGCCGACCTATTCGTGCTACAACTATACTACTAATATAGTTGCAGCATGGCTCTACCACGTACAGCATTGAGATAAACAAACAAAGAAATACAGTTTAAAATTTTAATTAAGCACATACAAACAGATTAGTTTATAGCGCAGTGGTTAATGGTAGAGCATTTGGCTGCGACTTTGTCGGATTACAGGTTCGAAGCATGCACGGAACAAGAATTCCATTCCAGCCTATCAAAATTTTCAGCCTTCCTATATAGATGGCCTACATAGATGACCTCATATTTGCCATAGTTGCCACGCTTGGCAAGCAAGAATCAATAACAGGTTTTATTGTTTGTTGTTGTCAGGAAGATGCTGCCACCTCGTTTGTCTTCTCACTATCGCCTCTTACGATACCAACGGCATAATACGGTACAATGGATTCTTTAACGCCGCAGTTACACGGCTAAAGCATTAGTAGTGTTTGTATGGCCTACAAATTGTTCCTGGTCTTGATATTTCCTCGTTTATGTTATTTTCGTTTACAGCCAGCCTAAGTTCACTACTGAACATAGTCCCCGTCCATATATTGCTTCACAGCGGTTTTGCCAGAGGTGCCATGCTTGGTTGGCGATCGCAGTTTTTCAATTATTTTGAGTTGTTGTCAGGAAGACGCTGCCGCCCATTATCTTTTTCGGTTTCCCTCCGTCGCATCTAATGGCACCCACGGGATATTATGGGGTAGTGGATATTCTTGCATCGCCGCTACACGTATATGTTACAAAACGATACATAAGAAAATGCTAGTGTTGGGAAAATATGTACAACCGCAATACCAGGGAAACGCAGGTGCGTTGCCGGCCTTTTAAAAAAGAGTGGGTTCTTTTCTTAAAGATTCCTAGGTCGTATCGGTCTGGAAAAATCGCTGGAAGTAGTCGATTTCGTAAGAAAGTTGTGCGAGGAAGAAAACTTTTTGTAAACCGCACGGTGGTGGACCGCCAATTATCCAGACGGCATGGATGGTATCGCGAGTTTTGGCGCGATGTACGATGGTGAAATTGAGCGGCTGGAATTAGTCCGAACAAATTCCTCGGAGCACCTACCGTGCTAGATGCGATAAAATACGCAAAGAGATGCAACAATCTTTTCGCAGTGCCAGTGAGATATATATGTATATATATATACTAGAGCCCAATGACTTCGTCAATCTTACTTAGCGGTACCATGTAGCGACATCTATGGAAATGTATTAAATAAAGAACGATGTATTTAGCGCGTCAAATTTTCATATCGATATACATCGCAACCGCTTCCGTAGATAGATAATAGATGGCGCTAGAGTAGTCAAGTGAGCTCGGCCACGGTCCTTATTGCTTTGTAAGATATATATATATATATATATATATATATATATATATATATTTATATAGGGCAGAGTTTTTAGTTTTTATTTGATAGTGACTGCCGCCGCCCATCAACAACTGCAACACCAGAGGAATTGCAGATGCGTTGCCAGTCTTTTAAAAAGGAATAGGCTCTTTTCTTGAAGGTACCTAAGTCGTATCGGTCCGGAAAAATGTTGTTAGTAGCCGATTCCATAAAGAAGTGCGAGGATTATTTTATAGGTGACACAAACGAGCCTCAGCTTAATAGTTAATGGATGATTAATAATCAAAATGAAGACGCGTTGTCACTCCTGAGGACTAAGATAGAACACCTTGTTACCAGTAAGAATGGTCTCTGATTCCCTACTATCACCAGAAATAAATCAGTTTTATTAAGCTGCTATTTTATGGTGGTATTCTGTGAGAGCGTGGCCCCACCCCGGTCGAGCCAAATTATTCATCCTACATAGTAAAGCTGGAGCGTGGCTCTACCACGTCGAAATATGCTATGTGTTTACATGGTAGAGCCATGCTGCAGCTATATTAATTGTATAGTTTTAGCATGAATGGGTCGACTTGGCCGGGAAAGGGCTACGCTCTCACATAATACCAGAGAAAAATAGCAGCTCAATACTGCTATGTTTCGTATGGTGGGTGTAGAGAATCGGAGGCCCTTTTTTACTGGAAAAGAAGCATTCCATCTTAATCTTCACGGCTGATAACGCATCTGCATTTTGATTCGCAAAGGAGGATAGATATAGATGTCTATGAGCCATAGCAACTACTTGCCATCAGGTGAACTGTGTACTCGCTTGCCACCCTAATCCTATAAAAAAAATGTTTCGAAAACATGCTATGTTTTAAGTGACATACAGTGTATGTTTTAGTTACCCAATGACCATTAATTTATTGCACTTTAAGTTGTCGTTGATTTATCACCCATTGTATCCTTTTATAACTTAATGTATATTCAAATAAACGACGCTGTTGTACAGAAATTGTAGTTTTAATGTGAAATCACATTTGTTCCGACCGATTACCATTTTTTTTTTAATTTAAAGAACTTTATTGTTCTTTTATGAAAAATGTTATTTTGGCGCAACTCGCATAGGCATCAATTATTCTTCTTGCGTCGATTTTGTTGACCTGTATTCCATTTTTCCATTACAGCTTATAAAAGTCCAGTGTTAAATCAAATCATAGGCCTCCCCAATAGATTGTCTCATAGGGCGATTTTGCCATAGTTGCCACGCTTGGCAAGCGGGTATGCAACCGTAGTTTTTTATTATTATTTTTAGTTATTATTAGGAAGACGCTGCTGCCCATCTCCTGCTTTGTTTCTGTTGGTCGCCTCTTACGACACCCACGGGACGAAATGGGGGTAGTGGTTATTCTTACACCGCCACTACACGGTCAACCTGTATCTATTTTTTTTATAGGCTAGGGTGACGAACGAGCACACAGTCCACCTGATGGTAAGTGCTTGCTGTGACCCATAGACATCTTTTTTTTATAGGATCGGGTGACAAACGAGCACACAGTCCACCTGATGGTAAGTGGTTTCTGTGGCCCATAGACATCTACATTTATCCTCGTTTGCGAATCAAAATGCAGATGCGTCGTCACCCGTGAGGACTTAGATGGAATGTTTCTTTTATCAGTAAAATGGGTCTCCGGTTCTCTGCACTCACCATACGAAACACAGCAGTGTCAAGCTGCCATTTTATGCTGGTATTCTGTGAGAGCGTGGTCCTTCCCCGGTCGAGCCGACCCTTTCGTGCTACAACTATACTACTAATATAGCTGCAGCATGGCTCTACCACGTAAAAAAGGATAAATATAGATGTCTATAAGCCACATTATCCGCTTACTATCAGGTGGACTGTGTGCTCTACATGCGTGGCCTTCAGCCTATAAAGAAATGGATGTCTGTACTATTTAGACCAGTACACAGTAATGCACGTATTGCTTCTTGGTGGCGTAACTAGGTAAGAAGGTGGTATCACCCCAGACGTACTACTAGTCGGAAAAGGGGTGCTATCACCTAGAAATCCGTGCTAATTAATTAAAAAAAAAACAATGTCGTGTACACCAAAGGTCTTTATTTCGCCGGAGTACCGGACGTATTATTTAAAATTAAAAATTTTGTACATCCAACTTCAATATTAAGTTATTAAGAATAACTCAAAAACTATTAGTCAGATCTTGACTGGACCACACGAGAAGTACCAGCTTTCAAATAAAAAAAGAATTATCGAAATCGGTTCACCCAGTAAAAAGTTATGAGGTAACACACATAAAAAAAAACCATACAGTCGAATTGAGTACCGTCTCCTTTTTGGAAGTCGGCAAATATAATTTAAAATTAAAAAATGTGTACAGGTGACTTCAATATAAGTTATTAAGAATAACTCAAAAACTATTGGTCTGACCTTGATCAAACTCATATGGGATCACACGAGAAGTACCAGCTTTCAATTAAAAAAAGAAACATCGAAATCGGTTCACCCAGTAAAAAGTTATGAGGTAACATATATAAAAAAAAGAAAACATAAGTTGAATCTCCTTTTTGAAAGTCAGGCAGAAAAGACGAAAACCATCACGTTTCACAATCGTCCGCGGTTAAATAATCAAACCAATTGTACTTATCTGTTGCTATTCGCGCGTGATGTAAGCGCAGACAACTAACTGCCTTATCTCCAGCCTTGGGATCCATTAATTGTTCATTTATAATCAAATCTATTATTTAGTTGAAACGGTTATGTAACTTTTGCTTCAGCCATGCTCTAAGTCGGTGTAGCTTAGAGGTTAGCAAGCCGGGTTCTCTCTCCGTGTGCACCAATGAAATTGGTAATTGCAATTATGCGGTGAAGGAAAACATCGTGAAAAATAAACTGGCATGTTAAGAAATCTATTATTTCGAGGAACATCTAAAGTTCCCAATACGTACTTACATGTGATATTACTACAAATTAACGTTTTTCGGAATTTTCCCTTTACTTAAGGTGTGAGACTTTGCTTCTTGTCAAATTTCATGATTCTTGGTCAACGGGAAGTACCTATATGTTTTGACGTGAGTGTGAGTATATGAGTGAATATATGAGAAGTGAGTTTGCAAATTTTATGAGTATCAGAATCTATACAAATAAAAAATTGAATTGTTTGTCAAAATAACGGCATTTTACTAAATGCATGTGAAAATATATCATTCGGTACTTACAACAAAAAACAATTGTGAAAAATTTTATCTGTATGTCTGTTTGTTCCGGCTAATCTCCGAAACGGCTTTACTGATTTCGACAGGACTTTCACTGGCAGTTACCTAATGTTATAGGGAGTAACTTAAGCTACTTTTATTTTAGAAAAAGAATTAGGTTTCCGCGCAAAAAATTTAAACCCATAAATTTCAATCGTAATAAATTCCACGCAGATGAAGTCACGGGGAATAGATAGTGTGACATAAATCACTACTCACTCAGTACAACCCATCACAGTCCTCGGCTCACATGAGCATGCTGAACATGAGACCGATAATGGTGATGAGACTTTTTAAGGACGTATTGTGTGACGCTTGAGAACGTATGCTTACGAAAGGGGGCAGATCTTAACGCAGCTAATAATAACAACCACAAACCCCCCCCCCCCCCCCACAACATGCTAGCGGAATTCAAAATGAAAAGATTACCCCAGGAGGGTACAAGCACCTCTGGTAATGGAGAATCCCTCACAGAGCATCCACGGTCACCCTCTTCTTCCTGAGCGTGGGTATTCTGGGGAGGGGGGGGGGGGGCAAAATCCCGCTCAATACTAACGTTGTACGAGGCAAACAGAGTGATAAAACCATGGCGACCCCTGCCACGCTATCCGTGGACTTCTGCAACATCAGGGGACTTCACTCGAACCTTAACGCCGTCCACTACCGTCTAGAGACGGCGAAGTCGGCCATTCTTTTTTTGACCGAGACGCTGGTGTTCTCTCCGGCTGATACTTCGTACTTGTTTTACCCGGGGTATAAATTAGAACACTTCTTTGTGCCCCGGGCTGGAGTTTGCGTATACGAGAGGATATTGTTCCTCCCGTGTCAATAAAAGATATACATACTATATTAATAGTTGATCGCTGACTGCTCACACTGCCGCTTAGAGCTCTATCTCTACTAGTTTGTCGTAGAAACAAAAACTATCAAGGATAAAACTCGCTCAGCGATGCTCGTTCGGTGTTCAGAACTCACGCCGAGAGATCAACCAGCGGTCATTTTATTTACAGTGTGAAAAAAATAATAATTTCGCGGAACCCTAGGAACTTTTTCACGGAACTCTTAGGTTCCGCGGAACCCACTTTAGGAATCTCTGGTGTATAGTACTGGATACCCTTTTTACTGAAAACGAGGCATTCCATCTTAGTCCTCAGGGGTGGCAACGCGTCTGCATTTTGATTCTTAATCGAGGATACATGTAGGAGTCTATGGGCCGCAACATTAAGTGGACTGTGGGCGCGTTTGTCACCCTTCTTGTATAAAAAAGGGTTATACTGAATAAGGATCGTTTCATAGTGGCAGTGCATCTTTCACAATCACAACCTTATCACATCGACATAATCAGAAGTCTCGTACCATTGATGCTTCTCCCCTTGTCTGAATACATGATCAAATAGAAGACTATATTCGCTAACATTTGTCGAGTCTGCAGGCTATATCGCCTTTAATTTAGCAACCTTTTTCTCTAGATCTGTTATGTTTACTCACGGGGAAAGATTTAATAGTTAAACAAACCACATTTACAATCCGCGTGGTAAGCGAGCCAAATCTTTTCTTCATCGGGAGGGGTCCAAAAACAGCAGTGGAGTTTTATAGGTTGATGGAGAAGAATACGTAATTGGTCACTCTAGCTCTAAACGGTTTCTCAAGCTCAAGGTCACTCAGCGAGACAAGGAGAGAGTTATGCTCGGAGTTTCTCTGTGTAATAGACTTAGAAATAAGGAAACCCGCAGTAGAACCAGAGTAAGTAACATAGCCTAAAAGATAGAAAACCTCGTTACTAATAAAAAGGGTCCACAATTTTCTACACTCATCATACGGAACTCAGTAGCATAGTGCTGCTATTTTACGCTGGTATTCTGAGAGAGCGTTGACCTTCTCTGGTGGGGCCAATCAATTTGTGTTACAACCATAATATATATTTTTTTTATAGGATAAGGGTGACAAACGAGCACACAGTCCACCTGATGGTAAGTGGTTGCTGGGGCCCATAGACATCTACATCTATCCTCTATTACAAATCAAAATGTAGATGCGTTGTCACCCGTGAGGACTAAGATGGAATGCCTCATTTCCAGTAAAAAGGGCCTCCGGCCACCTGCACTCACCAAGCGAAACGCAGAGGTAAACCTCTACTTCACGCTGGTATTCTGTGAGTAATATAGCTGCAGTGTGGGTCTACTACGTAAAGTTGTCTCACTATTAGTCCATACGATCGTTAGCGTGTATACTAATGATGATCACGTATAGAGGGCGCTAGTGCCGGACGCGTATGTCAACACAGATGCTGTACGCCGCCATGTTTGTGCAACGTATCTAATCTGATTGTTTACCGCAGCCTCCTTACGTTCGCGGCGTGACCCAATTAATTGCCATACATATGGCGTTTTGTAGGAAATCTACATGATCTTTGATAAATTAAAATAAACGGGACGTGCGTTAAACTACCTACACTAGATATATTCGCTTGGTAAGAAGCGTAAAGAAAATTTCTAATAAATGTTTTTGGATTTTTAACTGGCTCGTTGGTAGTCGTTATGACAATTGAATTCCCGGATTCTTGGGACACTCCAAAGCGGGTTTTCCAGTCAAGAAATTCTCAGTCGGCCGCCAGGGGTAAGGATGTTGGCAGCGTTTCACCCGCGCGCCTCGTAAAGCACGTAAAACCGTTGGCCTGCGCCTGCTACATTGCCGTCCCATCCAACTATGACAATGAGGGAATGAAGAGTGCACCTGTGTCTGCGCATAGATTTGTGCTTTTTCTCCTGCCAGCAGCATTTTCATGATTACAACTCTAATGAAACTTCGGTTGCCAACCCGCCTGCGAAGTTGGGTTTTAATGGCTGTAGTAGCATGTATTGATGGCACAATAATGATTATATTTAAAATAAAAATAAATTGACTTCTATTGGCTGTAATATTGAATGATAATATTGGATAGCATTATGCTAATTTCATTTAAAATAAAAGATCGTAAACACATTACTTTGACGTACGCATTATGAATGAAATGCACCTCCGAACGTTTGGTGTTATAGAACGACTGCCTCGTTTGTCTAGTAGTCGTAAACGCGATCGCTGATCATGAGTTCCGGGTTCGAATCTCGGGTTGGGACAAATCACTTATTGGGTTTTTTTTTTAGAAATTCTCAGTAGTAGTCCATAGTCAGGAAGTTGGCGGTGTTTCACTCCCGTGCCTCGGAAAGCACGTAAAGCCGTTGCTCCTGCGCCAGATATCTCTCCGGTCGTGTCGAATTATCACCCCGTCGGACTGTGAGAGTGAGGGAATAGAGAGTGCACCTGTGCTTGCGCATTCACTTGGGCACTATAATCCTGTACTGCGATGGCTAGTCTCCGTTGAGGCTTGCTGCCGTGACCGAAAACAGTTTGGAGGACATTATTATTATAGAATAATAGGATCCTCAGTGTGTGACTTATTGGACGAAGGTGGAAAGGTAAATACCCTCAGACAAGGAGGTTTCCTCACGATGTTTCCCTTCACCGCCGAGCACGTGGTAAATTAGTACTTAAAATTGCAATTGAGACTTTCATTGGTGTTGGCGGGAATCGAACGCGGGTTGCTCGTGTACTGTGATAATTTACAGCGAGCGTAAACCTTAGCTATTTGAGCTACCACGGCTCTGATCATTCTTTTTTAATACAATATAACATTAATTCAAAACTTATTTCCATCGTTAATATCGTATAATTAAATATGTTATTAACCAAGTTATAAACCCAATATCTCTCAATAGAGAGAAGTGTTTTCCTTGCTTAACACTGAGGTAGAGTCAAGTTGCAGTTATATTATGGTTGTAACAGGAATGGTTCGGCTCACCCGGGGAAGGACAACGCTCTCACAGAATACCAGCGTAAAATAGCAGCTTAATGCTGCTGTGTTTCGTATGGTGAGGGTAGAGATCCAAATACTCTTTTACTGGAAATGAGGCATTCCATCTTAGCCCTCAGGGGTGACAACGCATCTGCATTTTGATTATTAATCGAGGATAAATGTAGATGTGTATGGGCCACAGCTATGTCTACAACTTTATCTAGCGTATGTGGACTATGAGACAGCCTTTGATTCCGTCGAAATTTGGGCGGTGCTGCAGTCCCTTCAGCGGTGCCAAGTTGACTGTCGGTATATCGAAGTGTTGAAGTGCTTGTACAGTAGGACTACGATGGCTATCCGAGTACAGAACCAGAGTACGAAACCTATCCAATTGCAGAAAGGTATAAGACAGGGTGACGTCATATCCCCGAAACTTTTCACCGCTGCATTGGAAGAAGTTTTCAAGCTTCTGGACCGGAAAGGATACGGTATCAACATCAATGGCAACGAATGGTTTCGATTTGCCGACGATATAGTCCTTATGGCAGAATCACTGGAGGACCTAAGCACTATGTTCAATGACCTCAACAGTGTTTCCCAACGGATCGGTCTTAAAATGAACATGGACAAAACAAAGATCATGTTTAATGTCCATGTCACACCTATGCCGGTAGTTGTTGGGAGCACTAAGCTCGAAGTTGTTTACGAGTATGTTTACCTGGGACAAATAGTCCGACTAGGTAAGTTCAACTTCGACCGAGAGGTCAATCGACGGATTTAACTCGGTTGGGTAGCGTTCGTGAAATTACAGCACATCCTCTCGTCAGGTATACCTCAAAACTTGAAAACGAGACTGTACAACCAGTGCGTGTTGCCAGTGATGACTTATGGAACTGAGACGTGGTCCTTCACTGCTGGCCGTATGAGGAAGCTCATGGTTGCTCAGCGAGCTATGGAGAGGGCTATACTCGGAGTTTCTCTGCATGATAAACTTAGAAATGAGGATATCCGCAGTAGAACCAGAGTGACCGACATAGCCCAACGGATTAGTAAGCTGAAGTGGCAATGGGCCGGCCATATAGCTCGAAGAACCGACATCCGATGGGGAAAAAGGTCCTCGAGTGGTATAGGTATATAAGCCTCGGACCGGCAGGCGAAGTGTAGGGCGTCCCTCCACTAGATTGAGTGACGACCTGGTAAGATATGCAGGAAGTCGATGGATGCAGGTGGCTCAGGACCGTGCCTTGTGGCATTCCTTGGAGGATGTGTATGTTCAGCAGTGGACTTGTGAAGGGTTGTAATGATGATGGGACACAGCATCCACTTAACATCAGGTGAACTGTATGTTCGTTTGTACACTTATTCTATAAAAACAGGTGAGTGAAACTGAGATGTTAAATTGGTCATATAACCGTCAAACAAAAAAACACACAGTCAACTCGATGGTAAGTGGATGCATCAAACTGCAGATACGTTGCCACCCCTGAGGACTAAGATGGAATGCCTTGTATCTTAGTAAAAAAGGTATGCAGTTTTATCCACTCACCGTATGAAACACAGCAGCATTAAGCTGCTATTTACGCTGGTATTTTGTGAGTAGGTTGTCCTGTCCTACCCCGGTCCAACCGACTCATTCGTGCTACAACCACATTATAGATACAGCGTGGCCCTACCACATACAAGTACAACACATATACTACTAAAAAGCCTTTTAAAATGTTAACATAATAGTAATCAAAGAGAATAGCGAAATAAACAAAATCGTGTATTATCTTATCATGTTTGCAAACGGTATTACAGGCGACGTATCTGCAGTTTCTACTCGTAGTGATGTGTTTTATTACACAGTATGTTACATATAAATAGTTGTTACACAATCCGATTAAATACGATTTCATCATCATGTTGTAATCTCCCGTTTCTTGTTGCTGCTTTGACGTGGATTTATGTGCTTTGGAGTAATGTTATACTCAGTCTTGACTATTTATGTGTGGTAGAGATGCAGCGCTACGTATTATGCCTGCAGAACAAACGTCTCGATTACACTGGGAAAGGATCACACTCGCAGTGATACCAGCGTGATATAGCATTATAACGCTGTTGTCTTTCCTATGGACAGTGAATAAATAAACAAAGACAGGTGTTGCTAGTGTAGAGAAATTTAATTAAAAATAGATCGATGTGTATGGACCACAGTATTTACTTTGCATCAGGACTGTGTGCTCGTTTGTCACCCTGTTTTCTATATAAAATTAACTATTGGTCGGGCATAACATGTCAATTCACATAAAAGAAAACTTAGAATATTTTAATTTAACTTATTAGACTTAAAAAGTTATTAGTTTTTCTTTTATTTGAAAAAAATATGTCGAAAAATTATACAATACAAAAACAAATCTCTTATTTTTACTAGAATATCATGCAGTAGTGTACTACAACCCACTACTTTTATACGTGGTAGAGCCATGCTGCAGCTATATTAGTAGTATAGTTGTAGCACGAATGGGTCGGCTCGACCGGGGAAGGACCATGCTCTCACAGAATACCAGCGTAAAATAGCAACTTAATGCTGCTGTGTTTCATATGGTGAGTGTACAGAATAAGAGACACCTTTTCCTGGAAAACAGGCATTCCATCTTAGTTCTCATGGGTGACTGCATTTTGATACGTAATCGGGGATAGCTGTAGACGTCTATGGGCCACAGAAACCACGTACCAACAGGTGTACTGTGTACTCTTTTGTCACCCTTATCCTATAAAAAAAACTACAAATATTCCACGTATTTTTTTAAATACTAGCTATGCTATAAACATAACTAAGTAGGTAATATTTTCTGTAAATCTTTCGATTCAATTTTGTTGAGTTTGTGATGACCCTACCGTTACCGTCGCTTCTAAATATTATTTGTGTTGTTAGTGAAATTATATTATTTTAAATGTATACACCTGTTGAGACATAGCCTTTGTCTAAAAATTTTGTATTTTTTTGTAACAATGTATATTGATATTGTCAATGGTGTATATATTTAAATAAATAAATAAATAATAATTAAATTAAATTTACTGGAAATGAGGCATTCCATCTTAGTCCTCACGGGTGACAACGCATCTACATTTTGATTTGTAATAGAGGATAGATGTAGATGTCTATGGGCTGCAGCAACCACTTACCATCAGGTGGACTGTGTGCTCGTTTGTCACCCTTATACTATAAAAAAAAAACTAGCTGCGTTTGCAATTATAATAATTTAGAAAATTTGGATTTTTTTGAGTATAATAATTTTAACTTGATCTACTTCTGAATTTTAACTTAATCTGCAGGTTTTAGTGTCCGAGGGTTCCGAACCCTTAGTACCAATTGATAAGTACCACCCCCCGCTGGAGGAGACGCTCAAAATTCAGTGCGACGCGCTGGCCCAGTCGCCGTCCTCTCCACTGCCGGTGGAGCTGCTCCAAACTGGAATTGGCGTAAAGCAGACTTTCTGGGCCTATACACGGCATTAAAAAGTATAGATTGGTCGAATATTTTTGTAATTGCAGACGTTGACGACGCAGTTGCGTTATTCTATCGTCGTCTTTATAATTGTATCAGTCAATATGTTCCAACTAAATCCCGTTATATGTCGAATTATAAGTACGTATATCCAAAATGGTTTAATGCTCATATTAAAAATAATATACGTAAAAATATTATCATTTGAAACGGTATAAGGCTGAAGGTAAAGAGTTCAACAAGGAATTATTCAAACACTATAGGTGGAATGTTAAAAACTTGATTGACAATGCATATAAGCAGCACTTACATCTAACAGAACAAAATATAATTAACGATCCAGCCAAATTCTGGGAGTACGTTAAGGATAAGAAGAATCACAGGCAGCGTACGAACGTTTATTCGTCCGGTGGTGTCGAAGTTGTTGGGCAATCCGCAGCCGACGCTTTTGCAAACTTCTTTAGTAATGTTGAATGTACTTAATATGCCTAGTCATAATTTAAGTGCAATTGGTTAAACTTTAACCAATAAACGATGGGAGCCGCTTTGAATTACTTTATGAGATTGTTAACGTAACGTCCGTGACGTTTTTATTTAGTTACTGAATATGATCTTAAAATTATTGATGTAATATTATTGATATAATGTATATTGATGGTAATACAAAACTAGAGTAAAATTAATTTGAAAATAGAATATTCTTTTTAGTTTTTAATTTACTAGATGACAAGGCAGTCGTTGTTCAACCGATGACTCGTTGTCCTATAAAAATCCTCCAATTCGCAAATAAAAATAACATTGAGGGTTACTCATTACAAAATTTCATTAAAATCGATTAAGCGGTTTCGGAGATTAGCATGAACAAACATTTAAAAGTTGACTTTTATTACTATTTTACCCTATCATTATATTTACACGCATATTAGCTTTTAGCAGCGAAATCTCTGGCGGTTGGATTGCTTCTACTGAACCGATTTAAATAATTATATCAATTAGTTCCACGGAATACCTACGCCTCCCCTGTGCGAACGGAGTTTATTTTGTTAAGTATATCGTATTGTTACTTTCTTTTTTGGTTGTAACTGGCCAGGATGACATGGTATTCGTGGTTTTGTTTTCGATTTGGCTCTGTGTTCTTATTTTGATTTTGATTATATTTTCCTTTGTTTTTGAACAGAATCTACAGTAGTGCCAACATACGTTGTAGGCAAGATTGTCTGTAAGCGAGTTAACATTCTAATACTATAGGGTAGCCAAATAAGAGGCATACAACTATTATTTACGTAATTAAAAAGAACTTTATTTA
Organism: Parnassius glacialis; assembly: GCA_033319125.1. NCBI lineage: Eukaryota > Metazoa > Arthropoda > Insecta > Lepidoptera > Papilionidae > Parnassius > Parnassius glacialis. The sequence continues at coordinate 43,639,920 of JAVANC010000028.1, forward strand.
GTCTTGGCAATTACGTGTATATAATATTTGCCAAATGTCCACCTCTAGGACTGTTACAGATGTGAGCCCTATACGTCGCGTTTCTCATCGCATTTTCGCACACTTTCGGTATTATCCCACTGACTGCGCCTCAGATATTCTGTTTTACGTGTTGAAGATTTCTCGGCTTGTTACCATATATTTATTATACTAAAGATTTTGTACAAAAGGCGAGCTTAATGCTATATGGCATTCTCTACCAGCTAACTTTGGGTAGAACAGAGAGTGAGTTATGGGCAGTTAAGCTGTCTGATCAAATTGAATTGGTTTGAATTATATTGCACGTATATGCAACATATATTGATACACAGATATAAATAAATACACTTATTTATATATTATATCTAAATTAATGTGAATATAAATACCTATAAAAATGTAAATTATGTCGCTTTGTAGGCTACGGATATGTTAGTATGGTTTTCTTTTAAAATAATTTTTGCACGTATTGTTGGCAGGACAACAGGCAATTTGTTCCAGAGGGAGATGGAAATAACTGTAAAGAATTTGACATAAACCCAGAATGGCGAACAGGAGTATACTTACTTACTTACTTATCGTCACGCACAATCCCTGACGGGGTAGCCAGAGAGAACAGATCGCAGAAGTGTCACGATCCTTACATACCTCTTTCGCTTCTTTCAGATTCATTATCTTCTTCATACATGCACGTCTAGGTATCCGAGTACTCTTGACCCTCCCCTCTTCGAGCAGTTTGCTCACATGGTCTTCGAAAGTTAGTCTCAGTCTACCTCGACACCTTTTAATATTAACTTTCGCGCTATATATTTTCTTCACCATTCGGTCTTCACTCATTCTCTCAACGTGCCCAAACCATCGAAGCACGCCCTTATCAATTTTTGTGATAAGGTCATCTTTCAAACCTGCCATATTGCGAATCTCTTCGTTTCGCTTCCGGTCGGCCATGGTAACGCCGCACATTTTACGAAGAGATCGCATTTCCACTGCATTCAACTTGCTTTTATGCTTCTTCTGGCATACCCAGGTTTCGCTGCCATATAACAAAGTCGGTACCAACACTGCGTTATGTATTGCAAGGCGTGCACTCTTCACTACGCCTTGCCTTTTGACTAACGCAGTCAGGGCACCATTGACTTTGTTCCCGGCAGCGACACGCCTGTCCACATCTAAATCACATCTTCCATCCCGGCTTAAAGCACTCCCCAAGTATACAATTTCATTTACCTGTTCTAGACATTCCTGATTTACCCATATTTCACACTTCGTTCTCTCTTAGTCCCTTTCAAATACCAGAACCTTAGTTTTATTAGCATTCAAGCGGAGACCTTTAATTTCACATTCCTCTTTCATACACGTGACTAATGCCTGCAGTTCTGCCTCTGATAATGCAATAAGCACTGCATCATCAGCATACAGCAGACAATTTACTTTAATGTCACCCAATTTCACACCCAAACAGCTATCTTTCAGCTTCTGTAAACAGCTGTCGAGATACAGTATGAACAGCCAGGAATACATGACACAACCCTGTTTTACGCCCGTTTGGACGCTTAACATGGGTGACAGGTCATGCCCTACCCGCACACAGGCTTTACAGTCACAGTAAAGTGACTGCACAGCCCTTAGCAATCGACCATCCACATCATACCCCGGCAACAGTTCCCACATTTTCTTCCTTACAACCTTATCAAATGCTTTCTCAAGATCCACAAAAGCACAGAAAATCCTCTGGTTAGCAGCCAGAAGCTTTTCCGTGATCATGCGGAGAGAAAACATTTGATCCGTGCATCCTCTTTCAGGTCTAAATCCGCATTATGCCTCCCATAGAAATCTTTCCGATTTCTCTTGCATCCTACGTGTCAAAACCTTCGAGTAAACTTTACTTGCTAAACTGGTCAAGCTGATCGCCCGATAGCACCCGCAGTCAAAATGTGAACCTTTACCTTTATATAAAGGCACAATGACTGCGGATCGCCAATCATCCGGGACATCCCCCATCCGCCAGCACAAATTGCACAGAAGATGAAAGCTGTCCCAGACGCGAGGCCCACCATACTTGCCCATTTCAGCAGTAACTCTGTCTAGTCCCGCAGCCTTACCAGATTTCAAACTTCGAATCGCACGTTCAATCTATTTCATACTGATGACCTCAGTGTCATCGAGGTCCGGGTCTGGCGTACCAGTCTCGGCGTCATCCCCGGATCCCTCAAGCGAAGCGAACAGGAGTATACAGTTATAAAACGGAGATTGAGAGAACGATTGTCACTACGGAATTGGAATCTTTCATTTAGATAATGGGTTGAGGAAGAATAATTAAGAACTGAGAACAAAGTAGACAGTCTGAAATATTTTGTAAGTCACGGTTAATAGCTACGATACGGCATAGTGGGGGTAAGAGCATTAAAGGTGGGTAGTTACAAGATTGATAAACACCGAAAACAAAGAGGAGAAAGAATGCCACCTAGCGGTACACCTAGAGACAGATTGCACCAGTCGGAAAAACCTGACCAGATCGAATAGATAAGAGAGAACAGAGAACCTGCTGGTGATCGCGATGATAAGAAAAAAAGATTCCAATGCTGGCGAGGAGAAATTTAGCCGTGAAAGTAATCTAAGGAGTAAGTAAGTAAGTAGTGATCGACACAATCGAATGCGTTTGAAAAGTCAATAAGGACAAGAAAAGTCAAATATCTCCATGACCTCTCTAAAGTCTGCTGTAACTTGAAGTAATACTATGGTAGTACTGTGTCCCGGGCGGAAGCCAGCCTGATATGTGCTAAAGAAGTTGCATTTTGAAATGATAGAGGTGACATATTTGTGTACCAATGATTCAAGAGCTAAAATGAAAAGGAAACGATGGATTTTGTAGTTTTAATTTTAGCAAGGGGCTAGACAAAAGCTTTTAGCCATAAATTGGGGAAAATACCAGTAGAAAGTGGGAAATTCTTTGAAATATTTCGATTTTGTCATGGCTGTTACGGCCGGCAGCTGCCTATCCCAGGAGTAGAATCCTTCGCGGCCCATAGACGAAGAAGCTACAGGCAGATGCTGGTCGGGCGTCCTCACGCCACGGGTTAAAGTCTAATTACACTAAACAATCCGGGGGGAGCGTTACAATTATTGAACAGAGCTTACTTACCTCTATTCAAGGCGACTGGTCCCTCAGGATTCGGTCAGGTCTCGTGTGGATGTATTGTGCTAGAAAGTAAAGGTCAGTGATGTGTATTTGGGTGTGGCTGGTAGTGTTATTGACCTTATTTGACCGTTCCCCCTGCAGCAGTTCGGCCCTCAGCTCCTCTCCAAGCTAAGGTCGCCTTCCGCAGCCACTTTCTTCCTTTGTTACGATTGACTCGCGAAAATGAACACAGAACGTACGGGTCAAAGGTCACCGTTATTTCTAGAATATTAACTACCGCACTAGTAACTAATACAGTCGAATCCACTTATACAGATTCTGCGTTAAACCTAAAGTCCCGGGTAAACTCTCAACACGCGCTACCATTCCCAGTGGTATATTTACTATACGCGCCTAACATAAAATTAGATCTAAGAGCTCCCAAACAAAAGGACTGCCTTCTCTTTCGACGCGAAGAAGGCATCTAATCTTTCGCTCTCGACTCCCACCGTTCAGTAAGCTCGGACGTTCAACACGCGCGAACGTCATCCCGTATCAGCCGAGCCGAGAGCCATCTAACGTCGATGCCTGACACCAACGCTTTTGCGTAAACAAACCCCCGTCCCGGACATAAGGATTTAGGTCCGCGAGCAAACCGGTCAGCGGGACAGGGTCGCGACGGCAAGTTGCAAGATCGAATCTACAACCAAACTAGGCCACCCTACGCACCCAATCAGATCTTGCAACCCTGACCAACGCCTCAAAATTACAGCCCCAACGTGGGCTAGCCGGAAAGTTGAACTGGATGCCCTTCCTGGTCATCGCAGCACATAAATAAGTCCTATTTCTAGACAGAAGTCAGACGACTTCCTTCAAACACCTATCTGCGCTCCTATGATTAGTTCCGCAACTCGACCGGATCAGGTCTGCAAACAGCGACGCGACACGAAGCGGCCCAGAGGGACCTTCAAGCTTCAGTGCAGAGAGCACCCCCAAATTCCCCATGAACGTCGTCTGTGGAGAGCTGAACGAAACGCACAGATGGTCCCTAGCAGGTGATCCTATGCTCATATTTCAACTAATTTTTCAAAAGCATCAATGTTCAATTACAGAATTAATTAAAACAAGTAATCACCGATGCACATAGGTCAACTTGGCAAAGTAAACAAAACAATAAACGTAAGGGACAGCCCTATTTCTTATTTCAAATAAATATCTTAGACAGTGCCAACAAAATCTAAACCAAAAGAGAATTGACTCCTATTTCCTTCGGCAACCACAGGGTTATCTAATTTCAACCTTCCTTATCACAAAGAAAAATGATTAAACACTATCACAAGCATTAAAAAAGGGCCCACAATTTAATCTCAATTTTCCGTGCAACAATAAATGCAGTGATCAAATGTATTTACAAAAAATATGCAGCAGCATTTAAAGGAGTATTTTAAATTCAATTCTCTTAATCATAACCGCTACAATATGAATTTCGCGGAAAACCCAAAAGCATTTTAATTTAAATTTAAAGAATTTTTAACTAAGTGCTCGACCAAACCAAATCCAATACCCCTTGAGAGCGTGATTCAACTCTCCAGGGGGCCCTAATCTTCCCACCACCAAGTGGAGGCCACACCGCGTGAACCTGAGACTAACAGAGCGCAACCGCTAACAGTCGCCACTCGGGTTGTACGCCCTCACTGAGGCCGTCGGCAACAGAACAGCTTGACAAGTGGACTGTTGACGGCTTAAGGCTCAGTAGAGGCAGCCATGGTGGGAGCTAAGGCGGCAGCTAGCTAGGGCCGCCTCCATCAAATGGGGTACAGTGGTACACCAGTCGCGGCCACTCAGCTAACGGGAGTGAGAAGGGTCCAGCGGACTGATGAGTGGCCGTGAAGTTCCTCTCCGCACGCTGAGGGGGTGTGATGACACCCCCGCCCCTGGGGGAATTACCCCCCGACTGTTCGGGGGAGGGACCCCTTTCAAACCTAGGGGCCTGGTGGCTAGCCGGCGGGAGCCGAGCGTCGCCCGTCAAAGGGCATGGCGGAGCGCCCCCGCCCGTGGGGGTCGAGGGCCTGGCAGCGCCCCGAGAGGAGACGCCGTTCGCACCCAGGCACAGTACGGCATGGTGATTGCCCTGGCAATGCAGACAGGGCCGCCGGTGCGGACAGTCTCGCTGGAGGTGCCCTTCCAAACAGGAGTAGCACCAGCGGCGCTCCTTGGCGATAGTTCGCTTCGCCGGACTCGGCTTACCTAATAATTTTGGGCAAGACGTTACCCGGTGATCAGATGCTCGACAATAGGAGCAGGGGGGGGGGGTTGACGACGACTTGCCCGGCGGATTTCGCCTCTCACTGGGCACGGCTCGTAAGTCGTCGACGGCGCCCGCCGCGTGCTCGATCTGTCGGCACTGCTCCTCCAAAAACCGCAGCAGGTCATAGAAGGGCGGAATATAGGAGGCCTCGTCCCCGCCGTACCTCTCCTCAAAATGCATTTGAAGGTCGAGAGGTAGACGGGACAGCACGATGCGGAGCAACAAGAAGGCCCATTCGTCCACTGGTAAATCCAGCCGCCTCAACATATTACAGGCCACCAAGACTGGATCCAACAGGTCCGGACGTAGTCTGGCCCGGTCACTCAGCAGCGGGAGGCTCAGAAGCTGCTTAACATGTTCGTCCGCAATTCGCCGGACGTTGGCGTATCTTCTGGCTAGGAGGTCCCGAGCAGTCTGGTAGGCGTCGTCCAACAAGCTCAAATGGCTGACAACGCCCAGGGCCTCCCCCTCCAGTGAGGCCAAGAGGTACGCCATCTTCTGGCTCGGAGTCAAGTCACTCCGGGCGTCCACTAGGCCGTCGAAAAGACCAACGAAGGTCAGCCACTCGGAAAGGACCCCGGAGAACTTTGGCAAGTCCAGAGTTGGGAGTCGTCCCAACAGCTCCGGCTGAGGCTGCTTCCGAACGGATTCGGGCAGGCCACTCGTCCGAGCTTCACGCGCCTCTTCGGCATACCTGCCTTCAGCCTCGATCAACTCGTCCGTGAGCCACAAGAACTGCTCGTAGTCTGCGAAGCAGGAGTCCAGGACTCCCTTTTCCACATCCGAATCCTCGAGCTCAGCGTAAGCCTCCTCCACTGCAGCCCTTCGAGCATCGACCTGCTCGAACCGCTTCATCAAATTATGGACCCTATCCGGTCGACCTATCAAAGCATGGGCGCTGGTGGCCCAGCGTAACTCAGTCCGCAGGCAACGGATTAGCATCTTGGGCGAGGACATCACTACTAAATACAAATTACGACGCCGCTCGAGCACAATTACAAAAATAACAAATAAAAAATACAAAAAAATTAACAGCTAACCAATGCAGTTCCTATCAAATCGAGTTGAATAGAAATTACACAAATAAGAACAGCTATTTATTAAATCAAACACAAGTTAGTACAAAAGAAAAGGCAAATCAAATTAACAATAACAAATACTAGTGCGATCAAATCAAGTTAAATTCAAATTACGTAAATACAAATTACCACTCTTTAGTTCAAATACAAATTGCAATACGAAAGATACATAACGAAGATACACATCAACAAAAAATACCTTGCTCGGAAATCGACCCTTCGATAAGTAATACACTACAACCATCCGACAACGATAATTAACCGATTACGTAAAAATAACCATCTACCTACATGACGCAATCTCCCGCTTGCGCGCGAACCGGGCGTGGTTTTTCAAATTTACCCGCAAACAACAAAGCAAGCTAACAAAGAAAGGAATTTTATTATTACGTATATAATAAAAAAAAAAATTTTACGTATTACGGACGGGCGTGATTGTAGACACAAAATTAAACCAATCAACCCAACGCTCCCTGCCACCAAAATTATTTAATTTTTATCAAATACTATGGTCGGTGGATCGACCGGGAATCGATCCCAGCACTGCGCTCTGCTACCAAATTTTACGGCCGGCAGCTGCCTATCCCAGGAGTAGAATCCTTCGCGGCCCATAGACGAAGAAGCTACAGGCAGATGCTGGTCGGGCGTCCTCACGCCACGGGTTAAAGTCTAATTACACTAAACAATCCGGGGGGAGCGTTACAATTATTGAACAGAGCTTACTTACCTCTATTCAAGGCGACTGGTCCCTCAGGATTCGGTCAGGTCTCGTGTGGATGTAGTGTGCTAGAAAGTAAAGGTCAGTGATGTGTATTTGGGTGTGGCTGGTAGTGTTATTGACCTTATTTGACCGTTCCCCCTGCAGCAGTTCGGCCCTCAGCTCCTCTCCAAGCTAAGGTCGCCTTCCGCAGCCACTTTCTTCCTTTGTTACGATTGACTCGCGAAAATGAACACAGAACGTACGGGTCAAAGGTCACCGTTATTTCTAGAATATTAACTACCGCACTAGTAACTAATACAGTCGAATCCACTTATACAGATTCTGCGTTAAACCTAAAGTCCCGGGTAAACTCTCAACACGCGCTACCATTCCCAGTGGTATATTTACTATACGCGCCTAACATAAAATTAGATCTAAGAGCTCCCAAACAAAAGGACTGCCTTCTCTTTCGACGCGAAGAAGGCATCTAATCTTTCGCTCTCGACTCCCACCGTTCAGTAAGCTCGGACGTTCAACACGCGCGAACGTCATCCCGTATCAGCCGAGCCGAGAGCCATCTAACGTCGATGCCTGACACCAACGCTTTTGCGTAAACAATGGCCGTATGATATGTAGCCCCGTCTTGTTGGAATCACATGTTTTCTAAGTCAAATTGATTAATTTAATGATTTAAAAAAATAAGTTGCATGGACTGATTATTCTATCGAAGGTACTCGTAAGTTTACTTAGCTTCAGATCTTGTTTAAATATTCGTGACAGGGTCTTAGCGCTAATCTTCATTTCACGTGATAATTGTTTCTTTGTAGGGTTTCGTTGAATTCTGTCTGACAGCGTTGACATACGAGTACAATACATGACAAATAAAGTCGAATTATTTTTTCATTTTCCAAAATATATTTTTACGTGGTAGGACCATGATGCAGCTATATTATGTTAGTGGCACGAATGGGTCGGAACCGGACAAGGACCATGTTCTCACAAAATACCAGTGTGAAATAACAGCTTAACAGTTTTTTATGATGAGTGTAGAGATCCGGAGACGTTTCTTATTGGAAACGATGTATTCCATCCTAGTCCTCAGGGCTGACAACAATCTGCATTTTTATTTCTATTCCATGATAGATGTACATGTCTATCGCCATTCTACAAACCATTCTTCTATAAACCAAAAAAAATATATGTCACTGCTTAAATTCTTGACTGCTTCTTTAGTTTATGTCCACTTTAACATAAATGAACAACAGTGGTTAACAGTTGCAGCTCTGAGAGCATACGGTTCGAATCCCGCATGAAATAACTATTTGAATGGCTTACAAATAATTGTTTCGGGTCTGAATGTTAATCCTAATGAAATTTGTGTATGAAAACTGCCTCTACGATACAAGGAAACGCAAGGTTCAAGTACGTAAAGTGTTCATTTAAAAAAAAGCTTAATTTATTTCTATTTTCACATCAAATACGCGTCGCTTTATTTCTTTCATTCCATTAATTGTATTCAGTTAGAGACTAACCCCTTCAGATTCCTATCATTTAAAATGTATTCATTATCGATATAGACAAATCTAAGTAAAATAAAGTACTTTCGTATTTTTTATTACTCAATAAGTAAGCTTGCCAAAAAAATCATGGAACAAGGGTCAGAAAAATCAGAAACAAGAGCAAGGCATAGCCTTAAAAAATCCAATAATGTTATGCATTTAGACCCAGTTTCGGTTACGGCGGCCAGTCTCAACGGAGTCTAACCAGCACACTATAGCATTGTAGTGCACGAGTGTGTCTGCAAGCACAGGTGCATTCTCTATTCCCTCGACCACGACCGGAGAGAGATCTCGCGTAGAACCAACTTTACGTGCTTTCCAAGGCACTGGTGTGAAACAGAGAGTTTCTTAACAAAAAAAAAACCCAACAACTGAGCTTGGCCGGACTGGGAATCGAACAGGGTATCTCATGATCAGTAGTCGCGCGTGCAGCCACTAGGCCAACGATGCGAGCTGTTCAAAAAAATAATAACCGAATCTCGTAGGTGATCATTGAAAAATTATTCACTGAATAAGGTTCATTGCACACGTTATAAAGCCATATTAAGTAAACTAAAGCTGTTTGAATCTAAATTCCGTTTGTAATCAAAACAAACACTTGGATGTTTTGTAAAAATTCTATGATGTTCTAAGCGCCGCCGCCATGGCAACGTCCACGTAATCTTATCTCGCATTCCGTGATTAATACCACTGTTGATTATGAGCGAATTTTTCGCATCCGTAATAATCTAGTATCTAATGAGGGCTAATAATTTTCTGCTCATCAGATGTCGCTAGTTGAGACTGACGTAAATATTTTTGTTACAAAATGTAATTTAATTAAGAAGTTGGTTTTTAATAAAAGTTTATCAGTTTCTTGAGTATTAAATGAATACACAAAACAATGCGTCAATGGTTTGCTCTTTAATTTTTTTTGCACATTTTTAACTTTTTTTTTAATTTCTTACTTTTATGAATATCTGTCTTTATTTATTTTCAATGTTAATAATATAAAATATAGCTAATAGTACAAAAAGCAATAATAACTTTTACATTTACCGAAGAAATTTACTTCCCCGCTATGAAATCTGTCAAATACTTTGTAGTGGCACCGCCCTGGTGGCATAAAAAGTCGTGGGTGCACTCATTACATCTTTCTTCTACACAAAAAACGCTTTAGAGGTGGATTTGAGGAGAAGAGCCTTTTGCAAACTAGATTTTATACGTGGTAGAGCCATACTGCAGCTATATTAATAGTATAGTTGTAGCAAGAATGGGTCGGCTCGACCGCGGAAGGACCACGCTCTCAAAGAATACGAGCGTAAAATAGCAGCTTAATGCTGCTGTGTTTTGTAGACCCTTTTTACTCAAAAATAGACCCTTTCGGAGACCCTTTTTACTGAAAAAGAGGCATTCTATAGTAGTCCTCACGGCTGAAAACGCATCTGCATTTTAATTCAAAAACGAAGATAGATGTAGATGTCTATGGGTCACAGCAACCACTTACCATCGGGTGGACTGTGTGCTCGTTTGTTGTTGTTATATAAAAAAAACATCTTTACAGAATAATGATGATGCTAAATAGATGCTGTGGTCCATCGACTCTTGCATTGATTTAAAATCAAAATTTAGTTTAGTTTTCACCCCAAAAGTACTATGTTCTTAAAAGCGTCTTCGGTTCTCTACACTCACCATAAAACACACCATGCCGCTATTTTACGCTGGTATTCTGTGCTTGCGTAGTCCTTTGGTGGTCGAACTGATCCATTCATGCTGTAACGTGGTAACTTACGTATAAAGTAAAGTTAGAGATAATTAATAGAATCAGGCGTTACTTTGCGGAAATCCATTAGGTATATTAAAGTTGGTAAAAATTACCTCGCGTGCATCCAATCGATAAAATAAAATTATGTGTAGAGCACCTCCCGCACTCCCTCAATTGCGTGCACTATCTCCGTCATCACTAATCCCAGCACCACTACTCGCAACACCACTACACTAGGAAAGAACCTGATGGTAATTGGCTGCTGTGGCCCATAGACATCTACATTTATCCTCGTTTGCGAATCAAAATGCAGATGCGATGCCACCCGTGAGGACTAAGATAGAATGCCTCGTTTCCAGTAAAAAGGGTCTCCGGTTCTCTACACTCACCATACGAAACATAGCAATGTTAAGCTGCTATTTGACGCTGATATTCTGTGAGAGCGTGGTCTTTCCTCGGTCGAGCCGAACGATTCGTGCTACAACTACACTACTACTATAGCTGCAGCATGGCTCTACCACGTAAAAAATATAACAATACAAAATAAATATACCAAGTTACCAAAGGATAGGGGAAAGGGTACCAAAAATTGTATGAAATTTTTATCAATTTTAGACGACGAAAGGGTATAAAAATAACTTTAATAAAAAGTTAAAGGTAACTTCAAAAGAATAATAATAATGAAATTATGTCATATCCGGAGTCGGGGTTTTACTCTTTTATACACTATATCTAAACTCTTAACAAGATCGTACAACAGTCCGTGTTGTCGTATGAGGAAGCTCAATATCTCTCAGCGAGCTATGGAGAGGGCTATGTTCGGGGTTTTTCTGCGTGATAGACTTAAAAATGAGGATATCCGCAGTAGAACCAGAGTAACCGACATAGTCCAACGGTAATCCGTTTTTTCCGCCCATTTTAAGAAGCCTGCACTTTGGTACAGCAAGCTTAGCTTTTTATTACTTATGTTAAAATTACGTTAGAATAGTTTATAACATATAAATAATACCGACATAGCCCAAAGGATTAGTAAGCTGAAGTGGCAATGAACCGACCATATAGCTCGAAGAGCCGATAACCGGTGGGGAAGAAAGGTTCTCGAGTGGCAGCCTCGTACCATCAGACGAAGTGTAAAGCATTCCCCCCCCCCCCCTCGCCCCAACTGGATGGAGTGACGACCTGGTAAGACATGCAGAAAATCAATGGATGCAGGTAGCTCGGGACCGTGCTTTGTGGCATCCCTTGGGGGAGGCCTACGTTCAGCAGTGGACTTGTGAAGGGCTGTAATGATGATGATGATGACCACCGATTTTAGAATGTGAAATTATTTGAAATGGACTTTTACTTTTTATTTAAAGTAATTTTTTTAGAAAGTGTAACATGTCAAATAAGAGTCGCGCGTTTGAGTGTGGAATATCGGCACCTGAACATGTGTTTGCGAGACATACAGTCAACAATACGTATATGGGCCACCGTTCATAGATTACACAATGACATCGAATTATTTGAAACAGATGCGCATTCCAATAAAAAGAAATCCTCGGAGATATTTGGCTCCTCTAGAGGTAAAAGGCAGGTCATGTTGGACTGACTAAAATCCGAATTTCGTCGCCCTCATCGTCAAAGTGTGGTCACGGGATCTCCATTTGGAACGCTACCAAAGCCCTGAATGATGACTGGCCGTGACTATGCTGTTATCTTAGCTCGTCTCGTAGATATATATGAACCCGCGAGACCGGCAAAGCTGTTACAATGATTCAAGACAACGTTTTATCATGCTTGATTAGCACGTTGGTCTAGCGGAGCGGTCGTAAGCGCCTTCCACTCGATCGGGTTCCCGCCATGTAGTTGCGAGGGGGCTCCATACCCGTAGCATGGTCACCACGGTGAACTAATAGGGAACCCACATGGCTGTCCAGAGGGGCAATTTAAAGTGGTCATTGCGAGTGAATTTAGCGGGCTCACCTCGGATGTGTGTTTAGTGGAATGGTGTGTACAGGCAAGGTGGAGTCGCGGGGAAAGAAGAATGTTGGTATGGCGAAGCGCCTCTCACGCTATTCTCCATGACTTTTTTGGGGCCGCACCACTGATGCGGTAGTGGGGCCATGGAGACAGAGGAGTGTGCACCACCTACCTTCTGCAAATCCTTCTATACCTCTCCGGCGAAAAGTAAATTTTGCCGTTTAGTATTCATGATCCTTAATATTTAGGGATTATTACGCCATATCTCGGATGATTTTAGAAATTTTGGTATTTTTATTGATCTAAAAGAATACAAGACGTATCTGTTTTTTCAATTCTTCAAAAGGTTATTCTATGAACAAAATTGCCAAAAACATGGTTTGTAAAGTAGGTAACATACTGTTCTTATGTGACGTATGTGTCTGGATTACACACTGCCTAGGAATTCAATGAAGGTCGCCTCAGGGTCGTAGCATACTGCATTGAATATCTTTTAATTGTAAGTTAACGGTTTAATTTCAAAGTAAATTTTACGATGTGTTGGCTACATGATTTGTGTATTTATATGGACCTATTACATCACCGGGTATTGTTGTTTGATTCGTGGCAGCGCAATAAAATATATGTTTTATACCCTGTAGAAGGTATACAGTGGACCCCCGGTAATTCGACAAATATTTTTCAGGGCAGTGTCGGATCGAATTTGTCGGATTATAGAGTACATATAGTCCGGGTTTTTTTATAAAAGAGTGCCTTGTAATCCGACAAATTCCAGATCCAATGATAAGATTCTATATGTTATATATTATGTATATGTACTCTGAAGTACAAATTATACTTCATTATGTATGTCAAATTTAGTAAATTAAACGACACAATAGGGAGCTTACATTTTATTATAAAATTAACGTCATTAATGCTATAGAACTTAGAAAAAATATGCAATAACTTTACATTAGGAACTAATTGTGTACAAACAAATGTACATACTAAAATAATTAAAAATTATGAATCAAGTTATAACTTATTCAATCATGCATTTGCGAAGATTATCAAAAAAATATCTAATAATAAATAATAGAACATGTCAGATTACAGGGGGTGCCGGATTAGACAGGGGCCGGATTACCGGGGGTCCACTGTATTATGAGTATGACTACAGCACGAAGTGATCGATTCGACCGAAGTAGGACCACGCTCTCACAGAATATCAGCATTATAATGCTGAACTGGAGACCCTTTTTCTTGTCATGAGGCATTACATCTTGGTCCTCAGTTGTAACAACGCATTTGCATTTTGATTCTTAATCGAGGATGTAGATGCATATGGGCCACAATATCCACTTACCATCAGGTGGGCCGTGTGCTCGCTTGTCACCCTTATTCTATGAAAAAAATCAAAAGTCATGCTGATCACCATCATATGCCTTGCACAAATATTACCATATGCAGCGAATATTTGCCTCAGTTACCACGCTTGCATGCTTGATGAAGTGACAACTGAATTTATGTGTATTTTATTATTGAATAGCTGGTACCCGGTGCGTTGCTACCGCAAAAGAAAAGCTTCCTCTTAAGGAGCATAACATAGCCCAGGAGTTTACTTCACTGTGTCGTGGTAGAGTCACGTTGCAGCTATATTATGGTTGTAGCGCGAATGAATCCGTCCGACTAGGGAAAGACATGGTATTTTGATCAATAAACCGGAGACCATTTTATTTGGTAATGAAGCATTCCACCTTAGCCCTTAAAGGAGACAACGCTACAATATTTTGATTGTAATAAATGAGAAATGTAGGTGTTTTTAAATTCTATCCATTACAACCAGTAAAAGTTTACTGCTTAACATCGGCCTCCCCCATCGATTACCTTATGGGTGTCTAGAGTATTCTCATACCATCAGAAATGAGTCAGTGGGCGTGGAATGGCTTTTTAATAAATACAGAAATGTTGTTATTTTTCGTTGGAGGTGCTGTCTTTCCCCGGTGGAATCGACTCATTATTCTTATGACTTTATATACAACTGCAGCGTATCTCTTACCACGATAAGTCTATCAATTAGATGCAAGGAAGGCTGTAAGGTTAGATTTTAAAGACATTAGCAGACAGTCTACTTGATGACCAGTGGCTTCTGAGGCCTATGGACATCCACATCTATTCTCAATTAATAAGAAAAGTGCAGATACGTAATCACCCATGAAGACTAAGATGGAACACATCGTGCCCAGTAAAAAGAATCTCCGAATCTCTGTACTCACCATACGAAATACAGTAGCATTAAGCTATTTTACGCTGGCATTCTATGAGAGCGTGGCACTTGCCCGGTTGAGCGGACCCATTCGTGCTACAACCATAATATAGTAGGAGTATGTCTCTACCACGTATAAAATTTCAGTTATTAGTTCAATTGGTCGGCGGGGAGGCTTTATGCGATACTGTTTCGGTCTGGATAAAGAGTATAATTTAAAATAAAAATTAAAGATCAAATAAAACACTGACCACAGATAGAGTACCTACGAGTACGTCAATAATTTGCATAGCATTCATTGTTGTACAATAGGGACAGATTTGAGGAAGGTTAGCCTTTGTTTTGCCACATCGCTTTAACATGTTCCTTATTTACAATACTCGGGTACATTTTACAAAGATGCGGTGCGACTGACGAGTTTCATATATTACGATATATATATTTGCAAGGTGTAGACGAAGAGCACAATTTATGACATCGTCTCTTCGCTTCAATAGATAAAACTTTATTGGAATTTTAACAATACAAGTACATGTTTTGTGTTGATAATAATAATTTAGCGATACAACTTTAACTGAATGTATTGACCATGAACTGTGATGATCATCGTATTGTTTTTTGGTTCTTAATTCATAACAGCGGCGGCGTCCACTAGATGGCGTGAAGGCCTGATAAGAAATGCAAGATATCGATGGATGCAGGTAGCGCAGGACCGTGCTTTGTGGCATTTCATTTGGACTTTCAAAGTGCTGTAGGTAATGTTGAAGACGATTGTAGTATCAGTTCATCAACGACTCACTTAGATTTTTCTCTTTTAATAATCCTGTCGATTTTAATGTTGTCTAGAAGAAATTACACATTTAGTATTTTTTTACTGCATGCCTTACCCTTCCAGTACATCATAAATTCATGCATCTATTAGGTGAGCGTTGAGTACCGCGGGCATGAATTCATGCAGCTATACCAAGCTGCTATTTGCGTCTTAGTAAATATAGGAAGACAGTATATTTTCAATTAGAAAGTAGTACAAAGTGCGTAGGTATGTTCTACTAGCGCTTAAAAATCAAAATTCCAACGGTTTGTCGCATGAAATCTTATCTAACAATCACATTGAACATATAAATGATAAAAAAAGGATATTGTTAGAAAGATTTTTTTTTATAGGATAAGGGTCAAAAACGAGCACACAGTCCACCTGATGGTAAGTGGTTGCTGCGGCCCATAGACATCTACACATTTATCCTCTGTTACAGATCAAAATGCAGATGCGTTTTCACCCGTGAGGACTAGGATGGAATGCCTCATTTCCAGAAAAAGGGCCTCCGGCCACCTGCACTCACCAAGCGAAACGCAGAGGTAATTCTCTGCTTCACGCTGGTATTCTGTGAGGTCGTGGTACCACCCCGGTTCGAGCCGGCCCATCCATGCGACAGCAAAAACTACCGCCTGGCTCTACCACTGATTAAAGATAAATGATTGTTGAACTTATTATTTATTTTTAAATCGATCATTGCTGTTTTTACATAAAAAAGTGGTTTTAGTGGCATAAGGTGGTACATTTATCAAGTCCGCATGGCGGCGTAAACACGATAACTTTTGAAAATATCAATTGTTCCACTCAATATATTTTTAACTCTTCATCTATCGTGTGGGAAGCCATGGAAAGTAAATGGCAGATTAATTTTGTTTTGTTTAGTTATAATTATTTTTTTTTCAGCTGACAAATAGCGAAATTTTCCGTCTTTTGAGCAGCCTTGTATTAATGTATTTTACTAAATACACTTTGCCTCACTCCCGGCCAGTGAGTACTTTTTTACTCCGGCTCTGAGCTCAGCCACCGTCGTGAGTGGTCGTTTGTTTACAGCGGTTCCAAATAAAAACCGATACATACTTGACCAAGGTAAGATATTATTATTATTTTTAAAATCACAGTTTTTTATTGTAATATTTTGTCTTGCTAAAAGTACGCAGGATTTATATATAAATATACTTATACATATTGGACTTTATGGAGACCTGAAGGTGTACTTTGATATCTGCTACTGGAACACCTCGACGAGTAAAACTAGTTGTACCGAGATTGTGCTCGTTATGTTAGTTATGATATAATATATATGAGACCTTACCCCAAATTGAAGGTATATTTCGGTGAATACTACTGGAACTCCTCGAAGAGTAGTAATAGTAATAGGTGTGCTGAGTTTGGGCTCGTTTTGTTAGTTATGATGAGACCTTGCCTCCAAACATTGGCGGATTATCCTTAAGGCAAACCAGGCACGTGCCTAAGAGCGCATGGTTAAAAAGGCACGCGAGAACTTTTTAAACGAAAAACGACGGGTTGCACCCCGGGAGTGCCGGCAGAAGTGAAAACTTGAATATTAACGTTGTGCATTTTTGATATTTTGGAATGCTGGATATTATTTATTATTATCTTATTTCATTTATTTTCATTCGAAATTATTTGTTTGGTAAACCTACACCGCACATGTGCTTATTGTGATGTTATGAAAATATAGGTTAATGCTATAAAGTATAAACATATTACAAATATTACATCTATAATGTGTAAGTACATATGTATCTATATTAATAATTTCGTCAAGCAGTACAGTAGACGCGATCGAAACCTAATCTTTATATTAAAATTATATTAATTAATAAATGAAAATTAATTAAACCTAACTTAATTCCTCTCCTACGCCGCGCTGGCTGTCTACTCTCCGTCCGTCTTACGAATTTTCGTTCAGGACACGTGACATGATGCGAGTTTAACATTTTTTACCCATTACAAAAAAAAAACACAACGCAGCTAAAGAAGATTACACTTCAAAAAAAAATCGTCGTATTTGATTACTCCTAAATCGCTCTTACTCTCTCATCATTTTTTTTTATTATTTTTTTATTATTAAACTATGGTATAGATTATAATATAGTTTATTTGCAAAATGAGTATATTTAAAGCACCATTAATTTATTGTTTTTTTTTTATTGTTTAGTTTTTTTTAAAAAACGTTACTCCCACACTAGGATTTTCTCCTGTGTCGTGGAGGCAGTTAACAAACATAAATTGCACAAGGACAAACATCCAGACCCGGAACAATTATTTGTAGGTCATACAAATACTTGTTCCGTGTGGGATTCGAACCCGCAGCCCCCAGCGCAACAACTGATTGCTAAGCCACTGCGCCACGGAGCCGTCGAATTAATGTGCGAGCCTAACCTAGGGCGCAGTCGACTTTTAATCCGCCTCTGCCTCCGGACTTGATAGAGTGACCTGAAAGTGTACTTCGATGAATGCTACTGGAACGGAAAAAATATGGGAAAATTATCGGAAAATTGGAAGTATAGTAATAAGGTTATTAGTGAAAACTTGTGTGTATTTAAACTACTTTAAAAAATTTAGGTATAATCATGTTACAGGTAATTTTTTTAATATGCTTAAGGCATGCACAATTGGATTTACCAATTTTTGTATTTGCAATGTATCCTAAAACTTGTTTAATATTATCTAAAAATATTTAAATACGCATGGAGATAAAACTGAACTCAAGGGAGCCCTATGGATTACAGCGTCTCTGACGTAGTTAAGGAAAATTTAATAAAAGTTTTTCTTTATTTCTTTTTCTCTTAATTTGAGTTTGATGAGTGCAAGAAAGAATTATCTATGTTTTTTTACAGGATAAGGGTGACAAACGAGCACACAGTCCACTTGTTGCTAAGTGGTTGTGACCCATAAGCATTTACATCTATCCTCGATCAAGAATCAAAATGCAGATGCGTTATCACCCGTGAGCACTAAGATGGAATTAGTCGTTTCCAGTAAAATGGGTCTCTGGTTCTCTACACTCACAGCACTCACTTGCAGTGTTAAGCTGCTATTTTTGTATTCTGTGAGAGCGTGGTCCTTTCCAGATCGAGCCGACCGATTCGTGCTACTATTACTACTAATATATGTAGCTGCAGTATGGCTCTACCACGTATAATTTGTACGTAGACTTTAAAACTTTGGCAGAGACACGGGACAAATACACAACTAGAGTCTATATCAGAGTATATTATTTGGCCAAATAATAGTTTGCAGTAGTCATGACAAGCGAGCACACATTCCATCCGATGGTAAGTGGATTCTGTGGCCCATAGACATCTACATCTATCCTCAGTTAAGAATCAAAATGCAGATGCATTGTCACCCCTGAGGACTAAGATACAATGCCTCGTATCCAGTAAAGAGGGTCGTCGTTTCTCTACACTAACCACACAAAACACAGTAGCATTGAGCTGCTATTTTGCGCAGGTATTCCGTGGGAGCCCGGTCCTACCCCGATCGAGCTGACCCATTCTTGCTACTACTATGATATAACCGAAGCATGGCTCTATCACATATAAAATACTACTCTGTGGAAAAAGTATCGGGAATATGTGAATAAAAAGACCCGCGTAAAAGAGGTCGTTCTAATTTTTTTACTGCATGTTGGTAGCACTGTACTGATTTAGCGCGCAAAGTTTGAGCGGGATCTGTCATTTAATTTGTTTTAAACTACACTTTTTGTTGGTCATAGTTTTGAGTTCTCGGCGATTTTTACAATGGAAAATATTGTTGAACAAAGAGTGTGCCTTAAATTTTGTGTTTCGAATGATATTTCATGTGGTGAATCAGTAAAAATGTTGCGAAATACCTACGGCGAATCGTGTATATCGAAAACAAGGGCTTATAAATGGTATAAGACTTTTAAAGAAGGCCGAGAAGTAGTAGTAGACTTGCCTCGTTCTGGTAGACCTTCAACCGCTACGACCAAAGAAAACATCGACAAAATCAAGAAGCTAGTGCTCGAAAATCGACGTATGAGTCTGAGAGAGTTGGCTAGTGAGGTGAACATATCTTTTAAGACCGTCCACAACATTCTCATTGACATTTTAGGCATGAAACGCGTCGCCGCTCGACTAGTTCCAAAAGAGCTCAATTTTGTTCAAAGAGCCCAGCGAAAGCATGTCGCTGAAGACATGGTTTCCCGAGCTTCTACGGATCTGACCTTTATGAAACGTATAATAACTGGCGACGAGACATGGGTTTATGAGTACGACATGCAAACAAGCCAACAGTCTTCAGAATGGCGTCTCGAAAACGAGCCGAAACCCAAAAAACCGCGGCAAAGTCGCTCCAAAATCAAGGTGATGCTGACAGTTTTTTTTTGACTACCGTGGTGTGGTTCACTCCGAATTCTTTCCAAACGGAGAAACAGTGAATAATGAATATTATTTAGGCGTCATGAAGCGTTTGCGTGAGAGTATCCGCCGAATACGTCCAGATTTGTGGCAACACAACTCATGGATGCTGCACCATCACACACAGCCATTATAGTGAAAGAGTTTTTAGCGAAACATTCAACAAAAGTTCTCGACCAAGCACCGTATTCACCTGATATGGCTCCGTCTGACTTTTTTATTTCCCAAGTTAAAATTACCACTTCGAGGAAAACGTTTTGAGTCGATAAAAGCCATAACAAAAAATTCGCTGAATGAGCTAAAGGCCATATCGCAAATAGCCTATGAAAAATGTATGGAAGACTGGGTGAAGCGTTGGAGATGTTGTATTGCAAGCGATGGGGCCTACTTTGAAGGCGATAAAATAAATTTAGATGAATAATTTGTATTTTTTGGTTTATTGACAAATTCCCGATATTTAGTACACAGAAGGTATGTATTTAACTTCGTCTTTATCAGTCCTTAAAAATCCATAGCTGAACATGGGTCTCCCTTGTTGCAGATGAGCCTTAATCGTCATCAACCTGAGTAGCCGTAAAAAATTTTCAGGCTTTGCCCTTAATCACCCTTTCAACACTCAGAGGACAAAATGGGGAGATGTATAATCTTAAGCCGCCACTTTACGCTATTTACCATCACCGTTGCAATTAATAGAATCAGGCGTTACTTTGCGGAAATCCATTATGTAGTGCTGACGGGGATAGTGCACGCAATTGAGGGAGGGCGGGAGGTGTTCTTCAAATTGGGTACGACACATCATTTTATATTATGAGCGGATGTACGCGAGGTAACTTTTTAAAAACTTTAATTACCGTTACGGCCTACGGCTGAAAATAAGGCTCCCCATAGATTACTTCATAGGGGGGGGCGGGGGGCGGGGGGATATTTGATATAGTTCAAGGTTAGTTTAGTTTCATAGGGTTGGCAACCGCAGTTTTTTAAATTTTAGTCGTTATTAGGAAGACGCTGCCGCCCATCTCCTGATTTATTTCCCTCTGTCGCCTCTTACGACACCCACGGGATGATATGGGGTAGTGGATATTATTAAGCCGCCACGTTAACTTACACTATTTAGCTAACTTAAAAAAAAGTTTTGCTGTTTGTATGTTAAGTCGACTTTAAATCGAAATTATGCTCCAATGTCTAGCTTAAACTTATGTTTTCTATATGTACATATTTTTTATACTTAGATAAGACTAAGTTTAGCTTCTGTCATAATATAAATATCTGTCAAACCTCACATTAGATGTTGTTTAATTTAGACCCATTAAGGTAGAGATGGTAGAAGAAATTGTATCGACTAAATTTAAAACGTTGTTCAACGTTATAGATGATGATAGTATTTGATAAAGAAACACTGAAAATTAAATCAAAAGATCCCAGATAACATCAAACAACAAAACGGGGCATCTGATCGAGTGCATAAACAAACATTAGGCAAAGAGTTGCTCTAAACAACGTAACGGAAGCAGCAAGCGATCTAAGTGGTCCAGCATACGTGCGCGAGCGCCGCTTCTAGAGCTGGGCCATTGATAAAGCTCGCAATTTTAGTGCTTCTAGCTGTCAGTCAGGAGCGTGCCGCCGAGTCGAGCACACGTCTCCATTATCCCGACCGCGTGTATCGCGGCTATCCATCAAGTCGCGTCCACGAATTTCGAAAAGGACCACAACGTCTCCGACAGTGACGGTGACCCATCTACA
Organism: Parnassius glacialis; assembly: GCA_033319125.1. NCBI lineage: Eukaryota > Metazoa > Arthropoda > Insecta > Lepidoptera > Papilionidae > Parnassius > Parnassius glacialis. The sequence goes on from JAVANC010000028.1 coordinate 43,661,619, forward strand.
AAACCAGTGGCATGGTAATTTGTGATTGTTTTTCGAATGGAATTTTTTATAATTTTTTTACATCCAATGGATCCCTCGGGTGCTTGCCGCCCATTGTCTCATAGAGCTAGTAATAGGTATTGTATTACGTAATGTTTATTAAAATTAATTTAAAACAATTTGACAAAATATTCGGACTTATTTTTTAATTTCTTCACACACTATTCTGATACTGGTTATTTATACGGTAGAGCTTTTTTCAGGTGCTTGTTGTTTCTCTAGCAATAAATGAATCTATTCTTTTGTCATGTAAACTTTTGTTTTTTTTTAAATTGATAGATAAAAGTGGTAATTAATAAGTGGTCAGTTTTCAAAAAATAATTGTAAATTAAAAAAAATCATAATTTTTTTTAATAAAATATAATAGCAAAATAAGTCATTCCGAGTTTGCCATATATCTGTTACTATGATGTTGGGTTTATACAGTTGAAATATTTGTCAGTAAATATTTAACTAGTTATGGAGTTTCGTATGTAACTATTAAACATATCGCCGAGTACATTTCAACATTCTTATCAAACGTAGTAATTTATATGTTTATGCAAAAATCTCAAACTAAATGTTTGAACGAACGCTGTTCAAACTATAACCGATGTAGTTATAATTGTCGTTTTGATATCGGCAAATAATTTAGTCATAAATGATGTTCACATCCTCTGTAAATAGGGCCAGGGTTATATGTGCTGGCCGATGCTGCTCCCTTATCGGAATAGGAACAGCGTGAAGGCTGGTGATTTGCGCAATCGCGTCCATATCACGTCCGTTGCTAAATTCAATTGTCCGGTGCTAAATTCAAAATTCAATAAGAATTACACATGTGATCTATATTGAATAAAATTAAAAAAAAATTGTGTGGGAATCCTCCGTTTGCTAATGTTAATATACTTATCTATCTAACATCTTTATAATTATTATCTCTAAAATTCAGGCTCCATTTTCTATACCAATGATTTGGGACTAATTTATATTGTTAACTAATGTTTAAAAAAAAGTTCCCTTTGAGTTTGTTAGTTCTTGCCAGGACAAAGGTTTTTCCCGAACCAGTGATTTTAGAATTTTATTTTCAGAATCTTTAAGATTTTCACTAATTATTTCTATTCTATTCTATCATTTATTAATGTTATGCTGAGAAAATTTGGCAATGATTTTATTATGTAAATCTGATTGAATAATATTTATGCTAAAGAATTTTATATATTACTTAACTATAATTGCAAGTTTGGAAAGCACTTTTAAATTTCTTACGTGGTAGAGCCATGCTGCAGCTATATTGTGGTTGTAGCACGAATGGGTCGGCTCAACCGGGGAAGGACCACGCTCTACACTCAACATACTAAACACAGCAGCATTGCGCTGCTATTTTACACTGGTATTCTGTGAGAGAACCAAAAAAGGGTCTCCTTTTTACTGGAAACGAGGCGTTCCATCTCAGTCCTCAGGGGTGGCGGCGCATCTGCATTTTGATTCTTAATTGAGGATAAATGTAGATGTTTATGGGCCACAGCATCCACTTACCATCAGGTGGACTATATGCTCGTTTGTCACCCTTATGTAATAAAATAAATAAATAATAAATCTTGTAAATACAGCTTTTTAAAGCAAGCGGAGATAGCTATTAAGAAAATATTTTGACTTTTAAATGAAAAGGTTAAGAAAAAAAATTAATTTAATAATGTTATATAACAAATTTTGTATTCATTTATCATTTTTCATAGTACATTTAGACAAAGTATCTTAAGTAAGTTTCCTCATAGCTTTCCTTATGTTTTTTCGTACATTATGAATAGTGATTGTTCGTGGTAGAGCCTCGAGCTATTGAACAAAAGTTTTGAGTTTTAAATGAAAGAAAAACATGAAAGGAAGACATGAAAATTATGTGTAATTATGTATTAGTGGCAACTGTGGCAAATATCCTCTCTATGGGTATCTATGCCTATGTGCATCGGTGGATTTTGAAAGACTGTGATGATGATGATGATGATGATACAGTTTTTTTTAGATTTTGGAAATAAAATATTTTAATAATTTTGGACAACGAGGGATTTCTTTTTCTTAATTTAAAGTTGTATGTAAAATAAACGGAAATCATTTTAAGATGAACTTTTGCGATTATATCGACTTGTTTAGTACAAATTACTAGGTTTAGCTGCATATTGAATTGTTATAGATACCAGTCTTCTAATTCTTCTTTAAATAACGTAGATTTTTGCGATTTGATATTCAGCTTGCGTTTTCTCTTTTATCACATATTTTATCTCTTCATATTATTAATATTTTATTTAAAATTAATTATAACTTCCGAAATAGAAACGCAATAATTTTCAAAAAATCATTGTATATTTGTGTACATGTATTTTTTCCTTGTGTTTAAGAACGGATACCAATAATTCCCGCAAAATTCTTTGACTACCCTCAAAAAATTTGATATAAGGGTAGTTTAATAGAGTAGGTAGATGGAAGCTGGAACAGGAGATAGCAGTATCTTCCTGATAACAACGCAATAAAAGTAAAAAAAGCGTTTGCTAACCCGCTTGCCAAGTATGTATGTTAGTTGTTATGTTGTTGGTGTTCTGATAGAGTATGGTCGTTCCACGTAACACAGCAGCGTTAAGCTGCTATGTTACGCTGGTATTCTGATAGAGTGTGGTTGTTCTATTTGTGCTGCAACCATAATGTAGATGCAACGTAGGCTTACCGTGTTAAAAAAATCTGAGTTTTCAGTAAACAAAATGGACGGATTTATACGTGGTAGGACGATTCTGCAGCTATATTAGTAGTATATAGTTGTAGCACAAATAGGTCGGTTCGACTGGGATAGGACCACGCTCTCACAGAATACCAGTGTAAAATGGCAGCTTGAAACTGCTGTGTTTCGTATGGCGAGTGTAGAGAACCGGAGACCCTTTCTACTGTAAAAGAGGCATTCCATCTAAGTCCTCACGGGTGACGACGCATCTACATTTTGATTCTTTATTAAGAATAAATGTAGATATCAATGGGTCACAGCAATCACTTACCATCAGGAGAACTGTGTACTCGTTTGTCACCCTATCCTATAAAAATATTGAACTCCGGTTGTTAGCGTAACGTGAACTATGCAACGAGCGCTTGCCACCTGAGCTATCACGACTCTTTCCTTAGAATACTATTAATATATTTGTCTTAACAATGTTGTCTAATAATGTGGTATCGATAATACAAAAAGTAAAACTTTAAAATATGGCTGGTGACAGAATGCATGCGCGTGCAGAACACAATATGATATTACTGTGCTATCATTGTTTGCCGTCTTAATTAACATGAGCTTAACTTTGGAATCTATAAAAGCGGAACGTCCTCATTATAGCAGGCTATCTGCGGGTGAATAGAGCATGGCTATGTCATCAGTATATCATCATGATCATCATCATTATTATCAGGTTGTAAAAACTCACTGTTCGTCACCAATCCATGTATGTAACATCTGGTGTAAACGAAATTGTTATAGCGTCATCTATCGAAACCCTGGGTGATGATCCTATCGTTCACAATACCAAAATAATATAAGAATTTACAAAAACTTAGACAACACGCATTGATAATGAGCTGTGATGATCCTGGTAATTATTATATTTTATCCTGGTGATTCTCATCAGGATACTAAGTTAAAGTTATTAAGTCGCCCGCGTTTAATTAAGGGTTTTAATTAGGTTGCGCGGAACCCTAATTCTTTTTCTAAAATATAAGTAGCCTAAGTTACTTCTTATAACTATATACATAATATATATATATATATATATATATATATATATATATATATATAGCCAGACAGAACGACAGACAGACATATATTATATACGTGGTAGAGCCATGCTGCTGCTATATTATGGTTGTAGCACAAATGGGTCGGTCGGGGGAAGGACCACGCTCTCACAGAATACCAGTGTAAAATAGCAGCTTAACGCTGCCGTGTTTCGTATGGTGAGTGTAGAGAACCGGACACCCCTTTTTACTGGAAACGAGGCATTCCATCTTAGTCCCCATGGGTGACAACGCATCTGCATTTTGATTCGTAATCAAAGATAGATGTAGATGTCTATGGGCCACAGCAACCACTTACCATCAGGTGGACTGTGTGCTCGTTTGTCACCCTTATCCTATAAAAAAAATACAAAATTTTAAAAATTATGTTTTGTTATAAGTACCGTATATACTTTCATATGCGTATAGTAAAATGCTGAATTTCGACATTACAAACGGACACTTCAATTTTATTTATTTGTATAGATTAATCAGCGATATGCCCTAGCTTCGCTTAGGTAGGATCCATTACTGTGGCGTCATTTTATTCATTTTTCGTTTTTATAGAAAAAAAAATTCTTCAAGTTTTTCGTATAAATTAAAGCCTAGATCTTTATATAGATATGCTTTGTCTAGATATAGATAGATGTATAGATCTTTTCATAAAGTATCATCACAATCGGTTTAGCCATCCCGAAGACAGACAGGCAGACAAAATTTAAAAATGCTTGTTTATATCTCAAAGCATGCAAATAACGCACTGAACTTAATACTCGTAGAAACCAGTTATTTCATTATTACAGACAGACATTTCAATGTTATTTATTTGTTTATATCATATCGATTAATTATGCATACGGTGATTGCTCTGTAATTGTGACAGTACTGAGAATCGAAAAGATATGGAAACTAGTCATAATGTATTTTTAAATTAGTACTTCTCGTGTTGCAGATCCATTAAATAAGCAAAATAAGTATAGAATCGGGTTCTTCCGTAATCTAACTAAACCTAACATGGTGAAGTGCTAAGTCCATCTTTAGTTTAATTTAGCGAATCTTTATGAGATTTAAACAGTACTCATGGTATTCGACAAATTGGCGGTAAACGAAAGTGGTGTAAAATAATAATATTGATTGGCACGATAAAAAAGATTCTGAAATTTTTTCTACGTTCGAGTAGACTTCAAAATAGCAGGTTAATGCTACTGTGTTTCGTATGTTGAGTACTGTGACCCATAGACATCTACATCTATCTCCGTTTGCGAATCAAAATGCAAATGCGTTGTCACCCGTGAGGACTAAGATGGAATGCCTCTTTTCCAGTAAAAGGGTTGCCGGTTCTTTACACTCACCATACGAAACACAGCAGTGTTAAGCTGCTATTTTACGCTGGTATTCTGTGAGTAAATTAATAAATAAGTATAGAATCGGGTTCTTTCGTTGTTGGGTAAAAATTCTTCGGCGTAATCTAATTACCTCACATCGTAACGTGCTTAGTCCATCTTTAGTTTAATTTAGCGAATCTTTATGAGATTTAAACCGTATTCCTAGTAGACGACAAATTGGCGGGTAAACGAAAATGTTTACCGCCATTTTGTTGACATCCGTCAACCATGTAGTGGTGTAAAATAATGAGGTGTAAGAAGATCCAATAACTCATTACGTCCCGTGAGCCGTAAGAGGCGACAGAAGGAAACTGTATCAACAAAGAAATTGCGGTTGGCAACCCACCTGTTAATTTGGCAACAATGGTAAAATTACCTTTATGAGCTAATCTATTGAGGAGGCCCGTGTTCAATAGTGTACTTTTTTAGGATGTAATTATATAGATCTAACATTATGTTAATGTTTGACAGTACGACAGGTGCAATCGAACTATTTGAGGCGCGAACTTCTTGATATTCGTTGTGATTTGAACTTCGATGAAACGAAAAAGCACTAAATAGAGACTAAAAAGAGATAACACATGTATATGTATTTAGCCTGTGAGAGGATGAGATAGAATGCAGTCATAATAAGGTTGTGGATTCGAATTTGACATTCGACTACTGTAAATAACCAATAGTGGTAAAACGGAATATTTGTAATGTTAATGACATTGCTGGTATGTTTTGGACATGAAAACTTCTTTAAAATCTAATATATCTAATATATCATTTGAAACTCGATGTAACGGAAAAGTGAAACTAAAAAGAGACAAACATATATATCTATAGGATTTAGCCTGCGAGAAAATGAAATAGAATGCAGTATACATTGTTTATTATAAATTTATTTATATTTTAATTACATAAACACTACAATTATTCTCCTATTTATAATCTGCATTCGTCTCATTATTTCGAAGTTTAGTTTTCTGAAGGTTTTACTTCTACTGCGTGTGTACTGTACACATATTTTTTTTACTTACTTGTTAAAGAAATAATAACAAGCGATAAAATTAAAAATGTTGTACAACCGACTTCAATATAAACAAAACCTACTGGTCAGTCCTTGATTATCCTTGATTACATTATCTGAACAAATGACACGAACATAAATATCAAAACAACTCCCTTTTTTTAGATTTCTTGTTTCCGATTAAATTTTCATATAATCTTTATGCTATTTACAATAATAGATTGGTATCTTTTTTTGTATATAATATCATTAAGCTCGCGAAAATTTCTAGTGGGCCCAAAAACGATTGATTCCTTTATATGGGAAGTACCAACTTTCAAATAAAAAAAATATCAAAATCGGTTTAGCTAGAAAGTTATGAGATAAAAATACATAAAAAAAAGAAAAAAAAATACAGTCGATTTGAGTAACGCCTCCTTTTTGAAGTCGGTTAAAAACTAAAACACAACGTCGTTACAATCCATAAAACGGTCCAGTGAGGTATTCTTCATTTTCTATCTGATTATCAGAGGTGATTACGGCGGGTAATGCGGGGGGTAATTTCATAGGATACAAAAAACATGTTTCAATCCTTGCGACTGCATCTTATTAGGATTGCAGGCGGTAAGCATTCCTCGGTCACATTTGATAGCGCCATTTGCATACCCTGTTTAGTTCCTGTCTGTGAAACAAGCGACGTTACTATGCAAAAGGGATACATTCACGTTATCTTCAGCAATAAGATGTAATTATAGTAATCAGTTGTCATGCGTCGAGCTTTTTATGTGCAGAATATGCGTGCTTGTGTATTGCTATGAGATTGGTTTTGACGTTTAAAATAGTGTTGATTACAACAGTAAGTACATAGTGTACGATATATCACTTTAGTATTTCTTATTCATGATTGTCGTTTTTATACACTAACAGCAATTCGCCTTGGCTTCGCACAGGTGAGTTCTGATTAGTGCCACTAAATTGTGAATCTAAACTATCCAGGGACCCATTCGAAAGCACACAAAAAATTCATCAAATCGCTCCAGCCGTTCTCAAGTTAATTTTTATTTATATAAATATATTAGCTTGACCTGTATGTTTTATATGTGGTAGAGCTACGTTGCAGCTATATTATGGTAGCACGAATAGGTCGGCTTGATCGGGGAAGGACCACGCTTTCACATAGTAGTGAAACAACAGCTTAATGCTTCTGTGTTTCGTGTTTCGTAGGGTAGAGAACCGGAGACCCTTTTTACTGGAAACACTAATTTAAACATTATGATTTTTAACTTCCCGCTTTGAAAATTAATAATTTTCAGAAAAGGAAGTTAAAGATTTCGGTGTGCGAGTTTTCATCACATCAGACACACGATAGAAGTGAAACTTTTGTATTACAGGGAAACTTTTCAATTATTCAACAATGACTTCAATAGGATAGATAATTTTTTTTTAAAAAACGTGATTGTGTATATCATTCACTTATTTACAAAAAATATATACATATGTGTCAATGTGCATCATCTTTTTCGATCTATGGAAGATAAATTATCGGTTTAGTTTGTTAATTAAGTAGGTCTAATATTTATCTAATTAAATTTTAATTAAACCAAAACTTTTATATTATGACAACAAAAATTTATTAAAATAAAAATTTACAAATTGTTATTTTAAATAAACGCTGCTCTACCTTATTGGGCTTCAAATTACTCCCCTTGTTCATTTTTTTAATAACGCCATCTACTTTATTATATAAGTAAAGTCATTTTATCGAACTAAAACCTATTATTTCTTGTGTGCCAAAATAAATTAATGCTCATAGTGGTACGTAGAAAAGACGATAGCACTAGATACACTACTTCAGTAGATAACTTAAATACACACAACAAATTTTTGTTCGATAACATGATTTTACCTATAGAATGTAGTAGATGGCGCTACGAGTATTTACTCAAATGCGTTTACACTTTCTAAAATAAATGTGTACCTTGTTTTAAATAAAATTAATATAAGATTAGTATTTGAACGAAAGACCGTTGTAATCTTGTAGTTGTAATTGTATTACCATATATACATATTATGGTATTTAATGGCCTGCGTTCGCGATTTAAATGACGACCTGAATGCCGCGGTACGTAGTTTTACCCCCACCACTTTTGTTAATACAAAAAGATTGCGGATCAGAATTTCAAAGGCCTTCCGTGAAAAGTTTCACTTCAATTTTATTTGTAACACATATCATATACAAATTCCAGCTTTCTGCACTCCTTCTCCATATAAACTGACTATTCCAAACCTCAAACTCCTCCGTGCGATGTTTAAAAAGAGACACAAAGTCCCAATACGTATTAATATAAAGATATTGCTTGATTGAATTATATAATTAAAAAAAAACATACTATCAATGTTAGTTCACACGTGGTAGAGTCACACTCCAGCTTGTCATTGCTAGAGTACGAATAGCCGACCTATTCGAATTTATATTAATAAGTAATAAATTCTACGAATAATTTTTAAAAAGTGATTGTTTATTTTTAAATATTAGATTTTATTATACTGCCTTTAGAGAAATCCTTAATCATGTGGTAGAGTTATGCTGCAGCTGCATTATGGCTACAGCATAAATGGGTCGGCTCGACCGCGGTAGGACCACGCTATCACAGAGTTCCAGCGTAAAATAGCAGCTTAATGTTGCTGCGATGTATGCTGAGGCATTCCTTCTTAATCTTCAGTGGCGACAACGCATCTGCATTTTGATTCTTAATCGAGGATACATGTAGATGTCTATGAGCCATAGCATCCACTTACCATTAGGTGGACTGTGAGCTCGCTTGTCACTTTTATTCTATAAAAAAACGCACTTTTAAACAATGCACGCTATAGCATCACAATGCTGCCGTCACGCGTAATGGTGCGAACTGGCGAGCCTTTTTACCGGTAACAAGACATTCCATGTAACAAAACAATATAAATGACATGAATCATCCATGTCATTTATATTGTTAGACGTATATATTCATAGTTATTTATATATATATACTAGCAGACCAGGCAGACGTTGTTCTGCCCTTTCCGACGACCCTTCATATAAAAAATCTTTAAATTCGTAATAAAAAAATATTGAGCGTCACTTATGAGGATAAAAACTATCCTATCTCTCAAGTTGGACGAAACTGCACAGATTGAGCAAAATTTCATTGAAATCAGTTCAGTAGTTCAGGAGTTCATCGCGGACAAACAACGTGACACGTAATTTTTATATATAAAGATTGATATGTATATTTGTATGTTTATGTATGTATATATTTGTATATAAGTATAAATAGGAGATATTTCTATAGCTTATTCATTGTATATATTAGTAAAATGTATTTATAACGTAATTAATTATCATTTCTGGTAAAGAATGCCTCAATGCATTAAGTCCGCCCTTTGTATTCTTTTAGGTTAAGGAATGCAATTAAGAATAAATAAGTAAATACAATTCTTTATTAACCTTAGAGGTGGCAATTCATCTATACAAATAAATAAAACTTAAGTGTCTGTTTGTAATTTCAAAATAACGGGTTTTTATTAAATACATATGAAAGTATATACGGTAATTATAACAAAACATAATTTTTAAAATTTTTGTCTGTCTGTCTGTCTGTCTGTCTGTCTGTTTGTTCCGGCTAATCTCCGGAACGGCTGGACCGATTTTGACGGATACTTTCACTGGCAGATAGCTAATTTTATAAGGAGTAACTTAGGCTACTTTAATTTTAGAAACAGATTTAGGGTTCCGCGTAAAAAAAATTAAAACCAAAGTACACGCGAGCGAAGTCGCGGGGTACGGCTAGTTATACATAAATAGAATTCTGACCTGTAACAATTACTCGTACGTTTATAACCACTAATGTAATAATTAATATTTAAAAAAAATATTAGCTAAGATTCGCGTAATAAATGAAAATTCCTAGGCTTACCTAGTTTGAAGAGCATCTCTCGTTTTCCTTCAAATGCTTGCACTATCCTCATCACTACTTGCAACACCACCACACTAGGAAGGACACCACCGTCGATAGTACACGTGTTTCACCACTAAACGACGCATCCTCAGGTAAAGGTGAAAAACTATTAATATTGATATTGATATTAAAAAGTAGACTCTGCGGTGGCTGACCGCTTAGTAACTTACTTACTCGACTCCACAGAGTCAGTAATTCATTATTGGGGCAATGTATACGCTATTAAAACAAAGTCGCAGAAAATATACAAGGTCCTATTACCAAGTTTAAATATTTAATTAAACAAAAGCTGTTTAAAAAGGGTTATTATAATATAAATGAATACATAGTTGATAATAATCACTGGGAATGAGGTAGTCACTTTCAAGCAGTTTCTAAAATAAATTTTGTAATCATTTATATTGTAAAATTTATTTAAAAAAAGTCCCACTGGGTTTCTTGGTGGTTCTTCCCAGGACAGAGGATTTTTTTCGAACCAGCGGTAAAATAAAAAAGACTTTTAATAAGAATTACTTGTAATCAATATTGAATAAAAAATTTATCTATTCTATTCTATTCTTACGCGAATTTTAGCTATTTAATTTATAACATCTTTAATGTAATATATTTCCGCAAAGTAACCCTTGATTCTATTAATTATACAAATGTAATAATCGCTTTTACAGTAAAATTACTGCAATATCCTAGACGCCATGCTTTCGATTAAATTATAAATCAAAGTAAGCTTTTCAGTAAAACAAAGGGTACACAACTTATCAAAACAATCCTTGTTACTTGATGCAAGTGAAGAAAGGCTCTCATTCGCGTGCGACTGGCTGAATGTGTTTCCTCGTTGCACTATCAATGATTTTACTGTACTTGTTGGTTGTTGTGATATGCGATATCCGTCCAATATTTAATTTGTTCTAGTGCACGCATAGGAGAGAGATGAACAACCATCTGTCGTGTTGTTATCCATCATTACAGTTAGTCAAAGCGTTTTTATAGAACAAGGTGAAAGTACCTTCTAGGTTTTTGCTCAAATATTTTGTAATTAAGCAAATTCAATATACAACATATACAACATTTTTTCCGTCAAGTGTGTTATCAGCATTCATTATCATAAATCAGTATTCAATCGTATAGAAATGCTAAAAAAATAACTTTACGTCAAAATATCGACCATAATTTTTTTTTAATTTACATACTGTAAAAGGTTGTTTTGTATACTTCGAGATTCTTAATACGTTTGCAATATTTTAAACGGTTTTCATACGTTGATTTTTGAGACTATTTTATTTTGCATTAACAATTTTTTTACTATTAACTTTTCCTTTTGAATGCGATTGACACGTATTTGGTTGATGTTACTCACAAAGCCTCTGATCAAATAGGTTTTGTCCTGTGTGTATAGAGGCGACGGGACGACAAATGTCTGTTGCTAGCATATCAGAAGCTTTTTTTTTTATACACGTAAGGATGACAAACGAGCACACAGTCCATCTGAAGTTTTTGCTTATTAAACTGAAGTGAAAAACAAACTCACAGTCCACCTGATTTTTTTTTAAATATATAAGAGGGGGCAAAGAAGCAGGCGGTTCACCTGATTGTAAGTGACTACCGCCGCCCTTGAATAATTGTAGTACCAGGGAAATTGAAGTAGCTACGTACGTAATAGTAAATAGCTACTGCAGTCAATTGACCTGCAGCTAACTCTAAAAAGGAAGGCTTATTAACTTATTATTATACTGTCTCTCTATACTCTTCAACAACAGGGTACCTCCGCAGACGGACTTCTAAACAGATAATTTAAAATTAAAAATTTTGTATAATCGACTTCAATATAAATTATTAAGAATAACTCAAAAACTATTAGTCAAAACTTGATCAAATTTATATGAGACCACGTGTGAAGCATCAGCTTTCAAATAAAAAAGAAAATCAATAAAGAGAATCATCGAAATCACTTCACCCAGTAAAAAGTTATGAGGTAACACACATAAAAAAACAGTCGAATTGAGTACCGTCTCCTTTTTGAAGTCAGTAGAAAAGGAGTCGTAACACCTGGAAACCCACGTGATCATCTAGCATGAATTAAGATTTAAAAACGCAGATTCCTTGCCACCATGAAATCTAAATAAGTGGCTGATTTTGGTCCCGCAACTTACGAGTCGCATTAACATTATGCTAATATTTTATGAGAGTGCCTCCTTCTCCAGTTGAGCCGATCCATTTGTCCTGCAGACGCAGTACGGCTACTGCGTAAATATTTAATACATCATTTGCATAATGTTTTTTTTTATAGGATAGGATGACAAACGAGCACACAGTCCACCTGATGGTAAGTGATTGCTGTGACCCATAGACATCTACATTTATCATCAATAAAGAATCAAAATGCAGATGCGTCGTCACCCGTGACGACTAAGATGGAGTGCCTCTTTTCCAGTAAAATTGGCCTCCGGTTCTCTACACTCACCATACGAAACACAGTAGTGTCAAGCTGCCATTTTACGCTGGTATTCTGTGAAAGCGTCGTCCTTCCCCGGTCGAACCGACCCATTCGTGCTACACATATACTGCTATTATAGCTGCAGCATGGCTCTACCACGTATAAATTTTGAGTTAAAAAGTGACGGCTTCATGTCGCAATGGCCTCGCATTGACTTGCGACGCTGAGGGCCACGGGTTCGTAATCCCGCACGGAACAAGTATTTGTATGGCCTACGAATAATTATTCCGCGTCGGGATGTGCAGCTTATGTTTATAAACTGGCTTAACGATACAGGGGAAAATCCTAGTGTGGGGGTAATGTTATTTTAACATAATTAAATATTAAATATTTTGTACAACCGAATCCAATATAAATTATTAAGAATAACTCAAAAACTATTGATCAGACCTTGAGCAAATTTATATGGGACCACATGTGAAGCGCCAACATTCAAATAAAAAAGAATCGTTGAAATCGGTTCACCCAGAAAAAAGTTGTGAGGTATAACACACATAAGAAATAATTAAAAATTAAAAATTTTGTACAACCGACTTCAATATAAATTATTAAGAATAACTCAAAAACTATTGATCAGACCTTGAGCAAATTTATATGGGACCACATGTGAAGCGCCAACATTCAAATAAAAAAGAATCGTTGAAGTCGGTTCACCCAGAAAAAAGTTGTGAGGTATAACACACATAAGAAATAATTAAAAATTAAAAATTTTGTACAACCGACTTCAATATAAATTATTAAGAATGACTCAAAAACTATCGGTCAGACCTTGATCAAATTTATATGGGACTACATGTGAAGCACCAGTTTTAGATGTATTATAAACGTTAGATGTATCTATTTATGATATGTTTACAAATCAAAAAGAAGAATAATCGAAATCGGTTCACCCAGTAAAGGTGTAATGAGGTAACACACGTAAGCAAAACACAGTCGAATTGAGTACCTCCTCTTTTTGAAGTCGTTAGAAAATAAAAAAAAAACCGGCCAAGTGCGAGTCGGACTCGCGCACCGAGGGTTCCGAACAAATCCGTAGGTTAAAATTATTAAAAATATTTTTATTATATGATGTAACTAAAAATTTATGCGTTTCGCAATTTTTCCTTTATCTGTGCTATAATACGTCGCTTCGTACCAAATTTTAAGATTTTGAGTTCACGGGAAGTACCCTGTAGGTTTCGATTCCCTTGCGGCATAATATTTGCGGCATAAACGGCTGTATCTTTTGATTGCGTTGGCTTAGAAGTTTGATTTTTTTCACAGCTCCAAGGGACAGTAGACTTGAGTATTTGATATGAATTTCAACTTGATACCTCCACGCGTTTCTGAGAAAAAGGGTCTTGACAGACAGTGTCAAAACCAACCCATGAAACAATTTATGAGGGAGGCCCATGTTCAGCAGTGGAATTTTATGGTCTGCGATGGATGATAGAAATAAGAGTCAACGAGCAAATAGTCCACTTAATCGTTCACAAAAACCTACCTCTATCATCTATTAATAATAAAAATGTAGATGCGTTGTCACCCATGTCACTTCTAAGCCAACGCAATCAAAATATACAGCCGTTTATGCCGCAAATTTTCGACATTCGCAAGGGAATCAAAACCTACAGGGTACTGCTCGTGAACTAAGAATCTTAAAATTTGGTACGGAGCAACGTATTATAGCACAGATAAAGGAAAAATTGCGAAAAACATAAATTTTTAGTTACATCATATAATAAAAATATTTTTAATAATTTTAAACCTATATATCTACGGATTTGTTCGGAACCCTCAGTGCGCGAGTCCGACTCGCACTTGGCCGGTTTTTTTATTCAATATAGATTATAGTACATAATAATTATTAAAAGTAATTTTTTACTTTTCCCACTGGTTCGCAAAAAAAAACCTCTGTCCTGGGAAGAACCAGCAAGAAACCCAGCGGGACTTGTTTTTAAAAACACAATTTACAATATAATATTTTATACAATTATTATGAAAACATTTTAAAAACATCATGGTAGCGATTCTCATTCCCAGGGGTTATTATCAGTCATGTACTCTTTAGTAGTATAATTAAACACCCTTACTAGACAATTTTTGCTTAATAAATAATTTAAACCTTTCGATAGAAAACGTCTGCATATTTTCTGGGACTTTGTTGTAAAAGCGTATACATTGCCCCATGAATGAATTACTGACCCTTTGGAGTCTAGTAACTGGTATAACTAACTTGTGCTGTGAAAATTGGAGACATTTGTCAATGGTGATAAATTAACCCATCTTACTCTTCAGGAGTGATTCTTAATAGAGGATAGATCTAGATGTTTATGGACTTTCAAGTGTTATATACGCTCGTTGACTACTCTTTTTTCAATTAAATATATTTCGAGTATTTAAAATCAAAACCGGGTTTGTTTTTGCGGCCCGTCACTTGCCGTATTTGCCAAATGGTTGGCTCGCGTGCGACCACGGCCTATGTTATGTGATATCTAACGAATTTAAATTGGATGTTGTGGTCGACTTAGTGCGACTTATGTTTATGTCTGTGTATTTGCGGTTAGTAATGTATCTTTCAGTCGATCGATAGTTGAAGTTACCCATACGTGTCCGCTTTAATGTAATTTACAAATAATTCAAGCTTCCATTCTTTTACAAATTCAATAAATAGTAATTATACTTTTTCATTTATTAACAAAAAATAAACGAAATTCATAAATGCCATATAGCTCTAGCCTAGTAAGGCTCTCGAGTGGCGGCCTCCTACTGCTAAGCGAAGTGCAGGGCTTGTAGGTCGATGGATACAGGTGGCTCAGGACTGCTTTGTGGTATTGCTTGGGGGAGCCCTATGTTCAGCAGTGGACTTATGAAGGGCTGTAATGATGATGATGTTTTATTATCATAATACACCATTAACATAATGCACCTACATAATTGGCACCAACCCTTACTGTGGGAGACCTTGTGTAAAGAAGGGGACAAGAAATTCACTAGTTAATTTTTTATATAGGATAAGGGTGACATCTACATCTATCCTCGTTTGCGAATCAAAATGCAGATGCGTTGTCACCCGTTAGGACTAAGATGGAATGCCTCATTTCCAGTAAAAAGGGCCTCCGGCCACCTGCACTCACCAGGCGAAACGCAGAGGTAAACCTCTTCTTCATGCTGGTACTCTATGAGGTCGTGGTACCGCCCCGGTTCGAGCCGGCTCATCTGTGCGACAGCAAAAGCTGCCGCGTGGCTCTACCACTGTTAAAAAGTAGACTATTTTTCGCAAACTTAAAATTTTACCTTATAAAATATATACAGTCCTAAAAGGTCTAAAAGCTTACTATGTCCACGTATTTTCTTCATAAGTATGCTTTTTACCGTGTAGTGGCGGTGTAAGAATATCCACTACCCCATATCATCCCGTGTGTTTCGCAAGAGGCGACAGAGGGAAACAAATCAGGAAATGGGCAGCAACGTCTTCCTAATAACGACTAAAAAAAAACTGCGGTTGCCAACTCGCTTGCCAAACGTGGGAACAATGGCAAATATCATCCCTATGAGGCAATCTATGGGGGAGACCTGTATTCAGCAGTGGAATTCAATAGGCGGTAGCAATAATTATTTTTCTATATATGCTTTGTATTTATGCAATGGACAGTCAGTAATATTAGGGTATCCGTTTATAAATAAATATACAGGCATTCAACATTTTGCCGCCCATTTTAAGAAGCCTGCACTTTGGTACAGCAAGCTTAGCTTTTTATTACTCATGTTAAAATTACGTTAGAATAGTATATAACATATAAATAATACCAACATAGCCCAAAGGATTAGTAAGCTGAAGTGGCAGTGGGCCAGCAATATAGCTCGAAGAACCGACAACCGACGGGGAAGAAAGGTTTTTGAGTGGCAGCCTCGTACCGGTAGACGAAGTATAGGGCGACCCCCACGAGATGGAGTGACGACCTGGTAAACATGCAGGAAGTCGATGGATGCAGGTAGCTCAGGACCGTGCTTTGTGGCAATCCTTGGGGGAGGCCTATGTTCAGCAGTGGACTAATGAAAGGCTGTAATGATGATGATGATGATATAAATACTAATTTCCAAAATGAATTGTGAAATAACAATGAGGATATTAATTTATTTATTGATGTTATCATTAATTAGCTAAAATGTGTTTAACCTAGTTGGTAAAGTACTTGCATCCATCCAATAACTGCGTTTACTAATACCGCTACCATGGATCCCAACAACACAGTAGTGGTGTAGAATTATAAAATCTGTGATAGTCTACTAACTTTAGCGGTCAGACATCACTAGCTAGGATCCTTGTGTAATGGTGATGGGTTAGTGGTATTGAGGGTAGTAGTGTTAGAGATATTGGTGATGGGGCTAGGGATGTTGGGGATAATGGTGTTGAGGGTAGTGGTGTTGGAGGTAGTGGTGTTGAGATTACTGATGATGGTCTCAGGGTACGCAATTGAGGAGGGAAGGAGGTGTTCTTTAAAGTACTTTTTTTTACGTGATAGAGCCATGCTGCAGCTATATTAGTAGTATAGTTGTAGCACGAATGGGTCGGCTCGACTGGGGAAGGACCACGCTCTCACAGAATACCAGCGTTAAATAGCAGCTTAACACTGCTGTGTTTCGTATGGTGAGTGTAGAGAACCGGAGGCCTTTTTTATTGGCAAATAGGCATTCCATCTTAGTCCTCACGGGTGACAACGCATCTGCATTTTGATTCGCAAACGAGGATAGATGAAGATGTCTGTGGACAGAAACTACTTACCATCAGGTGAACTGTGAGCTCGTTTGTCACTCTATCCTCTAAAAAAAGTAAGGTCTTTAACGTTAGCTAAATAATTTTTAAGCTAAGTCAGTGCGCTATACAATCTTTGACTGCATCACCACTTACCATCAGGTGGGATAGTAGTCAAGCACTGGATTATAATAGTTAAAAAAGTAACGTCTGAATCTACTAATTATATTAATCTTTGAAAAGGTCTTGCGCTGCGCCCATTGTCTAATATTTTCATCTACTTTGTTTTAAGTTTTACAAGAGATTTTACAGATAAATTTTGCGCTTGCTTTCACAAAATTAATATTGGTTTTAAGATGTCTACAGCTACCACAGTAACAAACTGTAGGACATGATATTGTGAAAATAAGCAAAGAAAATTAATTTAGTGGTTATTTCGTCCGTCAGCTCTCTAATGCTTCTAATAGCGAAAAATTTCGAAGTAAATTTGGAACCTAGTTTATAAAACATAATCTGTAATTTGTACTCGTACTGGAGCGTTTAGCATTCTGCTAAAAGATATTGACAGTGTCTAATTCGTTAATTAGACACTGTGAATATCTTTTTGTTTTTATTCTGCATTAAGCATATAGCAAATCACATGAAAGCAGTATTTTGTTGAGCCATTTCAATGTAAAGTCGTTTCTTTTAACTTTAAATAACAATGAGGTATCATCAGCAGACAGAAATTTTTCAGACATTTTTGTACCATACATGGAAAAACATTAATGGACATCAAGAACAAAAAAGGGCCAAATATCGATCCTTGAGGGACACCCATTTTAATCACACGTGCCGATGACACTACACTCTTGATTGAAACCTTTTGCACTAGAATAGAGAGATATGACAATAATAAATTAAGTAAGGCATTAAATGCCGTAGTATTTTAGTAAGTTGGTACGTTAAAATTTTATGATCAACATAATCAAATGACATTGAAAGATCGTATAAGACGCTGAAAGTTTTACGGCGGTAAGTGGAAAGACAGCAGGAATATATTTTTTTTTAACAGGAATATTTTATTATTTATGTAATATTTATATTATTATATAGGTACGCCTTGTAGTCAAGCACCATAGATCAATGTACGCATTTTGATAAGAGTTCTGAGTTGGTAGAAATCTTAGATTGCTTAAGTCATTTGAGGTTTTCGAGGGATTTTATTGGTATTTACTTGCTTTCAACAACAAATGTTGCTTGGTATTAGAAATAGTTAAAAGGGTGGTAACGGTACCGTTAAAGAACTCCTATACAGAAAAAGTTACTTGCCACCTAATTAATGGTATAAATGTGCATATTAACAGCCTGGTTTAGTGATTAGCGCACTGTGGTTGTGTATTAAAAACTCAAAGCCCAAAAAAGTTAGAGCAATATGGCTGTCTCAAAATGATATCAAAACCTGGCAATAATTTCGGAGCTAGGATTATTTAATATATTTCTAGTACTTCACTTATTATTCATCGAATCTGATTGATATTTCCATGCGCCCAACGTAAATGATAATTTTTTCTAAAAAAACAGCGAAATTGGTTAATAACGTCTTTTTTTTTACATGGGGAAATGCCTACGCATACCCGCCTCGCGGGGGCAAGGACGGGTTATGTCGGACTCGCACCGACTAAAACCCCATGGTGTTCCACCCTCGGCGCATATTGGCAGGGCCACGGGAACGCTTTCGCACACTTCCGCGGCCCCACCTGCGCTGGCCACCCCATGGCGGCCCCTTCTCGGGAGAGGACTACTCCTCCTCCATCTCCCACTCAGGTAAGGCGCACCCGAACACATGGCGCGCCCTCCTCCTCGGCCTCCAATTTCATGTGCGCAACGGACGCCCCCGTGTCCGATGCGGGAAGGCCATGGGGCCAGGAAAAACTAGCACTCAGAAGCACCAGCCTTCCTGACCCCAGCGGCGGATCTGGTCTATGGCTCCGCCGCCTACCAAGATTCGGCTGCGGAAGGTAGGGAGAGCGGCGCCTCGCAATACCGACACTCCTCTCCCCCCGCAGCCCCACCACCACCGCATCAACGATGCGGCCCCGTTTGAGTCGCGGAGGATAGGGCGAGTGGTGCATCGCCATACCAACACTCTTCTTCCTCCGCGACTCCCCCTCGGCTGCAGCGGTAGAGGGAGCGGACACCCCTCCCACCGCAGCCCACCGACACACATCCGAAGTGGGCTCGCCAAGCCCACTCGGAGTGGCCACCTCGGGCTGGCCCTATACCACGGGCCAGCCAAGGGGTTCCTCTTTGTTCACCGTGGGTGACCAAGCCACGGCTACTAAGCCCCCCCGCCACGACAAGGCGGGAACCCGTTCGGGGGGGTGGTTAATAACGTCTAAAGTTACTGTTATTACGTATATTGGAAAATACAGTCGAATTAACAACTTCCTATTTTTAACGCCTATCAACAAAAAATAACGTTTAAACCTACCAGAAGCCATACATAACGTGCGAAAAAGGTCTCTTCACGATTCTGGGAGTAATAGACCATAAACGGAGTGTCCACGATGTGAAGTTTGATAGACTTCACATGACTTCGAAATACGTTTTAACCTAAAGGATGAAAATATTTTACGAAGCTTTATTAACTGTCGTGCACGTTTTTTTATAGAATAAGTGTGACAAACGAGCACACAGTCCACATGATGGTGAGTGAATGTCGTGGCTCATAAACATCTACATTTATTCTCAATTAAGAATCATAATGCCGATGCGTCACCCCTGAGGAATGAGATGGAATGCACCGTTTCCAGTAAAAAGGGTCTCCGGTTCTCTACACTCACCATACGAAACGCAACAACATTAAGCTGCTATTTTACGTTGGTATTCTGTGAGAGCGTCACGTTTTAATTTAATGCTAAAATTTATACTAACAGTTTAAGCCAAACATTATGTAGGTAGGTTGTTCAGAGACCCGTGCTCTGAAGGATGTTACCCGAAGAGCTCTTGGCTCTATAAATTTTTCCTCTAAAAAGAGCCTGACGTTATGTTTTTAGTTCCTTTTGAGAGAGGTTAAGGCTAGTGTGGGATGCTACGTTCGTAGACACTAGATGTATTCGAAATTTGTATGATGATTAAATTTTTTAGTTTGAATTTTTTTTACTATGGCAATAAAACAGATTAAGTTATTTTGACAATACGTTATACGTTTTAGTCACGTGTGCCTCAGTTCTTTTTTTTCATCGTTTAGTTGTATCTAATATCATAATAGGGATTTTCATTATTGTTAACAGTATGTTATGAATCATACGTGAACTAAGTTTTAGTAGAATATAATATAAAAAAATATTGTCCAAAAATATTAGGTATTTTCGTTTCTGGAGCATGAGGTGTCGGCACGCTGAAACCGTATAAATTAAATCGGACTAATGTCGACTTTGGGCCTAATAGGCATTATTTCAAAGCCAACATCACCAATAGTTTCCGTCTCTACAAGTGTCTAGTAGTTTTTCGTGTTGTATTCGTGTAAAGCCGAGTGTTTCGTCTTGTTGCACCCGTTATGACTTTGTGAATATTAGCGACTGGAACATTTATAGACAGGGGAAATGTGTTGTAAGGTAGGGCTCTGTCATTTTATATTATTAATTATTAGTGCTTTGTGTGGTTGTGTTTTTTTGCTTTTAGACAGGTAATTTGTTTACATTTTTTTAATAAAATTGAAGTGACAAGCTAACTAACGGTCCACCTGACGGTAAATGGCCTATGGACACAAAATTTAAAAAAAGATTTTTTTCTTTCTTTCATAAATTTAAATTGTGTAATGGATTTACAGTCGACTTAAGTGACCTTTGTCATCGGAATCAGTTATCACTGTCTATGGCATCTTAATTTTTTTTTCTCTTTTCTTTATTATGTATGTATTGTGTGTATGTATCTACTAAAATGGTGTACTTTATGTAGAATTTTTATTTTAAAATATGTAGATATATCTTGTAGTATATTATCTCATAATATATTTAAGGTTAAGGTTAAGGTTGCCTGGAAGAGATTTTTTTTATTTTTTCTTTGATATTGTTTTCTGCCGACTTCCAAAAAGGAGACGGTACTTAATTCGATTGTATGGTTTTTTATGTGTGTTACCTCATAACTTTTTACTGGGTGAACCGATTTCGATGATTCCTTTTTATTTGAAAGTTGATGCTTCACACGTGGTCCCATATGAATTTTATTGAAGTCTGACTAATAGTTTTTGAGTTATTCTTAATAATTTATATTGAAGTCGATTATACAAAATTTTTAATTTTAAATTATCTGTTTAGAAGTCCGTCTGCGGAGGTACCCTGCTGTTGGAGATTATAGAGAGACAGTATAATAATAAGTTAATAAGCCTTCCTTTTTGGAGTTAGTTTTTTTGTTTGAAAGCTGGTACTTCTCGTATGGTCCCATATAAATTTGACCAAGATCAGACCAATAGTTTTTGAGTTATTCTTTATTAAGAAAAAGTTATTAACTTATATTGAAGTCGGCTGTACAAATTTTTTAATTTTAAATTATTTTATGTAAATTGTTACGGTGTACAATAAAGTTATATTTACTTATTAAGTGGCGAAGCTTGCGAAGTCACTTATTGATTTCACGATGTCTGTCCGTCTGTCCGTCTGTCCGTCTGTCCGTCCGTCTATCCGTCTGTCCCACGATTATCTCGAGAACGGTTTCGAATTTTCAAATTCTGTTTTCAGCAATCGATTACTGATCACCCAGGCATCTGAACCTCCTATTTTGAATTTTTTTTCCGTTAGAAACCGCTACAAAGCTGATTGCTTCGCCACTTTGCTATGCTGTTAGCTTGCTAGGTTTACTATAAATGACTACTGCAGCCTATGGACACCTACAACCAACTTCGAACGAAGAATGAAGATGAAATGCTTTACAGACTATCAGTTTACTTTATATTGGCTATCCTATAAGTACACCGTACAGTTCTAGACCGGAACACAGCGGTTAGGTGTCAGAAATAGGAAAGAAGAATCAGCTGAGTAGATCACCACCCTTTTACCTATTTCTACCACCAAGCAGAAGTGCGTGTCCTGGTTTTTATAAAATGAGGAGGCGTAGTTGCAGACTGTGAGGCATTTTATATTAGTCCTCAGTGGTGACAATGCACCTTTAGCCTTCTTCGTTCGAAGTTGGTTGTAGGTGTCCATGGGCTGCAGAAGTCAATTTTTTTAATATACGAATAAGAGTGACAAACGAGCACACAGTCCACCTGATGGTAAGTGGTTGCTGTGGCCCATAGACATCTACATCTATCTTCGTTTGCGAATTAAAATGCTGATGCGTTGTCAGTTGTAAGAACTAAGAAAGAATGCCTCTTTTCCAGTAAAAAGGGTCTCCGGTTCTCTACACTCACCATACAAAATACAGCAGTGTTAAGCTGCTATTTTTAGGCTGGTATTCTGTGAGAGCCTGATCCTTCCCCGGTCGAGCTAACCTATTTGTGCTACTACTATACCAGTAATATAGCTGCAGCATGGCTCACGGACCACACTCTCACATAATACCAGCGTAAAATAGCAGCTCAATGCTGCTGTGTTTCGTATGGTGAGTGTTTAGAACCGGAGGCCCCTTTTTAATGGAAAGGTATGTCTTCTTAGTTCTCAGAGGCGCCAACGCACCTGCATTTTGATTTTTAATTGTGGATAGATGTAGATGTCTATGGGCCATAGCCTCTACTTACCCATCAGGTGGACTGAGTGTTCGTTTGTCACACTTAACCTATAAAAAGTACTATATACAGGTTGATTCGGTATAAAAAAGATATTAGCAGCGTTATTAACTGTCAGTACACCCATAATTATAATTTTTTGCTTACGTGATTTTTTATAGGATAGGGTGACAAACGAGCGCACAGTCCACCTGATGGTAAGTGGTTGCTGTGACCCATAGACATCTACATCTATCCTCAATAAAGAATCAAATCAGATGCGTTGTCACCCGTGAGGACAAAGATGGAATGCCTCTTTTTCAGTAAAAAGGGTCTCCGGTTCTCTACACTCACCATCCGAAATACAGCAGTGTTAAGCTGCTATTTTACGCTGGTATTCTGTGAGAGCCTGGTCCTTCCCCGGTTGAGCAGACCCATTCGTGCTACAACTATACTACTAATATAGCTGCAGCATGGCTCAACTACGTGCAAATGCTCAAGTGAATGTGAAGTTGATTCAATAAAATTACTTTTACAGATTTTATCGCGTTTAATTTATGTTATGTTAATTTCCGACGATTCAAGTGCTTTGCTAGACCCATGGTCTAATGGCGGATTCGAATCAGCAACTTTTTAATTTCTCCTCAACCATCAGGGTACAGTTGCTTACAAGAGGTAAAGTAACAGTTAATATGTGCTTCTAGAGCTGGTCACAAGTCTCCTCGTATTCCTAGGGTTATAGAACGCGTTGGTCGTAAGCGTGCCTTTAAACTATGAAGTCCCGGGTTTGAATCCCGGATCAGGTTAAAATAAGTAATTGAGTTTTTCTATCAAGAAATTCTCAATAGCAACTTAGAGAAAAAATTTCGGTGGAGTTACGAAGTTCGCGGTGTTTCAGTTCCTTGCTTCGGGAAGCAAGTAAGCCGTTGGTATTGCGTGTGATCACACACCGATCACGTTAAACTTTTTTCGAACCAGTGGTAAAAGCATAAATAAATTTTAATAAATATTCTTGAATCGAATAAGAGTGTGTACATAGAGTACACACTCTTATTCAAAACTAGCTGTTCCCCGCGACTTCGCTTGCGTGTTAGGGTTTTTTATATTTTTGCGCGGAACCCTATTTCTTTTTCTAAAATAAAAGTAGCCTAAGTTACTCCTTATGAAATCAGCTACCTGTCAGTGAAAGTCCCGTCAAAATCGGTCCAGCCGTTTCGGAGATTAGCCGGAACAAACAGACAGACAGACAGACAAAAATTTTAAAAATTGTGTTTTTGTTATAAGTACCGTATATACTTACATATGCATTTAGTAAAAAGCTGTAATTTTGACATTACAAACAGACACTTCAATTTTATTTATTTGTATAGATAGATTCTTCTATTCTATTCTATTAAATTGCTTACGTTGTTCATTCATTGCAGCCTGTTATAAGTCCACCGCTGATTACAGGTCTCTCCTATCGAATACTCTATTGGCTATGCTTGGCAGGTAATTGATGACCACAGTTTCTTATTATTTTGGTTGTTATTACGAAGATGCTGCTACCAACCTCATGTTTCACTTACCTTTCCTCGCCTTACGATACCCACGGGATGATATGGCGGGTAGCGGAATCATATACATCGCAACTACACAGCGAAAATAATAAAAATAATTGCATACGTAAAAAATTAAATTATTTCATCATCATCATCATCATTACAGCCCTTCACAAGTCCAATGCTGAACATAGGCCTCCCCCAAGGAATGCCACAAAGCACGGTCCTGAGCCACCTGCATCCATCGACTTCCTGCATATCTTACCAGGTCGTCACTCCATCTAGTGGGGGGATGCCCTACACTTCGCCTGCCGGTACGAGGCTGCCACTCGAGAACCTTTCTTCCCCATTTGGAATGGCCCATTGCCACTTCAGCTTACTAATCCGTTGGGCTATGTCGGTCACTCTGGTTCTACTGCGGTAATCCTCATTTCAGAGTTTATCACGCGGAGAAACTCCGAGCATAGCCCTCTCCATAGCTCGCTGAGTAACCTTGAGCTTCCTCATCCGGCCAGCAGTGAAGGACCACGTCTCAGTTCCGTATGTCATCAATGGCAACACACACTGGTTGTACAGTCTCGTTAAAACGAGACTGTAAATTATTTAATGATTTCTTATTAAGTAAGCAATTTGTTCTTTTAACAAAAAGTAAAAACCAACATCAAATTGCTAAAGAAGAAGTTATTTAGTTGCTACCCTTAGGTGTGAAATTATAACAACTCTTGAAATATAACCAATTTAATAAATAAAGTATCATCAAAATAGGTTCACAATCTGCGAAGATATCATGTAACATGCATATAAAAAAAATACACTCGAATCTCTTCCTTTTTGAACGCGGTTAAAACTGAAATTAATTAATGATTTCTTATATTTACGCTAATTTTAAACGTTAAAAAACTAATTTTTATCGCGTTTAATTTAACTTATTAATTAATGCGTAAAATCAGTTTTATTTTAATGAAATTATACAATGTTTTGTAAATTACGTAACTGACTAATCTTGAATGTTCGGTTCTTTGGTCATGACACAAATTATCGATGCAATCTTATTAAATGATATATTAATTAAGTAGTTCAGGCAGATAACGTTCAGATCTACTTTGACCATCCTCGGATGCGTTTTGTTGCGGTAGCTCGCAGATAACCCCCGGCGATTATGTCACTTTTATTAAAACCATATCATATGTTACCTAAATCGTATTTTTCTGTGGATATTTAAAAAAGGGAAGGTGTAATTTTATTAAACACTATCTGTTGACCGCGACTTTGTTCGCGTGTAATTTAGGTTATTTTTTTTTTTTTGCAGCAACCTAATTATTTTTCTAAAATAAAAGCAGCCCAAGTTACTCCTTATAACATCCCGTCAAAATTGGTCCAACTATTTCGGAGATCAGCAGGGACAAACAGACAGACAAAGTTTTTTAAAATTGTGTTTTTTGTTATAAGTACCGTATATACCTATTTTCATATATGCATTTAGCAAAAAGCTGTTATTTGGACGTTACAAACAGACACTTCAATTTTATTTATTTGTATAGGTGTATAGATGGCAAACGACAAACGACCGTCAGGTGGACTGTGTATCTGACGGTTAGTTAATGCCCCATAGACCGATTTTTTTTAACTTATTTTAAGCTAATGCTTGACTACAATCCGACCAGTAGGGCTAGCATGGGCAGCAGACAATTTTATCCCCGGGGATAGGACAAAATGTTTACAACAGTGGTAGAGCCACGCGGCAGCTTTTGCTGTCACATGGATGGGCTGGCTCGAACCGGGGTGGTACCACGACCTCACAGAATACCAGCGTGAAGTAGAGGTTTACCTCTGCGTTTCGCTTGGTGAGTGCAGTTGGCCGGAGGCCCTTTTTACTGGAAATGAGGCATTCCATCTTAGTCCTCACGGGTGACAACGCATCTGCATTTTGATTCGCAAACGAGGATAGATGTAGATGTCTATGGGCCGCAGCAACCACTTACCATCAGGTGGACTGTGTGCTCGCTCGTTTGTCACCCTAATTCCTATAAGAAAAAAATCCCCTCGCTTAGTTTTGTCCACCCTTCGAGCATGGGCACACCGGTGGATAAAATATCCACAGTAGATAAAATGGGAGATAGACTTAGACTTAGTAGGTTTTTTTTTGTATGAATACAAACTTAAACCCACGTCCAATGAACTAGGATAAAATTGTCCCTTTCAAATCTCAAAAAAGCATAACTTTTTATCTTTTATTTGGCTCCATGCTACGGACGGGGGATATATGTCTACTCGTGATATCAAACGGGGATGTACTTCTCCCCGTTGCCGTGCTTTGGCATAAGGACAAGATAATTTTTGTCAGTGGATATAATCGGGGGATAAATTTTTTGTCCCCAGCCCATGCTGGCAGTGTTGGTAAGTGGTGAGGAAAGTTATTAACATGTATTATTATATGTATAAGAAAAAAAGTTTCTGTTAGTTATAAATGTTTGAAT
The DNA here is from genome assembly GCA_033319125.1 of Parnassius glacialis. Taxonomy (NCBI): domain Eukaryota; kingdom Metazoa; phylum Arthropoda; class Insecta; order Lepidoptera; family Papilionidae; genus Parnassius; species Parnassius glacialis. The sequence continues at coordinate 43,688,745 of JAVANC010000028.1, forward strand.
CGTAATATTATTATTAATAATTATTATTTATTACGGTGTAGCCCAGTGTAGTCACGCTACAGCAAGAATGGGTAGGTTATGTCGCTCGCACCTCGCACACAATAATAATATGATACTAGGGTTTAATAGTAGAATGCTGCTTCGATTTATGTGTTTTTTTTATAGAATAAGGGTGACATATGAGCACACAGTCCACCTGATGTTAAGTCGATGCTGTGGCCCATAGACATCTACATTAACCCCCAATTAAGAATCAAATTGCATATGCGTTGTTACCCCTGAGGACTAACATGAAATGCCTCCTTTCCAGTAGATAGGGTATCGGGTTCTCTAGACTCACCAGACAAAATACAGCCGCATTAAGTACTGCTATTTTACGCTGGTATTCTGTGAGAGCGTTTTTTGTTATATTATTAGGGCGACAAACGAGCACACAGTCCATTGGATGGTAAGTGGTTGCTGTGGCCCATAGACATCTGCGTCTATCTTCTTTTGCGAATCAAAATGCAGATGCGTCGTCAACCGCGAGGACGAAGATAAAATGCCTCTTTTCTAGTAAAAGGGTCTCCGGTTCTCTACACTCACCATACGAAACACAGCAGCATTAAGCTGCTATTTTACGCTGGTATTCTGTGGGAGCGTGGTCCTTCCCCGATCGAGCCGACCCCTTCGTGCTACAACTATACTATTAATATAGCTGCAGCATGGCTCTACCACGTAAGAACATAAAAAACACGTTGTCCTACCAGAGTCATATCGACTCATTCGTGCTAGAACCTTAATATTACTGCAGCGTGTCTCTACCACGTATAAAATGGTGATGATGATAATGAAATTAAAGTATCTCTTAAAACGTTTATCTAATCTTATTTAAAACGTGCAAGTCGCTATTATACTCTTACCACCTGTCAAAAAACCCGCGTAATTTTTTATCTGTCCAATAATAAAACGTTGGCGCGGAAAATAAACACCTTAAGCGTACCGTCCTAATTAACATTCATGTCATAGTTTCCTAACCTAATAATAGCGCAAACGGGGTCGTCGCACCAGCAGGCTACAGCTTGTTTACCTGGACATTCGCTGATATCTCGCTATCAATCATCATGATTGATGGTTATATGACACTGTTTTAATTTAGATTTTTTAATAAGAAGGTTGTTATCTAAAATAGACTACGTATGTACGTTTGTCTTTAACAACTTTTTTTAAGCTTAATATCATTTTATGATACTAACAATTATTTTATAATTTTTATGCGTCGTAGAACCACGCTGCAGCTATATTATTGTTGTGGTACAAATCTATGGGGGTAGGACCATGATCTCACAGAATACCAGCGTAAAATAGTAGCCTATTACTGCTCTGTTTTGTACGGGTAAGATGGAATGCCTCGTTTCCAGTAAAAAGGGTCTCCGATTCTCTACACTCTCCACGTCAATGCTGTGTTTTCCGAAACACAAGAAGAAGAGCCACGCTGCAACTAAATAATGTTTAAGCAAGAATGGGTCGGCTCAACAGGGGTAGGACCACGCTCTCGCAGAATATCAGCGTAAAATAGCAGTTTAATGATGTTGTGTTTCGTATGTGCGTGAGGCATTTCATCTTAATCCTCCGGGGTGACAACGCATCTGCATTTTGATGTCTTAATTAAGGATAAATGTAGATATCTATGGGCTATAGCATCTACTTACCATCAGGTGAACTGTGTACTCGCTTGTCATCCTTATTCAAAGTTGAATATCAGTCTATCATTTTTTTATAGCAGGGAAGGCAAACAAGGATGCGGTTCACCTGATGGTTAGTACCACCGCCCATAAACAACTGCAACAACAGGGGAATTGCAGATGAATTGCCAGCCTTTTCAAAAAGAGTAGGCTCTTTTTTTGAAGGTCCCTAAGTCGTATTGGTCCGCAATAATCTCTGGTGTTAGTCTATTCCACAAGGAAGTTGTGCGAGGAAGAAAACTTTTTCTAAATCGCACAGTGGTGGACCGCCAATCATCCAGATTATATGGATAATATGGCGAGTTTTATGCGATGGGCGGTGGTGAAATTAAGCGGCTGGAATTAGTCCGAACAAATCCTCAGAGCACTCCCCGTGGTAGGAATCTACATATCATTGATATGCAGAAGAAACAGCACGCAGTCTTGTGGAACACCAGCATTAATAAACTAGTCGGAGCATGCACCGTCTACAACGACGTCTGTACTCCAATCTGTAAGACAGCTGATGATCCAATTGCATTTTCATTTTCCCGGGAAGCCCATAGGAAGGGAGCTTCGAGAGAAGCGCTTGATGCCAAAACCGATCAAAGGCCTTCGCAATGTCCAAACTAACGGCCAATGCCTCCCCCCATCTAGGAGTCAGGTAGACCAGAAGATCACCAGCTGATCGACCCCGACGAAAACCGTATTGTCGGTCACTAATCAGCTGGTGATCCTCAAAGTACCACATGAGCTGGCAGTTTATAACGGATTCCATTATTTAGGAAAACAAGGAGGTGATGGCGAAGGGCCTTTTCTAGTAATCGGGTGGACAAAAGCCGTTGTCGAGACTACGCCTAGGGAGTAGGAGTACCAGAAAAGACGCGTTAAAACCGGTGCCAACTCCAGAGCACACGTCCTCAGCACAATTGGGGGATTACGTCAGGCCCACTCGACTTTTGGATGTCAAGGGAGGGGAGTGCTTTGCGAATTTAGCGCTATGTGAACCGCACATCCGGCATGGAGCACTCACACGGTGGGATGATCGTCGCTGTTTACGCGTAGCCAAAGGATGGACAGTTCTATACCTTCATGACTGCCGAGGCAAAACGCAAAATCCAGCCCGAGGCACAAAGGAGTGTTCCAATTGGTCCTTGGTCTTGTTGTTCAGTTAGCAAGGGATTCTCCAGGGGTGATGATACCCTCCTGGGGTAGTCTTTCATTTAATTCCGCTACCATATTGACGTGGGGTGCCTCTGGCCACCTGCAATCGCTAGACGAAACGCAGAATCCGAGCGTCCCCTTCACGCCGGTATTGTGTGAGGTCGTGGTACCAACCCTGCTCGAGCACACGAAAACAAAGGAGTCAAAAGTCAGTGAAAAATCGGGACATTTGGCGTCCCAATCAAGAGTGAATCGGGGCGTCTTCAGACCCCTGAAAATCGGGACATCCTACAAAAATCGGGACACTTGGCAACACTAGTCATTAAAAAAGTTTCTTATGCATTTCAACATAAATTGGAACGTCACAAAGAAGGAACGATTTAAAAAGTTTGAATTGGAAATTAGTCGGCGCGTTCCAAAAAGAGGAAGGAAGAAAGTATAACATATCAATTAATTAAAAAGATAGGAGGAATGTATTGTTTTTAAAATTAATCCACAAAATTATCATAAATTATACACGCATAAGAAAAGGAAATTGATTAGATTTCGAGTGGTCATTGGGAATGTTAATTAATCTAGGCTTAGGGTCCCGCAACGCGGCGAGCGTTGACTTTAATATACGAGTAGTTTAAGGGCCCGTAGTTTAACCTAATAATATACTTTGTGTTTAATTCAATTTTGTTTTAAATTCAAATGATTTTTCTAACCCGAGTAGAAAAAAACTTATCAGGTTGTTTTACTTCTTATAAGCCAGTGCTTGATCACAATCCTACCTGGTGGTAAGTGGTGATGAAGTTCCAGATGGTAAATCGCACTTTCTTAGCGTAACAAATGCACTCACTCTTGCCTTGAAGACGCTCAGATTGTATTCGGACGGAAAGACAGACGCCGGCAAATTATTCCACTTCTTTTCTGTAGGCAAAAGACGAAACAAACAATTATGTTCTAATGTGTGGAATATCAACAACAAAGGGGTGAAGACCCGCTGACTTTCTGGTTGTCCGATGGTGGAAAGGAAAGGGAGAAATTTAAGCATTTTTTATAGTATAAGGGTGACAAACGAGCACACTGTCCACCTGATGGCAAGTGGATGCTGTGGCTCATAGACATCTATATTTATCCTCAATTAAGAATCAAAATGCAGATGCATTTTCACCCCTGAGGACTGAGATGGAATGCCTCGTTTTCAGTAAAATGGGTCTCAGGTTCTCTATACTCACCATACGAAACACAGCAGCATTAAGTTACTATTTTTCGCTGGTATTCTGTGAGAGCGTGGTCACACCACGGCCGAGCCGACCCATTCGTGCTGCAACCAGAATATAGCTGTACCATGGCTCTACCACGTAAATCATGTAATAATGTTATCCTTTCTAACATTTTAAAAGGCCAATGATACACGATTGTTAATCAAAAGTGAATGAAATTGACCCATAGATAAACAAAGCATGTTCTATTCTTATATTACACAATGAAAATATACAAAATTAAAGCTAATAAAATATGTATAATTGTAAGCCCAAGTAGACTAGTCTCCACAAGCTGCACCTGGTCACAAGTATGACATATATTCAATGAGGACTAATAATTTACCGCTCACCAGATGTCGCTAGTTGGGACTGAAGTGAAGTTATTTGTTACTCAGTGTCACGATAAGTGAAAATTTGCGTTTTGAATAAAAGTTTTTCGGTTTCTAGTGTATACACCTTAATACATACGTAAAACAACGCCACAGTGGTTGCTCTTTAATTTTTTGCACATTTGAAACTTTCTTTTTAAGTCTTTTACTTTTATGAATGTCCACAGTTTGGTTTATCCATTATAATCTAATTAGTATAAAATATAGCTAGTATGTCATCAAAAAAAAAATAATATCTACACTTTTGTAACAAATTATGCTGCCCTGCTATGAAATCTGTCTGTTGATAATATTTCACCTTATCGGTATATCAATATTTCTGCTAAACGTGAGGATTAAGGCAAACCCTTCCTACAATGGGAGGCTTGACTTATGCGGGCTATTGAAGAAGCGGAAGAAGAAATACCTTAATATAATTTTGACAAAATCTAAAAACAAGATATTCGACCTCCATCTTAAAGGTACGAGGATATTTTTTCATATACCTATTATGGCATTGGCTACCTACAAAGCCTTCAGCCAAAAAGAATACATATAACGCTGTCATGTATTGTTACACAACATTTAAATATGTTACATTTCTTCACAATATTATGTTTATGCGTCACTCTTTTTCTTCACTTCTTTGAAGTTTTTAGGAGATTTTGACGGCAGCTTGAGTTGTGATTCAGACTTTTATGTATTGAAATTCGTATCGAAACATTATACAAATAACAAATGAGTTTTTCAAATCATCTAGGGTTGACTGGCAGAGAATGCATTAAGTCCGCCCTTTATGTCCCTTATTATAGGGTGTGTAATAATGACTAAATAAATAAACAACGTTGGCGGTCAAGTTCCCGCAAAAACTTACCAAGGTAATATTGGTACATAATAATCTTTATTTCTTTTTATTAAGATTTATGGCTTGGACACTTGTCCTTTGAGCCACGTTTTCATTTATCTCTGTATCGAGTGATAATAATCCTTTATAGTAGTTTGCTTTACAATTTATTTGTGTCACATTGTGCAGCCCTTGGGAGATTTTAATGGCAACTTGAGCCAGCAGATATTTGGCGATAGTATCTCAAGACGCCTAAGCAGACAGACACCTTATTTTGAGACTATCGGAGCACTTGTTTCACCGTTTCCACTAATAGTTCACATGCGCAGACATTGAATACACAAAATGAAACCACTTTTACATATCAAAATCCACTTCGAACCATTATTTTAACAATAATACAGGAGCAGCAATCTGCCGTCAGTCAAGTTCCCGCCAAAACTTTTTAAAACATAATCTTTATGTTTTAAATGAATACAGGATAAAAAGAAAATTAAAATAAGCTCGCTTCACACAGATTAAACGTAATACGACGATGTATACGTAGTACGTACGTATTATGGTTTGTGTACGCTACAAATTCATAGGGGAATGCAGCACGAGAACAAGAACGCGTTTAATAACCGTTCAATTGGGAACGCTCGCTAGCCTAAAGGTGAGGAGGCATTGCTCCTAAATGTAGAGTGGATATTTAGCATTGGCTGTAACATTTTCTAGATGCAGTCCGTTAAGAAATGGTGTGAAGTGGTTTTTAACGCGGTTTTATTATCTTGACCTTTATGTATGTTTGTGTGTATGTATCAATGTAATGGAATTTCATAATTCGTTTTTCACCTATACACTTCCAATTGTCATTTTGTAGACCTTACATTCTTACTGAGACCGTTGCAGCTTATTATAAGTGTTGTTTAAGTTTTCTTAAACTTATATTATGAGTGAAACTTTCCGCGTATTTTAGGTACAGTTTAAAATTATTGTAGTAATTATTAAGTTGCATTTTATCGATTTATTTATTTATGTGGTAATTTTTTTTAATTTATCTTAACAAATTACAGTTTTATAATGTAATACCGAGGTAAATTATATTATATTGTAATGTAACACCTTGGGTATTTTATTACAAATTCATTATAATTAAATTACATTTTATTATAATTGTAATACCTTGGGTATTATATTACAAATTCATTATAATTTAATTAAATTATTTAATTTTTATTTATTAATTATCATTAATATATTATATTAAAATGAAAATTTTACTGCCCAGTTAGTTATTATATATTACTATTTTACTTAAATAAATATAAAGCACCATAATAAAATGTTTAAGAGATTTAATTGTGTATAAGGACTATTTGCCAGTTGGTATCATTCTCTTATTTTTTTCTGCCTCTTGTGGTTTTGGTTTGAAGATTGCTGCAGGTGTTTACGGCTGTAGTAGCCTCAGTACATTTACCATCAAGTGGACTGTTCATTTGGCATTTATGCACAAGACGGACAGATTGTTTGTTACTCTGATAACTTTAAAATCTGACACAGCCTTGTGGTGTTTGGTGCAATTATGAGTTGGTGCATTTACCGGTATACTAGGGACAGTTATAATGTTAATTGAAAGTGACGCAGAGGTCAAGTTAAAAAGCTTGAAATAGTTTCTTGCTAACTTAACTATATGAATTATTGTTCAAAGAGCATCCAAATTTCATACTTAAGTTCAAATTTATAAATAATGATATACCGTTATTGCAGTTTTTGAAAATACGAGTAAATAAGGCTTCTACATTTATTTGAAATTATCCCAAATTGAATGTGATTTATGGACAACAACCACGCGTTTTGCGCTCCTCTGTGTGCGATTATATTAACAACGTTTTTGAATAACGATCGAACCCTATGAATGTAAGCGTAGTGAAATAGTAGGCGTTAGATATCTATAAACGACAATCAGTTAAAATAATGCATTACCACGCATTCTGAATTGAAAATATAAAAAGGAGAGAATGTTTGAGTATTTTTTTACATAAATTTTTCTTCCCAATCGCCTATATTACCTAATCTGAACCTTCTCTGCAAATTTTGGCGTATATTGCAAAACTACCCAGTATAGTGTGTTCTAGGATTAACAATAACGTTAGCGCGTGTCGACATTTCTCGCTGCATAACACGCGAATGCGCACAAGTCAAGTATGACATGCGACGTTGATCGTCCACGCCTCCTAATGAACTAAACCTCCTTCTAATGTCTTTGCCTTTGATATTTAAAACAAATGAATTGTATTTATATATCATATTTTACGTGGTAGAGTCACGTTGCAGCTATATTATCGTTGTAGTACAAGTAGGCTGGCTCCCGGTTAACGCAACTGGTGATTTTGATGTCCCGGGCAAAATCAATTATTGGTTTTTGCCCGGGGTGAGGAAGTTGGCGGTGTTACACTACACACCCGTACCTCGAAAAGCGCGTAAAGCCGTCGTTCCTGCGCCTGATCACTCTCCGGTCGTGTCGGTTAACCATTACCATTACATCGAAATATAGGAATGAGCGAATAGAAAGTGCGCTTGGGATTGCGCATACACTCATGCACTGTAATCCTGTTTCCTTTAAGACTGGCTGTCGTGACCGAAATTTGGTCTGGACGACTTTATTGTTAGGTCGGCTCCACCGGGCAAGGACCACGCTGTCATAGAGTGCCAGCGTAAAATAGCAGCTTAATGATGTGTGTGTTACGTATGGTGTGTGTAGAGAACCGGAGAGCTGAGACCCGTTTTACTGGTGATAAGGCTTTCTATATTAGGCCTCAGGGGTGACAACGTGTAAATTTGATTCTTAATCAAAGCAGTTAGATATGTCTATGGACCACAGCATACACTAATCATAAGGTGTGACTGTTGCTCGTTTGTCAACCTTATTCTATAAAAAAAGGTTTAACTAGTGGTTGCGGCGAAAATAAAAAAGGCTTGGTGCGAATATTGCGGTATATATTCATACACTGCAACAATCATCGATTGCTTTTATATTCATTTATCATTTACACATCATAGTGTTTTCCAATTTGAAAAGTATGTACAAGATTAAAGTCAGATATTTCATCATAGTTAGAAAGGTTCTTGAGTGGCAGCCTCGTACCGGTAGGCGAAGTGTAGGGCGACCCCCCACGAGATGGAGTGACGACCTGGTAAGACATGCAGTAAGTCGATGGATGCAGGTGGCTCAGGACCGTGCTTTGTGGCATTCCTTGGGGGAGGCCTATGTTCAGCAGTTGAGTTATGAAAGGCTGTAATGATGAAATGATGATGAATTCGTTTATTTTTCTTTGGAATGTAGTCTGTTTTGCTTTCATGTGGTTCGGCGAATTTTGTGGTTATATTTGCTCAATGCTCATATAAAAATACTTATATTGTATATGTAGCACTAAAGTCGAAACAATTGCCTGTGGAGTGCGGAGTAATGGCGACAACGCAAGTCTTTTTTGTTTGAAATTGGTTGCGGCGACCTTAAACTTGTACTAGACATATAGAGTCAGGTGGCTTGCTAGTTTGTTTGTCACTCTGATATAACAAAAGGGAACATCTCATTTTGATTGATACGTTTTGAAATAATTTATCTGTACATCTATACAGATAAACAAAATTGAAGTGTCTGTTTGTAATGTCAAAATATCAGCTTTTTACTAATTGCATATGAAGGTATATACGGTACATATAACAAAAAAGGAAACAATTTTTAAAATTTTTGTCTCTATTTTTTTTATAGGATAGGGTGACAAACGAGCACACAGTCCACCTGATGGTAAGTGGCTGCTGTGGCCCATAGACATCTACATTTATCTTCGTTTGCGAATCAAAATGCAGAAGCGTTGTCACCCGTGAGGACTGAGATGGAATGCCTCTTTTCCAGTAAAAAGGGTCTCCGATTCTCTACACTCACCATACGAAACACAGAAGTGTTAAGCTGCTATTTGACGCTGATATTCTGTGAGAGCGTGGTCCTTCCCCGGTCGAGCTGACCCATTCGTACTACAACTATACTACTAATATAGCTGCAGCTTGTCTCTACCACGTAGAGAAATATGTTTGTCTGCATGTCTGTTTCTTCCGTCTAATCTCCGAAACGGCTGGACCGATTTTGACGGGACTTTCCAGTGAAATATATCAGTTATAAGTATTTGACGGCTCCGTGGCGCAGTGGCTTAGAAATGAGTTGCTGCGCTGGGGGGCGCGGTTTCGAATCCCGCACGGAACAAGTATTTGTATGGCCTACAAATAATTGTTCCGAGTCTGGATGTTTGTCCTTGTACAATTTGTGTTTGTAAACTGCCTCCACGATACAGGAGAAAATCCTAGTGTGGGGGTAATGTCTTTTTAAAAAAGAAAGAAAAAAAAAGAAAGATATAAGGAGTAACTTAGGCTACTTTAATTTTAGAAAAATAATTAGGGTTTTGCGCAAAAAAAAAAACACTCCACGCAGACGAAGTCGCGGGCAACAGCTAGCAAGGTATAAATCACAAGGCAAATTTTAGTGGCCGTGTCGGTAAGGGATGCCCTAGACGGAAGTTAATGGATCAAATTAGTGATATATTGAATTTAAGTCACATTGTCTGTATTCTAAACCGACCGATGTGTCAGGCCAATGCGTCTTGCCAAACCTGCCTACCCCTCTGGATGACAGGTGTGAGAGTTTATATGTATGTATCCAATGTTTTCATTGTTGCTTTATTATGTACTAGTTGTTCCCCGCGACTTCGCCCGCGTGGAATTTTTTTTGCTCGGAACCTTAAAATTAAAGTAGCCTAAGTTACTTCTTATAACATCAGCTATCTGCCAGTGAAAGTCTCACTCGAATCTGTTCACGGGTTTTTGCGTGATGCATGTTCATGCCGAAATTGCTCGCAGATGACAGATTTTTTTCAGACTTACTTAACATTTATCGTTATATTTTGGCCAATTTACACAATATTATTATAAATTATAGCTTATGTGTTATTCTGATGTATGCGCTATATTATTGTAAAGTTTTATTAAAATACATTCAGTAGTTTTTGAGTGAACAACATCCATACATGCTCAAAAACTATCATATCTATATCTATACATCTATATCTATACAAATAAATACAATTGAAGTGTCTGTTTGTAATGTTAAAATAACAGCTTTTTACTAAATGCATATGAAAGTATATACGGTACTAATAACAAAAAAACAAATTTTATAATTTTTGTCTGTCTGTCTGTCTATCTGTCTGTCTGTCTGTTTGTTCCGCCTAATCACCGAAACGGCTGGACCGATTTTGACGGGACTTTCACTGGCAGAAAGCTGATGTTATAAGGAGTAACTTAAGATACTTTTATTTTACAAAAATAATTAGGATTCCGCGAAAAAAATTAAAACGCATGAAATCGTAGTAAATTCCACGCGGGCGAAGTCGCGAGGGACAGCTAGTTTATTATGTATGCATTCTTTAAGCATGGTTAGGTGAAGATATTTAGCTGGTGACTGCAAGAAATGTCATCAAAAAAGTATTGATTAAAAGCGATACACCGAAAATTAAATCTAGTTTATCATAGATGTAAATAATAATGTTCTCCAGACCAACTCAACGTGTATGTGCACTCAGTGTGCACTGTGCAGGTGCACTCTGTATTTCTTTACTTTCATCGTCCGGTGGACGGCAACCCGACATGAACGGACAGAGATCACGCGCTGGACCAACGGACTTGCATGCACGGGGGTGAAACACCGCCAAGTTCTAAAAGTTAAATTATTATTATTAATATAAATCAGGAGATGGGCAGGCACCACAGTTTGTACGTGGTAGAGCCATGCTGCAGCTATATTAGTAGTATAGTTGTAGTACGAATGGGTCGGCTGGACCGAGGAGGGACCACGCTCTCACAGAATACCAGCGTAAAATAGCAACTTAACACTACTGTGTTTCATATGTTGAGTGTAGAGAACCGGATATCCTCTTTACTGGAAAAGAGGCATTCCATCGTAGTCCTCACGGGTGATAACGCATCTGCATTTTGATTCGCAACGAGGATAGATGTAGATGTCTATGGGCCACAGCAAACACTTACCATCAGGTGGACTGTGTGCTCGTTTGTCATCCTATCCTATAAAAAAAAAGGCAGTAGCGTCTTCCTAATAAGGACTAAAAAAACGCTTGCCAAACATGATAACTATGGCAAATATCCCCTTTATGAGGCAATTTTTGGGAGACCTATGTTCAGCAGTGGACTTTAATGGCAACGGTAAAGGTACATATATTTTAGGTTAAATTGTAATTATTGGCAAAAAAGTCTACTCGTGAGTTTTTTTTGCCGCTTATTTCACTGACTTTTAAAAAAGTGCTCTGTAAAGAGCAATTTTAAATATAATTGACTTTGACTAATGATAATTTATTATACTTTATTGTAATATTGTCTGTGCCTTTATATAAAAAAAATCTCATTCTTCGCGACTATTCTATTGTGAATGAGGTGTATTTTTATTCATAAAGTAGTACGTGATATGTGTGCGAATGTTAGAGTAGGTCTGTTGAAATGGAAAACAATGTTGTTTTATTTTTAAATATTTTTAGTATCATGTTAAGTTGCCAGTACAAATTTATGTTTGTAATAACTAATAGTGTGAGTACATACAGCACGCCATAACGTTTAAAAATGTGAAATATATTCAAAATAATTATAATTTATGTAAATTTACTATCGTTTATAGAATTTTTATTAGTATTATACAAGTATTTTTTTGACAGTGGTAGAGCCACGAGGCAGCTTTTGCTGTCGCACGGATGGGCCAGCTCGAACCGGCGTGGTACCACGACCTCACAGAATACCAGCGTGAAGTAGAGATTTACCTCTGCGTTTCGCTTGGTGAGTGCAGGTGGCCGGAGGCCCTTTTTATTGGAAATGAGGCATTCCATCTTAGTCCTCACGGGTGACAACGCATTTGCATTTTGATTTTTAATAGACGATAGATGTAGATGTCTATGGGCCGCAGCAGCCACTTACCATCAGGTGGACTGTGTGCTCGTTTGTCACCCTTATACTATAAAAAAAAAGTTAGAGCGACTAGAATATTAGTATTCGTTTACACTAAATAGAGTGACCGACAAATCCCAAAGTCTTAGTAAACTGACGTGACAACCGATGGGAAAAACGGTTTTCGAGTGACAGCCTCGTACCGGTAGGCGTAGTGTAGGGCGCAGTAGATGGAGTGATGGCCTAGTAAGACATGCAGCAAGTTGATGGATGCAGGTGGCTCAGGACCGTGCTTTGTGGTATACCTTGGGGGAGGCCTATCTTCAGCAGTGGACTTGTGAAGGGCTGTAATGATGATGATGAGATAGAGCGATACTTAGTGTATATATAATAATGTAGGTGCTGTGGCCAATCCTTAATTAAGAATTAAATAATCAAAATGCAGCTGTGTCTGTCGTCCCTGAGGAGTTAGGTGACATTAATATGCCGCGTTACCAGTAGAAGTAAAAGCTCCACTAGGACCTAGTAACCTTCACTAGGGATTTCTCCTGGTTCGTGAGGGTTTAACGCAGTTTACGTGCATAAATTTCACAAGGACAAACATCAAGACCCGCAACAATTATTTGTAGGCCATACAAACACTTGTTCAGTTGTAAGTCACTGCGTCACAGAGCCACGCTGTCGACTATTACCTGGACTGGAATCTTTTTACTTTTTACTGGTAATGAAGTATTCTATCTTAGTAAGGTAAGGGTTTTAACTAAGATGGAATGTTCACTGCTGAGGAAGGCGATTGCTGCCACTTGCTTCATATTTGCGAACGGCTGCTTGTAGGGACTAGTCTGAATAAACCTAATACAAACATTGATTTTGACGTATTAAAATTGTTATAGGATAAGGGTAACAAACGAGTACCAAGTCCACGTGGTCAATGGTTGCTGTGGTCCATATACATCTATATCTACCCTAGACTATGAATTAAAATGCAGATGCGTTGTCACCCGTGAGGACTAAGATGGAATGCCTCGTTTCCAGTAAAAGGGGTCTTCAGATCTCTACACTCACACGAAACACGTTCAGCTGCTATTTTACGCTGGTATTCTGTGACAGTGTGACCCCGGTCGAGCGACCCATTTGTGCTACAACCATAATATAGCTGTAGCGTGGCGCCAACACGTCATCGAAATATTCTCAGAAAAGCAGGTTTCCTTATGATATTTTCCTTCCCCGCCAAACACGTGGTAAATGAGCACTTACAAATAGAGCTTATAAATTAATAATCTTAAAACGGTTTCCAAATTCAGCATGGTTTATTATATTCTTAGTATACCGAATTATTAAAAATTTTGTCGATTGCTATTGACTTGTTAATAAAAAAATATTCTTGTGTAATTGTTTAAATTGATTGGGCAGAATATGCGTGGATACAATAACTGGCATCTCGTAACAGTGACCCCAAGATAAGATAAGGGTATATATCATTGAGTTTTATGTCATAAGATGCAGCTGACCCGACGAATGTGGGTCGCCTAGATTGAGTGGAGTGCGTGGACATGTATATTGCGATGCGGATTGTGGCATTTTTTTTTTAAATTTTGGCCGGAAGAGGAAGCTCAATGTCGCTCAGCGAGCTATGGAGAGGGCTATGCTCGGAGTTTCTTTACGTGATAAACTTAGAAATGAGGATATCCGCAGTAGGACCAGAGTGACCGACATAGCCCAACGGATTAGTAAGCTGAAGTGGCAATGGGTCGGCCATATAGCTCGAAGAACCGACAACCGATGGGGAAAAAAGGTTCTCGAATGGCAGCCTCGTACCGGTAGGCGAAGTGTAGGGCGTCCCCCCACTAGATGGAGTGACGACCTGGTAAGACATACAGGAAGTCAATGGATGCAGGTGGCTCAGGACCGTGCTTTGTTTCATTCCTTGGGGGAGGCTTATGTTCAGCAGTGGACTTGTGAAGGGCTGTAATGATGATGATGACACGTACTTATTTCATTTATATAGGAAATAAATTCATTATATAAGAATAAAACTAAGTACATTAAAAATTAAGCTACTTATTATTATATGAATGAATGCAGCTATGAATAAATGAATGAATAATGAACTAAAACTATTTCTACTTAGCAAGGGCTTCTATAGTATAAAATATTTTTTGTTGATATAATAAAAGCTTTTCTGAGAGGTTTGAAAAGCTTTTGTCAACCCTCTCAAAAATGAGGAGGCCTGTGCCAAGCAGTAATAATATAATATAATCTAATATTATCTATACAAATAAATAAAATTGAAATGTCTGTTTGTAATGTTAAAATAACAGCTTTTTACTATATGAGTGTATATACGGTACTTATAACAAAAACACATTTTTTTTAAATTTTTGTCTGTCTGTCTGTCGGTCTGTCTGTCTGTCTGTTTGTTCCAGCTAATCTCCGAAACGGCTAGACCGATTTCGACGGGACTTTCACTGGCATATAGCTGATGTTCTAAGGAGTAACTTAGGCTACTTATATTTGAGAAAAAGAACTAGGGTTCTGAGCAATATAATTAAAACCGTAAACTACACGCGGGCGAAGTCGCGGAGAAGAGCTAGTATGATAATATAAAATAACATTATTTGTAATGGAATACAATACAATTAATGTGATAAATGATGACTATGCAATACAGTTCGCAATACATATCTCAAATGTAAAATAAATAGTGACATTTTTTGTGTTTAATTTATTAATGATTTTTTATTGACTTCTTATTGACTTTTTTAAATTTATTTCATATATGTAATAAAATATAATAAATAAAAGTTATATTTAGAGATTATGTAAAAGCATATTCTAAAATATTTAAAAAAGTGTTCTCCACGGCCTAAGGTTTTACATTTAAGTAGGTACTCGCAACTCGGGTTTTCAATTGAATATTAACAATAATTTAACTTTTTTTTAGATAAAATTTTATATTAATTAGATTACATAAAATACAACACAAAAGTTTACATTAATAATTAAAGAAGATCAGTTACGGCTGTTAACGTACAACATATTACGCTCTCGTCTCTTTAAATATTGTTGTACCCGACAAGGTCTGTAGTTGACACAACATGTTCTATTTTTAAGATCTAAATGTAACAACACTATGGTAAGCAATAAAGTATTAAGTATTGAGTATTAAATAAAGAAGTGAATTAAGTAAGTACATATTCTAAGCGGTAGGAGTCTATTTCTGCCGAGTCCTCCCGTGTAGGAATCACACTTACATATTTTTGCCGCTAATTAGTAGTGCTTGCACTATTGTGTTCCGATCTGTAAGTTGTGGTGAGCTGGTATGATTACGGGACGAAAGGCATTCCATCTTAGCCCTCATTTGTGTAATGCATCTTTATTTGAGTTGGTGGACTGTAAATTTGTCTGCCATTTAATTTTATAAAAAAATGTCAATCATATAAACAGATCTATAAATCTGCAATATAAATTAATGTTAAATAATACCACGTTTTTATTAACTCACTTTCGCGTATGGGTCAAATTTAGTAACTGATTTTAATTACTTCGCGATGACCTAGAGACTTGCTCCTTTATTCATAAAAAAATTTAAACGCTTGATTAGTTAAATAGCGTTTTGTCTCATTCTGACATTTGCGAGACACTTGTTGCTAGAAAGTGACAAAACACTATTTAACTAATCAAGTGTTTAAAAATGTTTATGAATAAGACGGTTGAAATATAATAATATGACGATCATTCAGAATAGGATGACAACGCAAAAATATGGAAAAAATGACATATTTTTTTAATACATAATTTTAAAAAAATAAGGATCCATTTTTGTTCCAAACCAAAGTTATATTCATAAATCGATATTCAAATGTAATATTATTATTTGTTTCCTTTTTATTTGTAGTTAGCAAGGATCATAAGTCGTGTTGGGGCGCTCGCTGGTTGTTTACTCAACGTCAGTGTTTGTATCTTTAATGAGTTACGAGCGAGCTTCGAGTGCTTGGGGAAAGTTCATTAGGGCTATTCATTTCTGGATGACCGTTTATTTTTTTATTGATACGTCTAAGCGAGAACGTTCTGCGGGAGTTCAAACTGATTTAAATTGCCCGATATGTAGACATATTGATTGAACGTGGGTTACTCGATCGAACCTGCGGTAGGTATGCACTTGAATCGAGTAAAGGATTTGTTTTATTTTAAAGCTTAGTAATTCTTAACATATTATGCTTATGTGTGAATCTAGGTTTAAATTTTGTGGAATAAGGTTTTTGGGATGGGTTTATTCTAGATTTATTTATAAATAATAGTACACTTTTTTCTTAATGTTGTTTCTTTAAAGTCAAAATTTATATTTTATTTTAATTATGAAATATACAAAGATAATTACAGAATATCAGCGTGCAATAGAAGCTTATTTTTTTTTTATAGAATAACTGTAACAAGAGTGCACACAGCCCACCTGATGGTGAGTGATTAATGTGGCTCATAGACATCTACATCTACCCTCGATTAAGAATCAAAATGCAGATGCGTTGTTACTTCTGTGTTTATTTTTTCACTAGGTTGTCTCATATATGGAGAGTGGAGAAGCATACACTTTGTCTTGGGTACGTTGAGTATAATGCCGTTCTCATGTGCCCATTTTAGTATACTAATGAAATCATCCTGCACTCTCTCCTCTATAACTTAAACGTCCCTGTCGGCGTACATTAGGCACGTGTCATCGGTCTACATAAAGGTGGAACAATGTTTTACAACGTTATTAATGCTATTCACATGCATCATGAACCTGACAGGTCCGAATACGGAGCCGGTCGGCACACCCAGTGTTATATCATCTTCTT
The DNA here is from genome assembly GCA_033319125.1 of Parnassius glacialis. NCBI lineage: Eukaryota > Metazoa > Arthropoda > Insecta > Lepidoptera > Papilionidae > Parnassius > Parnassius glacialis. The sequence continues at coordinate 43,705,893 of JAVANC010000028.1, forward strand.
CCCCAGTCGTACCATTGATCATAGTGCGTAGTTTTCGGTTCTTCAAGTAATTGCGGAACCATTTGTTCATTGGACCTCGAAACGCACACTCTTGAATTGCTTCAAGAAGCATTTCGTGATCCAACGTATCGAACGCTTTTTTGAAATCAATGAATTAAGTTTGAATGCCTAGATTCTAGTAAAACGGTCACACCGAGTGTTGAGCTGCTATTTTACGCTGGTATTTAGTAATTATCGTTAATTGTATATTTCATAATTAAAATAAAATATGTATCGTCTGAATAGGATTTATTAATGACAATTTTACGATAAATATAGCATCCTGGCATCGCTCTCTATCATTATGAAGATTAGCCCGGATATAAAAACAGACAGACAAATAAAAATGGTTATTAATGTCTTAATAGCTTGCAAAAACCCCCTGAGCTTAATAGAAACCAATTATTTCAATATTTATACGTGGTAGACCCATGCTACAGCTATATTAGTAGTATAGTTGTAGCATGAATGGGTCGGCTCGACCGGAGAAGGACCACGCTCTCACAGAATACCACCGTAAAATAGCAACTTAACACTGCTGTGTTTCGTATGGTGAGTGTAGAAAACCGGAAACACTTTTCACTGGAAAAGAGGCAGTCCATCTTAGTCCTCATGGGTGACAACGCATCTGCATTTCGATTCTTTAACGAGGACAGATGTAGATGTCTATGGGTCACAGCAACCACTTACCATCAGGTGGACGGTGTGCTCGTTTGTCATCCAATCCTATAAAAAAATGTTAACATTTTTAACAAGTTAGTCTTTGTCGATCGATTGTTTATGGCACAGGTGTCGTAAGTTTGTATATAACAATAATTTATGTCAAGATAATAATGCCTTCAGACCAAATTTCGGCCACGGCAGCCAGTCTCCACGGAGACTAGCCATTTGCGCAGGACAGGACTAAAGAACTAGTGCACTGTACGCGCAGTCACAAGCGCGCTCTGTATCCCCTCGCTCTCAACGACCTATGGGACGATAATACGACACCATCAGAGAGAGATCAGGCGCAGGACCAACGGCTTTACGTGCTTTCCGTGACCCGGGTATCCAAAACCGCCAATTTCGTGACTCCGTGCTGCTACCGAGAATTATTTGATAGTAAAACCCAATAACATATTTTGGTACCGACCCGGGATTCAAACCCGGCACCTAATAATCAGCAATCGCGTTCACGACCACCAGATTAAACAAGGCAGTGATTGTCATTTATTGTTACGATCAAAGAGGCAAGCGCAATAAAAGTATTTTTGTATTTTCATTTGGAATTACAAGTCACGATGTAATTAAGACACCAACGGAATATATGACTAATGAAAAAAATTCAAAAACTGATTTTGGCCCGGGATTCGCACCCATGTGATCCGCCGATTTTTCGATTCGATTTAGATTAACCGGTCATAAAATTATGCATACAACAAAATCTCATTTATTTACTTCTGGAAAGATCTATCGAAATGTTTATCACGTTCTTGCAAACACAAGTGAGTTTATGGATTAGGTAGAACTGCGTTGCAGGTCGAGCCTGAATAAGTTACCTGGCATGTAAATCTTTATACAGGGTTATTTTTCAATAACCGCCCAAATTTGCAGAGAAGGTTCAGAATAAGTAATATAGGCCAAATAAAAATAGTAAAGTAAAGCTGCAGCCTATTTACGTCCCACTGCTGGGCACAGGTCTCCTCTCATTTTCGGAGAGGGTTTAGGGCAAGGAAATGTCCGCCGCGGTGCCCCAATTGCGTTGGCGAACTTCACATGTCTTCGCTGTGAAGCTTACAGCGAGCGCTAACCATCTGAGCTACCACGGCTCTTATAGGCCAAATGGTGAAGAAAAATGAATTAAAAAAAGTCTCAAACATTCTGTACTTTTTATCTTTTAAATTCAAAATGCATGGTAATGCATTATTTGACTACTCACGCACACATTCGTAAGGGTCGATCGGTCGGCAAAAACATTGGGAATTGAATCGCACACAGAGGAGCGCGCGTACGTGTAGCATAGCTTTATCATGCAAAATTTATGACTTTTATTATTATAACTAGCTGTTCCCCGCGACTTCGCCCTCGTGTTATTTATGGTTTTAATTTTTTTGCGCGGAACCCTAATTATTTTTCTAAAATAATAGTAGCCTAAGTTACTCCTTGTGACATCATCTATCTGCCAGAGAAAATCACGACAAAATCGGTCCAGCCATTTCGGAGATTAGGCGGAACAAACAGACAGACAGACAAAAATGTTTAAAATTATGTTTTTGTTTTTAGTATCGAATATACGTTCACTTTTTTACGTAGTAGAGTCATGCCGCAGCAGCTATGTTAGTTGTAGCACGAATGGGTCGGCTCGAACGGGGAAGGACCACGCTCTCACAGAATGCTAGCGTAAAATGGCAGTTTGACACTACTGTGTTTCGTATGGTGAGTGCAGAGAACCGGAGACCCATTTTGATGGAAAAGAGGCATTCCATCTTAGTCCTCACGGGTGACGACGCATCTGCATTTTGATTCTTTATTGAGGATAAATGTAGATGTCTATTGGTCACAGCAACCACTTACCATCAGGTGGACTGTGTGCTCGTTTGTCACCCTATCCTATAAAAAAAAACGACGGGTTGCACTCCGGGAGTGCCGGCAGAAGTGAAAACTTGAATATTAACGTTGTGCATTTTTGATATTTTGGAATGGCGGAGATTATTTATTATTATCTTATTTCATTTATTTTCATTCGAAATTATTTGTTTGGTAAACCTACACCGCACATGTGCTTATTGTGATGTTATGAAAATATAGGTTAATGCTATAAAGTATAAACATATTACAAATATTACATCTATAATGTGTAAGTACATATGTATCTATATTAATAATTTCGTCAAGCAGTACAGTAGACTCGATCGAAACCTAATCTTAATAATAAAATTATATTAATTAATAAATTAAAATTAATTAAACCTAACTTACTTCCTCTCCTACGCCGCGCCGGCTGTATATTACAAACAGACACTTCAATTTTATTTATTTGTATAGATGAAGTACGCACGTCTAAAAACAAGTATGTCTCGTATGTCTCATTACAAGTATGTAATTCACATGTTACTCCGTGTGCGAGACAGCTGTTTGGTGGGAACTGATCGTATCGCCCAGAAAATGGACGACATAAACCTGACACATGCGCGCATCTTACAAATTACATCTGAAGACAAATAAAAAAAACAAAACGTCGCATCGTGATGAGATTTGTCATTAATTTAAAAAGAAATCGTTTTATTTTTTTTCATAAGATTGACTTGGCCAGTCTACTTGATATTACAGTGCATGTACACCTTCAAAAAAAAAGACTAGAAATTCTTTGTCACCTCTGGAGACTAAGATGCCTCACGGTCGGCAAATTATTATACTGTCCGTTTGTCGCTGACTTTTATAGCACTTTTCTCTCGAGATTTCGTTTGCGAGGATCGACCTCGAAGTCTTATTATCCTCATCCTCTTATAGCCTTTCGTAATATTTTAACCGACTTCAAAAAAAGGAGGAGGCACTCAATTCGACTGTATTTTTTATGTGTGTTACCTCAGAACATTTTTCTAGGTGTACCGATTTTGATGATTCTATTTTTATTTTAAAGCTGGTGAGAAGCATGTTGTCCCATATAAATTTGATTTTGAGTTATTCTTAATAATGCGAATTTAATTGACTTCGCCTACATTGATGATATTCTCATTTTCTACCGACTTCAAAAAGGAGGAGGTACTCAATTCGACTGTATATTTTTTATGTGTGTTACCTCATAACTTTGTTCTATGTGAACCGATTTCAATGATTATTTTTTATTAGAAAGCTGGTGGTTTTCTTGTCGTCCCATATAAATTTGATTAAGGTCTGACTAGTGGTTTTTGATTTATCCTTAATAATACGTATTTAATTGACTTCGACTAGATTGATGATGATATTTTAATTATATTGAAGTTGCTTGTACAATTATTTTAAGTTTACCATTTGTACGATTTCTAATAAGCATTTAAATTGTTAAATAGTCTAATATAACAAGTTAGCAGTTGCTATAGGGTCTTAGGACCATATCTAAAAAAATTACCATTTGTAATTACGATTTATATTTTACGTTTCTACATATTTCTGTTATTTTAATAATTTAAAATTAATTTTTTGTACAATCGACTTCCATATAAATTATTAGAAATAACTCAAAAACTATTGGTCAGACCTTGATCAAATTTATATGGAACCATATCTGAAGCACCAGCTTTCAAATAAAAAAGAATTATCGAAATCGGTTCACCCAGAAAGAAGTTATGAGGTAACACATATAACAAAGGCATACTGTCCAATTGAGTATCTCCTCCTGTTTGAAGTCAGTAGATAAAACTAGAAAATTGTTATGGTGGAAAATTAAAAAATTGTAAAATTGTTGCCATATTTAGTAGTATCTACTACTTTTCCAAATATCTAACTTTATTTAACGGTATTTACTTTCAAATATTTAGTGTTATTTTTACAATTGTGTAGCTTTATTAAACAGCATTTACTTGAAAGTATTAAGCAGTGTTACTTTTACAATTTCTTTATTGTACGACATTTACTTCAATAATATTTAGTAGTTTTAATTTACAATTTTGTACCTTTTTGGAACGGTATTTACGGGACTTTATAAGGTTATTTGGCAGTGTACTTTTATAATTTTCTAGCCTTTTTAAACGGTATTTGCGAGACTTTTTTTTTATAGGATAAGGGTGACAAACGAGCACACAGTCCACCTGATGGTAAGTGGTTGCTGCGGCCCATAGACATCTACATCTATCCTCTTTTACAAATCAAAATGTAGATGCGTTGTCACCCGTGAGGACTAAGATGGAATGCCTCATTTCCAGTAAAACGGGCCTCCGGCCACCTGCACTCACCAAACGAAACGCAGAGGTAAACCTCTACTTCACGCTGGTTTTCTGTGAGTTCGTGGTACCACCCCGGTTCGAGCCGGCCCATCCGTGCGACAGCAAAAGCTGCCGCGTGGCTCTACCACTGTTTAACTAACTAAAATATTTAGTACTATATAGAGACTAAAATATTTAGTAGTGTTACTTTTACAATTTTAATTAATTGACAATTTTTATAAATGGTATTTTTTTTATAGGATAGGGTGACAAACGAGCACACAGTCCATTTGATGGTAAGTGCTTGCTGTGGCCTCGTGGGCTTGTTTGCGAATCAAAATGCAAATGCATTGTCACCCATGAGGACTAAGATAGAATTCGTCTATTCCAGTAAAAAGGGTCTCCGGTTTTCTACACTCACCATACGAGTCGCAGTGTTAAGCTGCTATTTTACGCTGGTATTCTGCGAGAGCGTGGTCCTTCCCCGGTCGAGCCGACCCATTCGTGCTACAACTTATACTACTAATTTAGCTGCAGCATGACTCTACCACGTTGACAAATGGTTTTTACTTAAAACTTATTTAGCAGTGTTCCTTTTACAATTTCGCAGCTTAATTAAACGATATTTACTGTATAATTCGACAATTACGTCATTTTTTTACAAATTTATCGGACTGTAACCTTTAATCATTAGATAGGGCCCTGTACACAGATATTTGACTATGTTTACAGAGTTCTATGACGATGCTTCTGTAGTAGGAAGATGAGGCCGTGGGCGGTGGCATTCGAAGCCGTGAGTCACTGCCGCACGCCGCGTGCCCATCGCGGGCATTATCTCCGTTTGTTTGATCGAGTTTTTGAATGGAACAGTCTGATTCTATTACTTCATTTACTGGCCTCTGTACGTGAACACCGAATGCAACTTTCATAAATTATAACATAACTGATATCTGACTGATGTGTTTGGAAATGTTGTCGAAGTTGTTTATGAAATTTGAGAATAACTAATTGATACTATAGAAAGTGGATTTACCATTTCTATGGCGTAAGTGGAGGCTGTGGCTAATAGATCTATATTTATACTGGATTAAGATTCAAGATGGAGATGCGTTGTCATCCCAGAGCGGTAAGGAGAAATTGTTCGGATTAATTCTAGCCGCCAAATTTCACGAACGCCCATCACGTCAAAATTCACGATACCATCCTCACCATCTGGATGCTTGACGGTCCACGACTGTACTTTTTACTAGGAGTTTTCTTCCTCGTACAACTTCTCTGTGGAATTGTTTACCACCGGCGACTTTTCCGGACCGATACGACTTAGGGACTTAGGACGACTTAGGAAGCTTACACCTTTCTAAAAGGCCGGCATTGCATCTGCAATTCCCCTGGTGTTGCGGTTGTTCATGGGCGGCGGTAGTCACTTACCATCAGGTGAGCCGCATGTTTGTTTGCCCCCTCTTCTATTAAAAAAAATATTACATGGCACGCCTATTGTGCCATCAGCCATTTGTAAAAATAATTATCTTTTTTATGCTTTTTTCACTTGTATAGATCTAATTAAGTTTAGTTATCAAACATCAGTTACAAACGGAAGGATACTTGTTTTTAGTGGGTAACTACGTGTGTTTCTACGTGTTTTCTTTGAAATTGAGAGTAAGTGACTTTTTTAATGCAGAGATTACAAACATTTTGTACTATTTTTTGTTTTATAAAAAAATCATTTATACTTATAGTACTTATAGTATAAGTAGGTACAGCTAAATCACACTGGAAAACCTTGGTTTTTATTACATTAAATTTTCACCTAATAATAATACATGTCAATATCAAACAATCAAGAACCTCAATTTGGAAAAAAATAAGGTTTATGATTTATTAATATTTACAAATGTTAAATATTATTTAATGTTACACAAATGTAAAAGTAAAGTCGATTTGAAAACGTCTAATTAGTAAGAATAGCAAAACAAGTGTTTTCAAAAGAAAACAAACGCCGGCGCTATACGGCGGCGGATTGACGAAAGACTATTTATTAGCGAACTTTTTTTTTCAAGCATGAACGGTTTCAAGCTGTTTCAAGCAAAAATAAACCTTATACCATATCACAAGAGCACATAGTACTTCGTAGGTCTATTCGGCCATATTATGATAGTAATAAGACGGCAGTTCAACCATTTTAAACAATAACACAAACGCCTTATTTTTTTAACAGGAGACTTGTTTTTCAGAAATTTATTTACAACTTGAGTTTGTGAGCGATCGTAATGACTTTATTTGTTACTTATTAGATTATTTTTCCACAACATGATTGAAAACCCACAAAGTAAAAAGAGTACCATGTACAAGTTAAAAACAGGTTGTCAACCCCTAAAAATTTCAAATTTTAAAAATATCCAGAATCGAAGCTGCAGGCATTAACTACTTGCAAAATAATGAATATTTTGTTCTGGATAAATTTTTCAAAAACGCAATTTGAGGGAGTTATAACGATTTGTATAAAGACACTACTCGTGTGTCATACGCCACACACAAAAGTAATCGATGGCACGCCTGGCGTGTCATCAGCCCTGAACCGGTTAATAGAGGGATTTTGGTTTTGCGTATATTATAATTACAATATCACGACATTTCGTTGCAATTTTGTTACTTTTGGTCGGGTTCCGTTGTAGGGCTTCGGTAGACACAAATTTCTTCAGTAAGTCTCAATACGATTCACCGGCGGAGAATCTAAACACCGCAATTCAGAAAAAGTTGTAATTTGTACAACTCCATCTATTACGTCCTTTGTGTGAGAAAACATCCTTTTTAATCTCTTTTTGTGTTTTAAGTTTTTTTTTATAGGACAAGGGTGACAAACGAGCACACAGTCCACCTGATGGTAAGTGGTTGCTGCGGCCCATAGACGTCTACATCTATCCTCTATTACAAATAAAATGCAGATGCGTTGTCACCTGTGAGGACTAAGATGGAATGCCTCATTTCCAGTAAAAAGGGCCTCCGGCCACTTGCACTCACCAAGCGAAACGCAGAGGTAAACCTCTACTTCACGCTGGTATTCTGTGAGGTCGTGGTACCACCCCGGTTCGAGCCGACCCATCCGTGCGACAGCGAAAGCTGCCGCGTGGCTCTACCACTGTTAAATATAAATATATTAAATGACTTTCAATAAGAATTACACGTGATCTATATTGAATAAAAAATTATTCTATTCTATTCTATTATGGAACGTTTTTTTATACACAAATCTTTTTATTACTATTTCTGAGATTTTATGGCACTATTGAACAAATTCAAACCTACATTTCAAAATAATAATCAGTACTTTCTATAGAATTAACCAATTTTAATAAAACAAAGATTAAATGTAACTCGAAGATACGCGTTATGATTTTCTTAATGATTTCTTTGAAGAAAAAAAGATGTTTACTTTAGACGTGATGCGTTCATAAAAAACAGACAAACAGACAGACAGACAATTCTAAAAATTATAAAAATGTACTTATTTAATTATTTTCAGTTCCCCATAATGATTTTAGCCACAAAAATATACTATACCTACAATGTACAGAAATAGACAGAATATGTTATCATCATTTTTAATATATGTATATATTTAAAGAGAGATGGCGCTGCTAACATCAATTTTAAAAATAATAGAGATTAATTGACGCGATTGATACATTGTATAAAACGTACTTAAAAGAACTTATAAATCAGTGCTTGCACAGTAAGCAAAAAATAAAGTTTCATCCTCGCCAAAACCAACGCAATTGTTAATAGCTCTTTTAAAATTTGATTTACCACATATAGTACTCGGCGGTAAAGAATAAATGATTTATGATATGATCAAAGATGTTTTATAGGACATCTTTGGATATAATATTAGTTTAAAATGCACTTAATGACTCAACCACCGTAAAATGAATTCGTACCTATACTTCCCTACCCATACTTCAGAATATTTATCATAACTTTTGATGGGATGAACTGATTTTAATGAAATAAAAACTAAATGTAACCCGAAGATACACTTTATAATTTCTTTAACAATTCTTATGATATAAATTAGCACTTTATACGTGATACGTTAACAAACAAACAGACAGACAGACAGAAAATTCTAAAAATGGTAGAAATGTATTTAATTACTTATTTTTAGTACCCCTCAATCACTTTTAGTACAAAAATATAAAATGTACAGACATCTGCTATTTACATTTTTATTATATGTATAGATAAATGAGTTCGCATCCGTCGCGGTTAAGGTCAACACATTTTTGTAGTTGTCATATTCTAGTGATTGCTTTGCGTAAAATGAAATGAAACAGAAATTTTCTGTTGGACCGTACAATAACCATATTTGCAATTCTATAAATGTTACACTCAACGAGAATAAAATTTAACTCTTCCGTCGATATTACAGATGTTAAATAATATTTCATTCTACATCTCTCGAGTCTTCATCTTTGTTCCGTGTCAGTTTATTGGCCAGAATAAGATTCACTATAAGTAATATAAACTGATTGCTTCAGTTCTTGTAAAATTAGCTTGCAGTTCATTGCGTCAATTAATTACGCATTATTTTCTGTATCATATAAACACCAACATCTATTCTCAATTAATTAAAATGCAGATGCGTTCTCACCCTTTAGGACTGTGATGGAAGGTTATTCTCAGTAAAAATGGTCTCCAGTTATTGTCACTTACTATACGATAGGCGGCAGCATTAAGCTGCTATTTAACGCAATTCTGTGAGAGAGTTTGTGCACAAAAATTCAACACTCGGTCACATTCTTGCTGCAGCTATTGTACAGGTGCAACGTGGCTCACCATTCTATTGGAAAGAATTGTCGTTGGTACGGGATTAAGACTATTTAGTATCTACAGTATTTTGTGCATACCGCAGATTTCATTATCTTTTTTTTCCATCGGATAGGGTGACAAACGAGCACACAGACCACCTGATGGTAAGTGGTTACTGTCGCCTATGGGCACATCTACATTTATCCTCGTTTGCGAATCAAAATGCAGATGCGTTGTCACCCGTGAGGACTAAGATAGAATGCCTCTTTTCCAGTAAAAAGGGTCTCCGGTTCTCTATACTCACCATACGAAACACAGCAGCATGAAGCTGCTATTTGACGCTGGTATTCTGTGAGAGCGTGGTCCGTCCCCGGTCGAGCCGACTCATTCGTGCTACAACTATGCTACTAATGTAGCTGCAGCATGGCTCTACCACGTATAAATTATCAAGATTTATATAACATTCATTTAAACCTGTCGAAAATCCACTGTTGGGGTGATTCCCAACATATTGCCTTATAGGGAGTGACTTTGGCAGGCGAGTTATGATTTTGGGTAGTTATCAGGAAGATAACTCTGCACACCTTCTGTTTCAGTTTCCCTCCGTCTCTTATTACACCCACATAATGATATGGGGCTTATGTGTTGCAAACTCTAGGCTTTTTTATAGTATACTAGCTGACCAGGCAGACGTTGTTCTGCCCTTTCCGAACGACCATTTGCTTTCCCAAAATAACTCCTGAAATTAGTAATAAAAAAATTGAGGGTCACTTATCGGGGAAAAACTATCCTATCTCTCAAGTTGGACCAAACTGCACACAGTCTGCAAAAATTTTTTGAAATCGGTTCTATTTGTTGAATACTTACAGCAACACGTGGTGGTTATACTACTAAATTGTAGCTTATATTAAACGTTTGCATTTTTAACATAGCGCCATCTATTAAATAGTTACTCAATCCAGTCAACAGATATAGTCATCTGACAGAATCGTTTGGAGCTAACAGATAATTGTGACTGTCAAATAATAGACAAATAATTTTCAATAAAATAATATTGTATTAAGACTATAAATTGAGATGTAAGCTATCCTATCTTTTAAGTTGGACCAAACTGCACATTGACCAAGAATTTCATTGAAATCAGTTCAGTAGTTTAGGAGTCCATCGCGGACAAACAACGTGACACGTACTTTTTATATATAAAGATTAGCTGGTACCCGGCACCTTGCAGCCAAATAAGAAATAATTGCGGAAATATCGTTTTCAGTTTGCAACAGTTACATTGTTTAATTAGGAATGATCATACCTTCATTGAAATTAAATTATATAAAACTTTCAAATAAATTTGTCGGTAAGATACGTGCGCTACCTATTGTAAGTTAATTGTACTATGCTTATAACTTTCACACAAGTACAAGCAACAAGTTGACAAAGTTTTATCACATAACGGTATGGCAGTGCATAAAATATGAACAAATAAAAATTATTTTTTATATATTAGATGGGGGACAAACGAACGTCCACCTGACGGTAAGTGGATGCTGTGGTCCATATCTACATCTATTCTCGATTAAGAATGAAAATGCAGATGCGTTGCCGTCTTTCCGACTGACTGTCTTCCGGCTGTCCGACCCATTCGTGCTACAACCATAATATAGCTGCAGCGTGGCTCTATCACGTAGATATATAAAAGTCCCTCAGAGTATGTATTTAAAAAAATCTATAAAGAAAAATTAACAAGTAGATTTTAAAATGACACACTGATTTCTAGAGTACCGGGGATTTATATATTTTTAAATTTCATGAAAAAGTTTAATTAGTGAGTGTAGAGAACCGGAAACCCTTTTTACTGGAAACGAGCCATTCCATTTTAGTCCTAACGAGTGACGACGCATCTGAAATTTGATTCGTAATCGAGGATAGACGTAGATGTCTATGGGTCACAGCAACCAATTACCTTCAGGTGGACTGTGTGTTTGTTTGTCACACTATCCTATAAAAATGTATTTTAGTTGCAGCCAGAACCAATCAAATAGAAAAGATTAAATTTAACATTTCTAATTGATTTTACGTAATTTTTACTAAATATAGCTTGTGTGATAGTGCGTATATAGTAGCAGTATGAACGGGTCGTCGTACTTCGTTATCATTTCGGCACAGATTCCTTGACCCCCTCCCCGCGCGGCGCCCACTTCTATCTTCTATACTCTCCCGCTCCTCGCTTTATTGTGTTGCGATCTCTTGTTTAATTTTCTTTTAACAATTCTATCGGTGATGTAATAAAGGATATATATTGAGGATTTTCCTTAATTCTGGATACGATTGCGAGTTATAAATCTATTTATATTGGCTCTGTGAGTCAAGTTTAAATGTATATCCTTTTTTCTACTAATTTAAAAAGTTCGAGGGTGTTGGACGTTTTTCAAGCAAAACTTTAATTTTCACAGCGAAAAACTTAAAAAACTAACCAGACTTTGAAATACTACGTAATTTTAAAGCTTTTGAAAACAGGACTTAAATTCCTATATAAAATTATATATACATACATATATATATATATATATATATATATATATATATATATATATATATATATATATATATATATATATATATATATATATATACTCAATCTACGGCTGAATTAGGAGCAGCTTTCTACGTTAGCATCAAAACAATACTGGCACTCTGGTCGATTTGCGTCAAATTTTTCCTTTTTTCAAACTTTTTTAGAAAAATATTTAGAAACAGCGTGGTAGCAATCACCTCATTCCCAGGGGTTATTGACAATCATGTATTTTTTAATAAATGATAAACCTTTAAACAATTTTTGCTTCGGTTATCTAGGTTGAAAATTGCTGAAAAAGAGAGCCATAGGCTATCTTCTGCAAAACATTATTTTTCGTTCATTCTTAAATTTGGTTTTATATTTTCATGAAAGATTAATTGTCCATTTAACATTACTAATTAACTAAGTACTGTTACATATTAGCTTTATTTATTACTTAACATGATCCCAACATTGACCGTTGACCTTCAGTTCTAAACAATTTCGATAGTTAAAACTGTGTGGGTTCAGTGCCGAATTTAGAAGACTTCAAGTATTGTAATCATTTACCTTATCAATATCATTTAACTGTCCGTAATACACAATTCTGTGAAGTAATACATTGTGTTTGCTTCGCTATGAATTACCTTTGTGATCGACTTCCAAAAAGGAGATTTTATGTTCGACGCGTTTGTTTTTTTATGTTCATCGATTCCTCGTAAATGGCTAAAACAATTTAAATGTTTTTTTTTTACTTTACTCGTTTAAAAATATAATTAAATACTGTTAATTTTCTTTCACGAAACGTTAAATTGGGCGCGATAGGATCTGTAAGGTTCTTTTTTTAAACGTAAAATTAAAAAGAAATTTGTGGAACAAGAACATGTGTTAGTTCAAATCACAAATTTAAAGACGTAGTTTCACCAACAATTGCATCACCGGTTGACAACAATGCCAAATATACATTTATGAATTTGACTTTGATGTGTGTTTGTCTGTTGTCAGGGTGATGGAGGCGCAATGAAGGCGCGGTGGATGGTCGTGGCGCTGTTGGTGCTGGGCGCGGCGGGAGAGCCGCGCTCGCCGCACAGTTCGCCGCACGGCTCGCCGTACAGCTCGACGCGCCCGCGCCACTGGTCGCGAGGCGCCCGCACGCTTGACGACAGAGCGCCTAGCCAGTTTGTCGGGTCAGTATCCTCTGTTTTATACTTCTTTCGTCTTTTATTTTCTTCTTTTTTGTTGTATAGAATAAGGGTGACAAACGAGCACACAGATAATAGATATCTACATCTGTTCTCAACTATGAATCAGAATGCAGATACGTTATCACTCCAGAGGACCAAGATGGAATGCCTCGTTTTCAGTAAAAAGTGTCTCCATTTCTCTACAGCTACCCCACGAAACACAGTTTCGCCGGTATCTATTTATTCTCGCACTCACTATGCCAAATATTTACAACCAACATCATGGTTTTAGGTGCATTAGTGTGCGTCCAGGTGTAAACTTTTAAGGACTGTTAAAAAATGAAATAAGAAACAGCGTGTACTGCCGAAACTGTGTCAAGAAGTTTTTTTTATAGGATAAGGGTGACAAACGAGCACACAGTCCACCTGATGGTAAGTGGTTGTTGCGGTCCATAGACATCTACATCTATTCTCGATTACGAATCAAAATGCAGATGCGTTATCACCCGTGAGGATTAACATGTAATGCCTCGTTTCCAGTAAAAAGGGTCTCAGGTTCTCTACACTCACCATACGAAACATAGCAGCGTTAAGCTGCTATTTTACAATGGTATTCTGTGAGAGCGTGGTCCTTCCCCGGTTGGGCCGGTCCATTAGTGCTACAACCATACCTACTACTAATATAGCTGCAGCATGGCTCTATAACGTAAGAAGTTGACATGGTTTCGGCCGTACTTGAAATATGCTTGTGGTTCTTTGTTAGTCTGTTGCTCGTACGGTTCACCAGTTTTGTATGGTGTGGGATCAGAACCGGAGACCCTCCTCCCTTTTAAGGGTTCCGTACCTCAAAAGGAAAAAACGGAATCCGTATAGGATCACTTTGTTGTCCCTCTGGCTGTCTGTCTGTCTGTCAAGCCCCTTTTTCTCAGGAACGCGTGGAGGTATCACGCTGAAACTCATATCAAATACTCAAGTCTACTGTTCCTTGGAGCTGTGAAAATCAAACTTTTAAGCCAACGCAATCAAAAGATACAGCCGTTTATGCCGCAAATTTTCGACATTCGCAAGGGAATCAAAACCTACAGGGTAGAACTCAGAATCTTAAAATTTGGTACGAAGCAACGTTTTATAGCACAGATAAAGGAAAACTTGCAAAAAACATAAATTTTTAATTACATTATATAATAAAAATATTTTTAATAATTTTAAACTCATATACCTACGGATTGGTTCGGAACCCTCGGAGCGCGAGTCCGACTCGCACTTGGCCGGTTTTTTTATGATATTCTTTCTAAACAATTTACCTTATCTAACCCACTACTAAGATTTTCTCTTGAATCGTGGAGGTGTTTCTCATATGTAAATAAAAAAAACATGCGTGAGTGTCGTGGAACACTCGGTTGGAACGAAGTTGTTTTCGTAATATATTATTATGATAAACGTATTATATTACTGATTAACAAATTCAAATAAATGAATTAATAGCGTCATTCAAAATGATATTTCCTTCATGGCAAGATAAGAAAAAGTGCGAGGGAGATGGATATCATTCTATCTCGCTTCCTTATACCCGTCAAGGCCGTCTACACTACCAACGTCAGAAGGGGTCGTGAGCGAAAAATCTTATACTTTTCTCGCCAAATTCGTACGGTCCGATAAGGAACTTCGTTTCAAAACATATGGACAAACATCCAAACCCCGATCAATTATTTGTTGCCATACAAACGTTTGTTTCGCATGGGATTCGAAGCCGCGGCCATCAGCGCCGAGCCCGAGTGCCTAGACACTATATTACCAATCATTTAATTAATACTTTGTATTTGATATCATATACGATATGTACATTTGATAATAATTATTTATTAAGTCTGCTTATTTTCAACAGTTTATGTTCGCCATATTTACGTTAATATAGATTTCATGTAGTCTTTTTACCCGCGCAATTATGACAAATCGATTGTTAAGAATAGAACGAGGGAGATAAAATAAAACTCATTGGAACTGTTATAAATATGTTACAGTAGGTACAATTTAGTTGCGTGTCCGTTAAGATATTTAATTTTTGAACTTGTACACGTACAGTACTTATATATTTGAATTGCACCGGAAGTCTAAACTACACAATTATAATAAACCAATTACTTTTAAATACAATTTTTGGCTTGGATGTTTGTCCTTTAAGCCATGTCTTCATTTATATCAGTATCGAGTTAAAATAATCCTTCATGGTACATTGATTAATAATATGTTAATGCGTCACATTGTGTAGTTTTTGGGAGCCGGCAGACAGTTGCGATAGTATCAAGGCGCCTGAGCAGACAGACACCTTTTCTTGAGAATTATATCACCATCGGAGAAATTGTTTCACCGTTTCCACTAATAATTTACATGATCAAAATCCGCTTCAAACTAATATTTAAACACTAACACAGGACCAGCAATCCACCGCCGATCAAGTTCCCGCCAAAATTCAAACCAATTATCTATGAATTGTATATATATAATTATAGATTATACATTATTTATAAAACATACAACGTATTTATATTCGTATAAATAAAAGTTTATAATTTTTTAAATAAAACTACTTTTACGGATAACTAGTTTGATACAAATGTGTAGTGTTCGCGTAAATATAATTAATAAGTAAATATAATTGTAATCTCTCAATTGTTAATACTATGAGTTATTACTCTTCCGACCCTTCCTTTTGGTAAAAGAAGGCCACAATAGACTAGTTATAGTATGAGGTCGCTATCGTAGGCAGTCAAATAAATAATTACATTATAATTCACCCCGCTGTCAATACGCGGCTTTGTTTGGGCGCGTGTTATTAAACGAATCTGGAATAAGCATTTAAAAATTCTATGTAGGTGTGTAGTCACTAGGGTTGCCAGACGTCCATTATTTTAAAGGACATCCTCTATTTTAGACATAAAAATTGATATTGTCTTCTAATTTTATATCTATAATAGAAAACAAGGCCTTATTGCGCGTATTTAACGTTACCTCTGCTAGTTGAGGTGGAAGAGTATATATATCACTCTGAGACGACATGCGACGTTGGAGATAAACTACATTACATTTCGTAATAACATTGTATATTTTTATAAATAAAGCCGTAGTAGCTTAGGGGCTAAGTGCTCGTTGTAAATTTCACAGTACGCGAGCAACCCAGGTTCGACCCCGCCGGAACCATTGACATTTTTCAAATTTTAAGTGCTGATTTATCACGTGCTCGGCGGTGAAGGAAAACATCTATAACCCATAGGAGAAATAAGAAAAAGAAATATTTCGAAGACATGTGTAGGTCGTCAACACGCATTTTAGGAATAGGAAATAGGAAATAGCAGTGCGATGTATAGGATGTAACTTTAACTTTTAACTTAAGCTTTTTATAAATAAATGTTGCACGTATCCTTTATTTTCATTCTATATCCTTATCTTTTTATAAAATCCTCTAAAACATAAAACGGGAACTGGCAACCCTAGTAGTTACTGAAAATATAATTAGTAATGTCATAAATAACTGCCTGAGTTGAACAACAAAATACAATAGTATTTATCGTGTGTTGTTAAGAGGTGACGGTAAGGTTTTGTCTGTAAATTGAGGCGCGTAAAAGGCCCACTCTTATGTGTAGTTTGTATTATCAAGCTTATGCGTAAATAACAAGACTTTAACTATTTATGATGTGTTTGCAGTCATAAAGATATATTACAGTTTAGTGAAGTCAAGGAATACAAAAATTCAAATTCAAAATTTCTCCGTGGCTTCAAGACACTTCAAGACAATAAAATCAATACACAGATAAAAACAAGTCCAAAAATGAAAACAATTGTATAAACAAATTCAATATAAATGAAATGAGAACATCGTCAATGTAGTCGAAGTCAATTAAACACGCATTATTAAGGATAACTCAAAAACTACTGATCAGATCTTGATTAAATTTATATGAGACCATATGAGAAGCACCAGCTTTCAAATAAAAAAAAGAATCATCAAAATCGGTTTATCTAGAAAATGTTCTGAGGTGAGGAGTTCACATATAAAAAATATAGTTGAATTGAGTACCTCCTCCTTTTTTTGAAGTCGGTTAAAATCGTATTAATTGGGATGCAGCAACGATTTGGTCACTAACTCAGCATAAGCTTACATCAAAAATTACTACAGCACTGTAGTTCTGCCGGTACATTGGATAAAAAATGTGTTTCAATTTCAAATTGAGGTTTTTTAAATACATTAAGAGTGACATACGAGCACACAGTCCACCTGACGGTAAGTGGATGCTGTGGCCCATAGACATCTTTATTTATCCTCAATTAAGAATCACAATGCAGAGGCGTTGAAACCTCTGAGGATTAAGATGGAATACCTCTATTCCAGTAAAAAGGGTCTCCGGGTCTCTACACTCACTATACGAAATACAGCAGCATTAAGCTGCTATTTTATTCTGGTATTCGAAAATGACCACGCTTTTCGAATTTTTTCCTACCCCGAACGAGCCGACCCATTGGTGCCACATCCATAATAAACTTGCAGTGTGGCTCTACCAGCTAAAAACTTTCAACAAACTGGCCACCGAGACTTACAATGTTACTGGCTGGTAAAAAAAAATAGGAATTACAATCGTTACCGGTGGGAATTACTCTGTAACTTGCTGCAACTAGTTGCACACTCATGAAACATCGGAAAACTGCATGATGAAAAATATATAAAAGAAAAATCCGAGGTCATGTGAAGTGTGAACGAATGCTTGGGGCAAAGTATACCTATCGTCATGATTTCTGCGCACATTTCTACTTTCGAACGTCAAGAAGAGTTGTCACAGTTGTCGAAATCAGTGGGAAGGTGGGAAGAATATTAAATATGTAGATTACTAATCATTCTGTATTATCGGTTTCCTTAGGCACGACACAAGGAATGTGTTGCATTGTAGTGCACGTCTAATCACGAGTACATCGCTCTGTGGACGTGCACCGAATCGGCGGACGTCTGTTAGTGTCTATCTAATGCCAAATATCTTTATGTACTAGCAATACGAATGAATACGTTTAGCTTAACGCTTTATTTAGTTGAAAATAGAAAAGTAGAAAAAATTAAAATTGTTGCGATACGTGTACAAAAAAGAAGGTTTGTATATAAAATTGGTGTGAAATGATTTCGATATTTAAAGAAAAAATATACTGGCTAGAAAAAGTTAACGGTAAAAGAAATAATTGGTTTGTATACATATTGGTGTGTATACAGTCATTTATTTATTGATTAAATTCTATCAAAAGTCACTCAAATCAGGCTCCAATAACTCAAGAGTATAAAATGGGTGTAAAATAATTTCAATATTTAAAGAAAAAATAAACTGGCTATAAAAATTAAAAAATAACGGTAAAAAGAAAATAATTAGTTTGTATACATATTTATGTGTATACAGTCATTTATTTATGGATTAAAGTCTATCAAAAGTCACTCATATCAGGCTCCAATAACTCAAGAGTATAAAATGGGTGTAAAATAATTTCAATATTTAAAGAAAAAATATACTGGCTAGAAAAAGTTAACGGTAAAAGAAATAATTGGTTTGTATACATATTGGTGTGTATACAGTCATTTATTTATTGATTAAATTCTATCAAAAGTCACTCAAACCAGGCTCCAATAACTCAAGAGTATAAAATGGGTGTAAAATAATTTCAATATTTAAAGAAAAAATAAACTGGCTAGAAAAATTAATAAATTAACGGTAAAAAGAAAATAATTAGTTTGTATACATATTTATGTGTATAAAGTTATTTATTTATGGATTAAAATCTATCAAAAGTCACCCATATCAGGCTCCAATAACTCAAGAGTATAAAATGGGTGTAAAATAATTTCAATATTTAAAGAAAAAATAAACTGGCTAGAAAAATTAATAAATTAACGGTAAAAAGAAAATTATTCGTTTGTATACATATTTATGTGTATAAAGTTATTTATTTATGGATTAAAATCTATCAAAAGTTATTCATATCAGGCTCCAATAACTAAAGAATATAAAATTGGTGTGAAATTATTTCGATATTTAAAGAAAAAATAAACTGGCTAGAAAAATTAAAAAGTTAACGGTAAAAAGAAAATAATTCGTTTGTATACATATTGTGTGTATACAGTAATTTATTTATGGACTAGCTGTTCCCCGCGAGTTCGACCGCGTGTTATTTGGAGTTTTAATTTTTTTGCGCATAACCCTAATTCTTTTTCTAAAATAAAAGTAGCCTAAGTTACTCCTTGTGACATCAGCTACCTGCCAGTTAAAATCCCGTCAAAATCGTTCCAGCCGTTTCGGAGATTAGCCGGAACAAACAGACAGACAGACGGACAGACAGACAGACAAACAGACAAAAACTTTAAAAATTGTATTTTTGTTATTTGTACCGTATATACTTTCATCTGAATTTAGTAAAAAGCTGTAATTTTGACATTACAAACAGACACTTCAACTTTATTTATTTGTATAGATTAAAGTCTATCAAAAGTCACTCATATCATGCTCCAATAACTCAACAATGACAGCTAATAATGCTATTCGTGAAGTATACGATTCTTGGTGCTCAAGAGGTCCTTATTAGGTACGCAAAATAGCAAGAGTGGTGGTCGAATAATTTGTGAATTAAGTGGGTACGAAAGTGGCTCGAAATGGTTCGCGTAAATGTACATTATATAGGTGCGTCACACTTTTCTTCAAGAACACACCAGTTAATCGAGACACACGACAGAATACACATACTTAGGATAGTTTGAATGGTTTTAAAGTAGAAATTATATTTATAAGGAATTATTTTATTTATGCCACTTCTAAAATTTTAAGTACTTATTGTCATTTAAAAAAAATATTCATTCTTGTCTTTCAGCGGATTTAAATCCCGCTTAATATCCATTCCGACTACGCTGTAACATGATTTTGTAGAGCCCAGTGAAAATAGCTACTTCTTGAATAAAACTACCTAGTTACAATTCTATAGTAATGCAGTGTATATGAAAAGTAGTGTGTTTATTCAATAAAATATAAAGTAACTTACAATTAATATCGGATCATTGAGTATACTGTATCGATAATAGTTAATCAATCAAACCTTTTATCTAACTTCGAGGATGTTGTGTTAATTTTTTTTTATGAAATTGAAGTGACAAATGAACTGTAAATGAGTGAGTTCAACGTGGTAGAGCCACTCTGCAGCTATATTATGGTTGTAACACGAATGTATCAGCTCGACCGGGGAAGGACCACGCTCTCAGAGAATACCAGCGTAAAATAGCAGCTTAATGCTGCTGTGTTTCGTATGGTGAGTGTAGAGGACCGGAGACCCCTTTTACTGGAAACGAGGCATTCCATCGTAGTCTTCAGGGGTGACAACGCATTTGCATTTTGATTCGTAATCGAAGATAAATGTAGATGTCTATGGGCCACTGCATCCACTCAACATCAGGTGAACTGTGTGCTCGTTTTCACCCCATTCTATAAAAAAAAACTTACATTTCACCTGATTGTGGGTGGCTACTGTACAACATCTGCGGCCAACTTCAAACGAAGAAGACCACAGTAGCGTTGTCACCTCTGATGACTTAGATAGAAACAAGTCCTTCTCCGGTAGAGCCCACACGTGCTACCATAGTCAGCTGCAGCATAGCTCCACCACGTAACAAGTGTGTTGTGAAAGAGCGGCTAACAGGATATTACGTTTGTGATTGTGTAGGCATTGAGTAGCTACCTATCACATATTTTAAAATTTTCCTTCTTTTTTTTATAGGATAAGGTGACAAACGAGCACACAGTCCACTGATGGTAAGTGGTTGCTGTGGCCCATAAACATCTACATTGATCCTCAATAAAGAATCAAAATGTAGATGCGTTATCACCCGTGAGGACTAAGATGGAATGCCTCTTTTCCAGTAAAAAGTGTCTCCGGTTCTCTACAATCACCATACGAAACACAGCAGCGTTAAGCTGCTATTTAACGTGTACGTATAGTGTTTAGTTATTAATATCGTTAAACGATCCCTATTAATTGTTTTGGCTAAGCTATATCATGACATGATAAACAAACAGTGATAAAAATCATTTCGCTGAAACATTTCGTGAAAACACTATTTCACAGAATAATGATTTAATGAGAATTTTGCAATAATATAATAATTGCCAGCAAAAAATTGACCAGTTTTAACCATCATCATCATCATCATCATCATTACAGCCCTTCACAAGTCCACTGCTGAACATAGGCCTCCCCCAAGGAATGCCACAAAGCACGGTCCTGAGCCACCTGCATCCATCGACTTCCTGCACATCTCACCAGGTCGTCACTCCATCTAGTGGGGGGACGCCCTACACTTCGCCTGCCGGTACGAGGCTGCCACTCGAGAACCTTTTTTTTCCAATCGGTTGTCGGTTCTTCGTGCTATATGGCCGGCCCATTGCCACTTCAGCTTACTAATCCGTTGGGCTATGTCGGTCACTCTGGTTCTACTGCGGATATCCTCATTTCTGAGTTTATCACGCAGAGAAACTCCGAGCATAGTCCTCTCCATAGCTCGCTGAGCGACCTTGAGTTTCCTCATCCGGCCAGCAGTGAAGGACCACCTCTCAGTGCCGTATGTCATCACTGGCAACACGCACTGGTTGTACAATTTTGTTTTAAGGTTTTGAGGTATGTCTGACGAGAAGATGTGTCGTAGTTTCCCGAACGCTGCCTAGCAGAGTTGAATTCGTCGATTGACCTCTCGGTCGAAGTTGGACTTACCTAGTCGGACTATTTGTCCCAGGTAAACATACTCGTCAACAACTTCGAGCTTAGTGCTCCCAACAACTACCGGCATAGGTGTGACATGGACATTAAACATGATCTTTGTTTTGTCCATGTTCATCTTAAGACCTATCCGTTGGGAAGCACTATTGAGGTCATTGAGCATAGTGCTTAGGTCCTCCAGCGATTCTGCCATAAGGACTATATCGTCGGCAAATCGAAGGTGAGTGATGTACTCGCCATTGATGTTGATACCGTATCCTTTCCAGTCCAGAAGCTTGAAAACGTCTTCCAATGCAGCGGTGAAGAGTTTCGGGGATATGACGTCACCCTGTCTCACACCTCTCTGCAATTGAATAGGTTTCGTACTCTGGTTCTGTATTCGGATAGCCATCGTAGCCCTACTGTACAAGCACTTCAGCACTTTGATATACCGACAGTCAACTTGGCACCGCTGAAGGGACTGTAGCACCGCCCAAAATTTCGACGGAATCAAAGGCTTTCTCATAGTCCACATACGCCAGACATAGTGGCAAATTGTACTTCTCGGACTTCTGTACAATTTGCCGAAGGGTATGTATGTGGTCTATGGTGCTAAAGCCCTTTCGGAAACCAGCTTGTTCGAGAGGCTGGAAGTCGTCAAGTCTGCGCGCGAGACGATTCCTAATGACTCTCGAAAACAGCACGTAGACGCGGCTCAGAAGGGAAATCGGTCTGTAGTTCTTGAAGAGAGCGTTGTCGCCTTTCTTGAAGAACAAGACCATCGCACTTCTGCTCCACGCCTCCGGTGTAATGCCACCATGGAGGACGGAATTAAAGAGCTTCTGAAGGACTTCAAGTACCGGTTTTCCACCCGCTTTCAGAAGCTCCGCTGTAATTCCATCCTCGCCTGGAGCCTTGCCGTTTTTAAGGTGCTGGAGAGCCATTCTAATCTCGTTCAGACTGACGTCCGGGATATCATCGGAACAATGTCGGATATGACTCGCTCTTGGATCGTTACTCACACTTGCGTGTGGCTCCAACGATGACGTGTACAGCTGCCGATAGAACCTCTCAATCTCACTCAAAATCTCAGGTGCCCCGGAAACGATGCTGCCACATTCTGTCTTCAGCTTTGACAGTTGGCTCTTTCTGGCAGACAGATCTCTGGCAAAGACATTGGAACCTTGGTTCCGTTCGATCACTTCTTCAATACGAGTTGTATTGAAGTTGCGTAAGTCCCGCCACATGCATTTGGAAATCTGTCTGTTCAGTTGCCTGTATGCTGTCAAATCTGTTGAAGAATGTAGCTTCATCTCCCGTCTAACAGCCATGAGATTAAGAGTGTGATCGGAGAGTTTTTGTGTTCTTCTGCGGCTGATCTTGCAGAACTTAGCTCCAACCGCATGGACAGTTTCCACGAGCTTATCATTCATATCGTCCACTTCATTGCAGTCTTCTAGGCACTGAAAACGGTTTTGTAACTCGAGCTGAAAGGTTTCGGGACTTTGGATTAGAGCACGAGGGGGACGGAGCGTTGACTTCATTAGACGAGACCTCTCCAACTTAACGTTTAGGTTCAGTGTGCCTCTAACCATTCGGTGATCGCTGCCGGTTTTCACCCTCGCGATCACTGAGACATCACTGAACAGTATTCGTCTGGTCGTCATAACGAAGTCAATCTCATTTTTTGTCGAACCGTCGGGGCTCGACCAGTTCCACTTCCTGTGGGGCCGCTTCTGGAAGAAAGAGTTCATCATAAAGAGTCCCTCTTTCTCCATGAAGTCGGCCAGCTGCTGGCCCCTTGGGTTCCGTTGCCCTATTCCAAATTTCCCTACTTTCAGCTCACCGTTCTCTCTTGTGCCTAGTTTTGCATTGAAGTCTCTCATTAACACCGTATATTGTGTTTTGGAGGAATGCATGGCTCTAGAGATATCCTCATACATTTCCTCCACCTCCTCATCGGGTCGTGCCGAGGTTGGTGCGTAAACCTGTATGACCTTCAGCGAATACCGTTTGGTGATTCTGAGTATAAGGTACGCAATCCTCGTCGACACACTCTCAATCTTTACAACGTCGTTAACGAGAGACATGTGGACGATAAATCCAACACCTCCTTGGGACAGATGGTCGCCCTCCCGGTAATAGAACAAGTTGCCGTATTCGAGGATTACCGTGTCCTCCTCCTCTCTTCGGACTTCGGATAATTCTATAATATGCCAGCGTAACTTGTCTATATCTTCTTCCAGCTCCACAATCTTCTCGTCAGTCCTCAGGGTGTGTGCGTTGTATGTTGCCAGGTCGAGTCGTCGTAGGTGGCAACCGAACCTCCATCGGAGATTCTTAGCAACCCCTGCCCCGCCGTCACCATGGTCGCCAACGTAGCCAGGAATAGCGGGGCCGCCGGGGACTGGGGGCCGTCTCTTTGTTACATTCATTCATAGGGGGGTATTTGCCATAGTTGCCATGCTTGGCGAGCGGGTTGGCAACCGCAGTTTTTTTTAATTGTATTTTTGCCATTACCAGGAAGATGCTGTTGCTCATCTCCTGCCTGTTTCCCTTTGTCGCCTTTTACGACACCCACAGGAAGATATGGGGTAGTGGATGTTCTTAACCGCCACTACACGGCACGACCAACCATTTTAAAACCAGTTTACATACAAATATAGTATCAAGCGTATGTAAAATTAATATGTGTCTTTAGTTCAAAAAATATCTATTATCATACATTAGATAGATGTCTCTATTATCTATTATTTTTTTAAATTTTCATTATTATACTTTTAAAATGAAACAACGATTAAATTAAACGTTAGGATTTATAAATAATTTTATAAATGTAATTATTTAAACATGTAAAGGTTAGTTATTTATATTATTTAAGTTATTAGTTACTAGAGGCAAAATTTTTACCTTTTTTCATTTGATGACAAATGGCGCTGTTTTGATAATTAAAACGTAATTCGTCAGCGGAGATCAAATTGTCACGCAAAGATTAAAACTAATTTTAAACTTTATTTACAAATACGAAATTTATTTGAAAAAACCTCCGTCATTCCGCCTATTCACTAACAAAATTATATATAATAGAAAATTGGCATCTAAAGGAAGAAAAATACTTAACCTTCTTTTTTAAGTTCCATAATCGGATAAAAAGTAGCCTATAAGTTGCCCCGGGTTACTACGGGTTACCTAAACTAACGGGTAACTTAAATGGAAATTGGTCCAGTAGTTCGTGAATCAGTAA
The DNA here is from genome assembly GCA_033319125.1 of Parnassius glacialis. Classification (NCBI taxonomy): domain Eukaryota; kingdom Metazoa; phylum Arthropoda; class Insecta; order Lepidoptera; family Papilionidae; genus Parnassius; species Parnassius glacialis. Next base: position 43,731,357 of record JAVANC010000028.1, read on the forward strand.
TACACAGGCAGACAAAAAAAAAATTCTAAAAACCACTGATTTCGCTTCAGTACCCTTTATTTAGTCCCCTGGACTTGTTTTTTCAAGAGTATATTAGAATTACAGACACAAATTTTCTACAGATTTATTATATGTATAACATTAACCATCACAAAGTTTTCTCATGTAGATTAGTAAATAAAAGGGTAGAGTCGTATGCTAAGAAAGTAAGCGATTAACTCAGGCAACAATTATCTTTTAACTTAACCTAGTAAGTGTAAAACTTATAAGTTATATATCCTCATAGCAATTAAGAAACTCTGTCGCCACAATTCGCTTTAATGTACAATTACATAATGTGTACTATTATGGCTGATTTATACAGGGACAGTAACTAGCTCCAAATTCGAGGCAAGTCAGTGCTGACCCGCTACCGTCATAATGTAAATTGATTTGAAGTCAGTACAGCAGTCTGCGCGACAAGTGACTGTGTGGAAACGGTGCAAGTCTGTCGTCAGCGCCAGCACTGCCGCCTGTTACTATCCCCGTGTAAATCAGCCTTTATGTAAGGTATATAGGTAGAACCATGCTGCAGGTATATTATAGTTGTAGCACGAATGGTTCGGCTCGACCGAGGAAGAACCACGCTCTCACAGAATACCAGCGTAAAATACCAGCTTTATGCTGCTGTGTTTTGTATGGTGAGTGTAGATAACCGGAGAGCCCTTTTACTGGAAACAAGGCATTTCATCGTAGTCCCCTGGGGCGATAACGCATCTGTAATTTCATTATTAATCAAAGATAGATGTAGGTGGCTATGAACTCAAGCATAAACTTACTTAAAATCAACACAAGGATAAAAACAAGTGCTGAAATAAAAACAATTGTACAAACAACTTCAATATAAACAAAATGAGAACATGGTCAATGTAGTCGAAGTCAATTATAAACAGTGGTAGAGCCACGCGGCAGCTTTTGCTGTCGCATGGATGGGCCGGCTCGAACCGGAGTGGTACCACGACCTCACAGAAAACAAGCGTGAAGTAGAGGTTTACCTCTGCGTTTCGCTTGGTGAGTGCAGGTGGCCGGAGGCCCTTTTTGCTGGAAATGAGGCATTCTATCTTAGTCCTCACGGGTGACAACGCATCTACATTTTGATTTGTAATAGAGGATAGATGTAGATGTCTATGGGCCGCAGCAACCACTTACCATCAGGTGGAATTTGTGCTCATTTTTCACCCTAATTCTAAAAAATAAAATACTATTAAAAAGATATCCACTTCAGTGCGATCACTCGTTAAATTAAAAAGTCAGCATGTGCGAACGAGGTATGCATTTCTTCAAAAATTTTAAACTATTTGATTGATAGAGAAACGAAAAACAAAAAGAAACCTGCAGGTGCGTTTTCATTACTGAGGGATGAGATAAAATCCGTCGCATCTACAGGATGTATGTATCCAAATAAAATCGTCAATTATAACGGACTAGATACATTATAAAAATTATTTTATCCACAGATAATCACTATAAATGACATTTTATTAATTCATTAAAGTGATAGGAATCCTGTTCCAATAATAATAAATCGATGCTATTTAATTAATCGATAGTTGCTTCGGTCGCTTCGATTAAATGCAACATTATTTATTATACTATTACGTTACTGTAACCGCACCATTAAACCAAGGAATGGTATCAGTTGATATAACGTTAGATAAAGGCGCACATTGAAGCGATACTTGTCAATTAGCTTTAATGAGTCCCAAGCCTGAATAGCCTAAATACTTGGGGATAATTGTGAATATTAATGAACTAGGCCTTTTATACCGCCCTCTATCTTAGGTCATGTTTTCTAATGCCTGACAAATCAATATTACTGAAGCATTCTAATGATTGCTATTCAAGTGACGTCAGCACCTGATGTAGTGCATCAGGTGCTGACGTCACTTTCTATGTCTGAACTAATTAGAACATGTATTAATGGTATTAACACTAAATTTCAATTTAATATCATTATTCATTAATTTCATTGAAAAAATCAAAATTTGCGCCGTCATTCCGTGTCATATCGAGCAAAGAAAACGTACTCATAAAATTTTGAAAGAGATGACCATGGTCTCTTGTTCTGGGAAATTCATGATTTAGAAATTTGGTCTCGCAACTTGACATTCCTTCCTTATTAGCATATTAAAAGTCCACAGTTGAACATAGGTCTTAGATGTTTGTGTTTGTCTACCGATTTCAAAAAGGAGTAGGTACTCAAATTCCACTGTATTTTTATTGTTTATATAACTTTTTTATAACTTTTCTGGGTGAACCGATTTTGATTATTCCTTTTATACTTAGAAGTGGTCACTCCTCATGTGGTCCCATATAAATTTGATCAAGGCATGACCCGTAGTTTTTGAGTTATTCTTAATACTTTATATTGAAGTCGGCTGTACAAAATGTTTAATTTTACCTCTTGTTTAACTTTGGATTGTTATCAGGAAGACACTGCTGCCCATTTCCTGCTTCAGTTTCCATCTTAGGATAGTGGAAATGTCGCTACACTGTTAACTTTGTAATTCATACTATTTAAAGTTTTGGTGCCTTGTAAAGTAAAGTAAAGTTGCAGCCTATTTATGTCCCACTGCTGGGCACAGGCCTCCTCTCATTTCTGAGAGGGTTTTAGGGCAAGAAAGTGTCCGCCACACTGCCCCAATACGTGTTGACGAACTTCACATGTCTTTGAAATATTTTGTTTCTTATTTCTCAGACATGCAGGTTTTCCTTCACCGCCGAGCACAAAATTGCAATTAGCAATTTCATTGGTGCCGGCGGGGATCGAACCCGGGTTGCTCGAGTACTGTGAAGCTAGCGCTAACAATCTGAGCTACCAGGCAAGAGCCGTGGTAACTCAGATGGTTGATGGATGCCTTGACTGACATGTAATGACAAAAATACTAATAAAAACATTAATGACGTCATTTGTTTAGTTGATTCTTATATTGTTTATGGTTTGTCTATGGTTGAGCTCTGTTATTTTTAAATTTCTAACTTATATGTTACCCATATATGTGCAAATAAATAATTTGAATTTGAATTCTCTGAATATTTTTATTTTAGTCCATGTCAAGTTGCCATGTAGTGGCGGCAGCAGTATCTTCAGACTAAAATTGACTTTGTTTTGCAGACGAGAGCCATAAGAGCAATTATAACATAGGTCCGAAGTAATCCCTTATAGAAAAATTTAAACAAATAAATATATTAACATTGGCCTTTTAAGTACATTTACGAAAATTTAATATATGTAAACAAAATAAAAAATAATTTGATTAAAAATATTTGTAAACATTCTGTAAATATTAGGAATAAGTACAAGCTAGTTATACCAGTTATCCAGTTCCAAATAGTCATTAATTCCTTCATGGGGCTATGTATACGCGTTTACAACAGACAGTCTCCGAAAATATGCAGGACTTTCTCTCATAAAGTTTAAAATATGCAGAACCTATGTCTCATAAAGTTTCCGCCGAACCTATCTATCATATAGTTTATAATATGCAGAACCTATCTATCATAAAGTTTAAAGTATGCAGGACCTATCTATCGTAAAGTTTAAAATATGCAAGATCTATCTATAATTAAGTTTAAAATATCCAATACCTATCTATCATTAAGTTTGAAATATGCGCGATATCATATAGTTTATAATATGCTGGACCTATCTACCGTAAAGTTTAAAATATGCAGTACATAACTATAATTACGTTTATAATATGCAGGACCTATCTATTATTAAGTTTAAAATATGCAGGACCTATCTATTGTAAAGTTTAAAATATGGAATACCTATATATCATGAAGTTTAAAATATACGGGACCTATCTATCATATATTTATAATATGCAGGACCTATCTATCGTAAATTTTAAAATATGCAGGATCTATCTACAATTAAGTTTAAAATAGAGAATACCTGTCTATCATGAAGTTTAAAATATACGGGACGTATCTATCATATATTTATAATATGCAGGACCTATCTATCGTAAAGTTCAAAATATGCAGGACATAACTATAATTAAGTTTAAAATATGCAGGACCTATCTATCGTTAAGTTTAAAATATGCAAGAACTATCTATCTTAAAGTTTAAAATATGCAAGAACTATCTATCGTAAAGTTGAAAATATGTAGGGCCTATCTATAATTAAGTTTAAAATATGCAGGACCTATCTATCTATCATAAAGTTAAAAAAATGCAGGACCTAATTATCATAAAGTTTAAAATAAGGTTTATTAGCCTACTAAAGAGTACGTAATTGATGAATGAGAATGAGGTCATTGCTAACATGCTGTTTATAAATGTTTTCATATTTTAATTGTACAACATATTATATTGTAAATTAATGTTCAAAAAAGTCTGGCTGGGTTTCTTGCTGGTTCTTGCCTGGATAAAGGTTATGTTACAAACCTGTGGTGGACTTGTAATAAATATTCTTGAAGTCTATATTGAATAAAAATAATTCTATTCGGTTCTATTAAAAAAAAAACAACGATTGCCAACACGCCTACCAAGCTTAGTAACTATGGTAAATATACTATAGTACCCCTAAGTAATAATACTATATGGCCTCAGTTCGGCAGTGCACTATTAGGCTAGGCTGCGATGCTTAGTAGTATGTAATGGAAGGATGAAAGAAAAAAATAAAAATATTAAAAAAAAATAATAACAGGCGTTAGAAGTAATCTCGGGAAAAGCGAACCGAAACGTTTGTCATTGCGGTAATATGGCGAAACGTAAGGAGACACCTCACTGAGCACAAGTGTTCGTGCTCGTGTAATTTTCACACTTTAAAATTCGGATGCCTGGAGGCGGAACTGACACGGATTGGGTACAGGTTAGGGCAGATAATTAGAGCAAGGCTTTTTGACCACTGTAGTAGACCGTTTAATAGGCGCTGCGAATGTGCTCAGTTGGGGAATTATTATATTTGATGCAGCCATTCTTACTTACCGATGACTGCCTCTTTGGTTTAGTGGTTGTAGTGGTGCGACTGCTGATCATGAGGTCCCGGGTTCGAATCCCGGGTCGGGCCAAAAAATCAGAAATTCTCAGTAGCTGCCTGGAGTTAGGAAGTTGGCGGTGTTTCACCCCCGTGCCTCGGAAAGCACGTAAAGCCGTTGTTCCTACGCCTGATCTCTCTCCGGTCGTGTCGGTTTACCGTCCGATCGGGCTATGAGAGTGAAGGAATAGAGTGTACCTGTGCTTGCGCATACACTTGGGCACTATAATCCTGTCTTGCGCCGTTGGCTAGTCTCCGTTGAGATTGGCCGCCGTGGCCGAAATTCGGTCTGGAGGACATTATTATTATTATCTTACTTACATATTAACCGACTTCAAGAAATAAGGAGGTAACATATCCGATTTGTATATTTTCTTTTATGTATGTTCACAGATTTCTCGGGAACGGCTGGGCTGATTAAAATGATTACTTAGTTTAAATATTAAGTATTGCTTAGTCCACTCAAAAGAGTTAAAGATAAAACAATAACTGCATACAGTGTCAACATACCCATGCAAATCTATCATCGATTAAGAACTAGATGCTCGCAAAAAAGGTTTACAATCCTCTACACACACCAGACGAAACACAGCAACATTATTCTGCTATAATTGCTAATTATGCTATTTAAGGATATTTGTTCTAGTAGGAGGCAGGTTGGATGATAGCCTGTTCACTTTATCTAAATTATAAAAGCATCTTTAAATATTTTTTTGAGTTAATGAGTTGATAAATGAGTTATTGCTACGTTTAGTAGGTTGGATGTTCGCTGGACTGGATAGTTTACATCTGGTTTGATGTAAACGAGTTGGTAGTTGGTAATATCTTAATATTTCTGCAGGGCTAGCATGGGCCGGAGACAATTTTATCCCCGGGGAAAGGAGAAAATATTTATCCCCTCGCTTAGTTTTATCCACCCTACGAGCATGGGCACACCGGTGGATATAATATCCACAGTAGATAAAGTGGGAGATAGACTTAGACTTAGATATATTTTTGTATGAATAAAAAACTTAAACCCACGTCCAATGAACTAAGATAGAATTGTTCCTTTTCAAAAGTTAAAAAATCATATTTTTTTTGTCTTTAATTTGGCTCCATGCTACGGTCGGGAGATATATGTCTACTCGTTATGTCAAACGGGGATATACTTCTCCCTGTTGCCATGCTTTGGCATAGGGACAAGATAATCTTATCTCTTGTCAGTGGATATAATCGGTGGATAAAATTTTTGTCCCCAGCCCATGCTAACCGTGCTGGGATTTAGCATAGTCCCCTCTTACGAAACGTAAGGAATGAACGGGGCGATGGATTTTATAGCTCTCTCGTTATTGCACCGCAAACGAAAGCAGTAGGAGGCTCCGTGGCGCAGTGGCTTAGCAATGACTTGTTGCGCTGGGGCCACGGGTTCGAATCCCGCACAGAACAAGTATTTGTATGGCCTACAAATAATTGTTCCGGGTCTGGATGTTTGTTCTCGTGCAATTTATGTTTGTAAACTGTCTCCACGACATAGGAGAAAATCCTAGTGTGGGGGTAACGTATTTTTTTTAAAAAAAGGAAAAAAAATGTAGGTGATGAGTTCATCCCAAATTGATGAAGAAGGCTACAGTTGCGTTGTCACCTGAAGCCTAAGATTGAATGCCTCACAGTCTGTCATTGTCCTGGTTTTCACCCTTTGCTCCGGAACTCGGCATTAAGCGGCAAAATAAGAACGGTAGTTACCCAGATAGACTCTGATAATAAACAATTTGATTATCTCTGATGGCATAGTTTAATTATGTAGTTTTTATTATATTTTAATAGATCGACCATATTATAAAATATGTGTATTAAATTGTGTGTGAATTTGTCTATTATTCTGAAGGTTATGTTTGAATGCAATATCGATGTCGCATTACTGTATTTACACAGGTGTCCTAAATTAGGTCATGGAAATTTAAATTTTGTTGCATTGATGTCGTCTCTGGTATTTCGGACTTTATGTAGTTTCATAAAGATTTATCAACTATAAAAAAAAAGAAAAAAATTCGGCGTAAAGTTGAATTCCTTAATTAATAAGTAATCTATACAAATACAAAATACAAATAAATGAAATTGAAGTGTCTGTTTTTAACGTCAAAATAACAGCTTTTTACTAAATGCATAATATGAAAGTATTTTTAAAATTTTTGTTTGTCTGTTTGTTCCGGCTAATCTCCGAAGCAGCTGGACCGATTTGGACGGAACTTTTACTGGCAGATAGCTAATGTTATAAGGAGTAACTTTATTATTATTATTACAGCTTTATTTTCCACTTAACAATTGTTACAGATGTATTAAATTTAATTATAATAATTTCGTTCCCATTTTTTTTTGTTATGTGGCCCCCCTGTGGGTAAAAGCCTCCTCCATATTTTTCCATTTTTCCCTGTCTTTGGCCGCATGCATCCAACTTTTTCCTGCTATGTTTATTATGTCATCGGACCATCTTTTCTTCTGTCTTCCCACGTTTCTTTTGCCTTTTGGGCCCTGCCATTTTGTTGTTTGGTAAGTCCATCTCTTATCTTTGTATCTCGACAAATGCCCTGCCCAGTTCCATTTCTGTTTCAAACTAAAATTAAGAGCATCTGTTAATTTTATTTTCATGCGGATGTCTGCATTTCTCGTTTTTTGTATTTTTCTCAGTTTCAGTATACTACGTTCCATTGCATGTTGACAATCTCAACTTGTCAACAAGGAGTAACTTAGGCTACTTATATTTTAGGAAAATAATTAGGGTTTCGCGGAACATAATTGAAACCCTAAATTATACGCGGGCTAAGTCGCGGGGAACAGCTAGTTGAACATAAGGTATAACGTAAGAGGCGACAGAGGTTATTGTAACAGAAGATAGGCAGCAGCATATTCCTGACAATAACTCAAAATAGCGTAAAACTGCGATTATACCAACCAGACGTGGCAGTCTAAAATAATAAATTTTTTACGTGGTAGAGCCATGCTGCAGTATAGATTAGTAGTATAGTTGTTGTAGCACGAATGGGTCGGCTAGACCGGGGAAAGACCATGCTCTCACAGAATACCAGGGTAAAATAGCAGCTCAATGCTGCTGTGTTTCGTATGGTGAGTGTAGAGAACTGGAGACTCTTTTTACTGGAAAAGAAGCATTCCATCTTAGTCCTCACGGGTGACAACGCATCTGCATTTTGATTCTTTATTGAGGATAGATATGGATGTCTATGGGTCACAGCAACCACTTACCATCAGGTGGAATGTGTGCTCGTTTGTCACCCTATCCTATAAAAAAATCTTTCATTAAGGCAATCTACCCACCCAGAAAAGAGTTATGAACACACACACACATACACACACACACACAAAAGAAAAACACAAAACAAGAACATAGAATCGAATTGAGTATCGAATCCTTTTTGAAGTAGGTAGAAAAAAATAGATTGTTCTGATTTATTGGAATTTTTTTATTATTGGTTGCTATATTTTAATACTGCCTTCAGTGTTTTCTTTTCATGTACCATACACATACAATATAAGATCTCTGTTATACGGATTAAAATGTTATTTTAAAATAAAGAGTTTAAGTCAGATAAAATATTCTGATTTTCAAGGAACGCTTTTTTGTCTTTTTTTATGGAATAAGGGTGACAAACGAGCACACAGTCCACCTGATGGTAAGTGAATGCTGTGGCCCATAGACATTTATCTTCAATTATGAATCAAATTGCAGATGCGTTGTCACCCGTGAAGACTGAGATGGAATGCCTCGTTTCCAGTAAAAGGGTCTCCGGTTCCCTACACTCACCATCCAAATACAGCAACATTAAGCTTTTCTGTTTCAAGACCAGTTTAATGCTGCTGTATTTGAAAACTGTATGTGAAAACTGTGTTTATTGCAAATATTCTTTCGGCATCTTAGGACAAACGTAGTCACGTCGTAAGTTTTAAATCTATTTAGTTAATACAATGTTTTTATTACATCCTACTGAGTAGAAAGTCATTATATAAGTATAATATGAGTCTCTGAGAGCCGACTACATATATGTGGCATTTGCTGTAGACACTATCTGTCCGTGGGGTTCACGTGCGGTGAAGTTCCTAAAGGAACTGTATCCACGACTGGTCCTTGCTGCTGGTGATAAGAGGGCTGGTTCTTTTCTCGCTTAAAGGCTAAATATTAACATTCAGCGAGGAAACGCTGCCAACGTTCTTGGCATGATACCGCGGGTAGTAGGATTGTATGATAATTTCAGTTTTTTTTTTATAGGATAAAGGTGACAAACGAGCACACAGTCCACCTGATGGTAAGTGGTTGCTGCGGCCCATAGACATCTACATCTATCCTCGTTTGCGAATCAAAATGCAGATGCGTTGTCACCCGTGAGGACTAAGATGGAATGCCTCATTTCCAGTAAAAAGGGCCTCCGGCCACCTGCACTCACCAAGCGAAACGCAGAGGTAAACCTCTACTTCACGCTGGTATTCTGTGAGGTCGTGGTACCACCCCGGTTCGAGCCGGCCCATCCGTGCGACAGCAAAAGCTGCCGCGTGTCTCTACCACTGTTTCAAAAAGTTTACAGCTTCAGGTTTTGTATTATAGTTTTTTTTTAAATATTGTATATAGTTGAATGTTATGCAAATAAATAAAAAACATCCGAATTTGTTTGAAGTGACTAAGCGTGGTGCTGCGGCGCTGCGTGGCCGCGAGCTTGATTCCCGTGGGAACAAGTGTTTGTATGGTCTACAAATAATTGTTTCGCGTATTGATTTTAGATCATGAGAAATTTCTGCATGCAAAATTCCGCCACAATCACACGTGATAGAGTCATGCTGCAGCTATATTATGATTGCAGCACGAATGGGTTGACTCGACTGGGAATTGACCACGATCTCATAGAATACCAGCGTAAATTAGCAGCTCAATGCTGCTATGTTTCGTATGGTGAGTGTGGAGAACCGGAGATCCTTTTTACTGGAAACGAGGCATTTCTATCTTAGTCCTCACGGGTGACAACGCATCTGCGTCACATCGAGGATAGATATAGATGTCCATGGGCCACATCATCCACTTATCATCAGGTGTGCTCGTTTATCACTCTTATTCTGTAAAGAAACAATACATGAAAAAATCGGCCTTTTTGAAACAAAAGAAATATAGTTTGCTTATTTCTTTCACGCTGTATTTAGTTGACTCATTATTTTATTCGCATCCATCTTATCCAGTGTTGCAAGTCCCCGTGTTGTATTGCTTATATCCGCGCTACTAATAGACATGGTGTTGTACTCTTTGACCTGAGACATAAATTAGTCCACTAATGTTATTAAAAGGCATAACTAATCGCTCTGTACGCTTCAACATTGTTACGGGCGGTCGACAAATATAAGAATGCAGTCATCTTCGTTACATGTGTGAAAACAGAAGGTCATTCTGCAAACGTCACGGTCTTTACCTTTTGAAGTGTGAACTAACAAAACCATAATTATCATCATCATTCTCCTTTATATATAGCTGATTCCTGAGACACATGAAGATATCAGAACCATAGTGCTAACAGCATCACATTTATTATAGTCTTATCTATACATCTATAGATATAAATAAAATTAAAGCGTCTTTTTTTATAGAATAGGGTGACAAACGAGCACACAGTCCACCTGATGGTAAGTGTTTGCTGTGACCCATAGACATCTACATCTATCCTCTATTACGAATCAAAGTGCAGAATGCGTTGTCACCCGTGAGGACTAACATGGAAAGCCTCGTCTCCAGTAGAAAGGGCCTCCAGTTCTCTGCACTCACTATACGAAACACAGCAGTGGCAAGCTGCTATTTTACGATGGTATTATGTGAGGGTGTGGTCCTTCTCCGGTCGAGACGATCCATTCGTTTTTTTATGGGATAGGGTGACAAACGAGCACACAGTCCACCTGATGGTAAGTGGTTGCCGCGGCCCATAGACATTTACATTTAACCTCAACAAAGAATCAAAATGCAGATGCGTCGTCACCCGTTACGTCTAAGATGGAATGCCTCTTTACCAGTTAAATAGGTATCCGGTTCTCTACACTCACCATACGAAACACAGCAGTGGCAAGCTGCTATTTTACGATCTTATTCTGTGAGAGCGGGTCCTTCCCCGGCCGAGCTGACCCATTCGTGCTACAACTATACTACTAATATAGCTGCAGCATGGCTCTACCACGTATAATATCGATATCTCTATAATACCGAAAAAGTCTGTCTATAATATCGAAAGATCTGCCTACTGTTAAGCTCGAGCTGAAAGCAATGCCAGGATATATATAGAGTATATTTTATCCGAAATCGTCAATGTCTTAAAAATTAAATAAATTACATTATTAGATACCACCCAGGCAAAACCGCGCGGGTTTCCAGTATTTGAACATAAAAGTCCAGTGTGCGTGCGATCATAATTTTTCTTCTAACAAAAGGCCTTTACTGATTTTTTTTATTTGTTCGATTCGATTTTGTACCATTTTATTGAATTTTTATGGAGTACTAATGGGGTCGCCTAGATAGTTCTTAGCTATAGTTGGCAGTAGGTGGCGCTATTGTCGCGATCCAGAAGTCATGGCAAGCCGGGGTGAATTGCCAGTTGATTTCATATTTTACGAAGTAGCGCTACTACAAAACGACTACTGCAACAAGAATACGTCGTGTAACCGAGGACAGGCCACGCGCTCATAGAATATTCATCATTACAACCTTTTACAAGTCCACTGCTAACGCGGGATTTCCCTAATCGACGGGGAAGAAAGGTTCTCGAGTGGCAACCTCGCACTGCTAAGCGAAGTTTAGTGGCCTTTTCATAGAGTATCAGCTATTACGGCTATTAATATTTACGTCTTGTATAAGTAAATAGCGTGTTTGCGTTTATGCGTTGTAACATGTAGATAAATAATTGTTCAGTTGTTGTACATAGGGCTATGTTTTCTAAAATGAAATGAATGAAAAATGTATGAATTAAATTTAGTAATATATGAAAGTATGTTATTTAATTTATTACAATTATGTATATTATTACCATCAATTATATTTTTTCATATGAGAGGGGCAAACGAGCATGCGGCTAACCTGATGGTAAGTGACTACCGCCGCCCATGAACAACTGCAACACCAGGCAGGGAATTGCAGATGCGTTGCCGGCCTTTTAAAAAGGAGTACGCTCATTTCTTGAAGGTCCCTAAGTCGTATCGGTCCGGAAAAATCGCTGATGGTAATCGATTCCACAAGGAAGTCGTGCGAGGAAGAAAACATCTTCTAAATCGCACAGTGGTGGACCGCCAATCATCCAAATGGTGTGGATGGTATCGGGAGTTCTGCCGCGATGTGCGTTCGTGAAATTTGGCGGCTGGGATTAATCCGAACAATTCCTCGGAGCACTCCCCATGGTAGATGCGAAAGAAAATGCAAAGAGATGCAACATCTCTTCGCAGTGCCAATGAATTGAGCCGATCGGAAAGGGCTCGGTCATCGACGATTCGAGCCGCTCTGCGTTGGATGCGGTCAAGTGGAAGGAGCTGGCACTGCGGATCCCCTGCCCAGAGATGGGAACAGTATTCCATGTGAGTCCGAACCTGCACCTTGTAAAGTTGCAGGCGGTGTGCCCGCATGAAATACTGTCCCGCTCTGCTGAGCACGCAAAGCTTTATAGAGGCCAATTTGGCCTTCTCTTCCAAGTGACCACGAAACTGCACATTATTCGATATGTCGACGCCGAGGATCCCGATGCTAGTTGAGGCAGCAAGGGGAGTGCCTTGATACTAAGGAGATACGACAAAGGGGTTCTTTTTAGCGGTAAACGCGCAAACATGTGTCTTCTGGAGATTGAACTGGACAGATTTAGTCGCCCTCAATCCGAGACTTTGTTCAGCAAAGACTCGACTTCAGACACAAGTTTGTCCCGGTACTCGGCGACGTTTTCCCGAGAAATATTGGCACGGCCCGTACACTAAGGCATCACACGTGTTGTCATCTGCATAGCAATGAATGTTACTAGTTAGCAACATATCATTGATATGTAGGAGAAACAGCGTTGGTGATAGCACGCAGCCTTGTGGAACACCAGCGTTGACAGGCTTGAAATCAGAGCATGTACTGTCTATTACGACCTTGATGCTCCGATCAACAAGGAAACTGGTGATCTATTGGCACAATTTCTCGGGAAGGCCAATTCTTTTTTGATTTAAAGGTACTAAATTACCGTTGTGATTGCCATAGAGAATTTTTAATAGGATAGGGTGACAAACGAGCACAGAGTCCACCTGATGATAAGTGCTTACTGTGACACATAGACTACCACATCTATCCGCAATAAAGAATCAAAATGCAGATGCGTTGTCAGCCGTGAGGACTAAGATGGAATGCCCCTTTTTCAGTAAAAAGGATCTCCGGTTCTCTATACTCATCATACGAAACACAGCAGCGTTATGCTGCTATTTTACGCTGGTATTCTGTGAGAGCGTTGTCCTTTCCCGATCGAGCCGATCCATTAGTGCTACAACTATAGTACTAATATAGCTGCAGCATGGCTCTACCACGTAATACGGAGAAGTTTAATAGTAAAAAAGGTAAAGGTATGGTCAGCGATGAGAACGGGTTAACCTTTTGTGATATTAGCCCTCAGGGGTGACAACGCATTTACCCTTTGATTGTTGATCTACGATAAATGTATGTCTATCTTCGATTACCTTTGGGGGGACGGTGCGCTCATTTGTCATCCTTAGTTTTATAAAAATTACAAAAATATACCTAATTGAACTTTAAATAACAATTAAAGCTAACATCAAAACAATAAAAAACCACATAATAGCTTGTGATAGTTATTTAAATAATTATTTTCACTTTTTTTATAGAATGAGGGTGACAAACGAGCATACAGTCCACCTGATGGTAAATGGTTGCTGAGGTCCATATACATCTACATCTATCCTCGTTTCAAAATGAATATGCGTTGTCGGCCTTGAGAACTAAGATGGAATGCCTCTTTTCCAGTAAAAAGGGTGTCCGGTTCTCTACACTCACCATACGAAACACAGCAGTATTAAGCTGCTATTTTACGCTGGTATTCTGTGAGAGCGTAGTCCTTCCCCGGTTGAGCCGACCCATTCGTGCTACAACTATACTATACATATATCTGCAGCCTGGCTTTACCACGTAAGAAACACATTCACACTCGTCACTTATACAGGGTTATTTTTTAAAGAGTAGCCAAATTTTATACTTAACGTGCTTAGGAAAATAGTGGGCGTTAGATATTAATGAATGACGATCAGTAAAAATTATACTTTACCACCCATTCTGTACTTAAAAGATAAAGAGTATCAGATTTTTTTAAATTATTTTTTTCTTTTTCAACTATATTACTTATTCTGAAGCTTCCCTGCAAACTTGGCCGTATGTTTCAAATAACCTGTATATTACTGTACTACTGCGATAGGTTACCCTGTAATGGTAGCTGTAAGTATGAAATAAATAAATTAAATAAAAAGTTTTGTTTAATCTGTAGTATAAGAATGTGATGTAATGTCGGCGTAGAAGAGATGTGTTTTGAATTAATCGTAAGTGTGAGCGAGAAATGTGATGTAAGACAATAAGTTGAGTAGAAATGAAGACGACCCTGTTCCTTTAGAAAGGGGTATGTGCAGGGGTGTGTGCGAGACGAGATCTTGATCTTGACGACCCAAATGTCGCCGCAGGCTCATCACACATACACTTTTTTTATAGGATAAGGATGACAAACGAGCACACAGTCCACCTGATGGTAAGTGGTTGCTGCGGCCCATAGACATCTACATCTATCCGCGTTTGCGAATCAAAATACAGATGCGTTGTCACCCGTGAGGACTAAGATGGAATGCCTCATTTCCATTAAAAAAGGCCTCCGGCTACCTGCACTCACCAAGCGAAACGCAGAGGTATACCTCTACTTCACGCTTGTATTCTGTGAGGTCGTGGTACCACCCCGGTTCGAGCCGGCCCATCCGTGCTACAGCAAAAGCTGCCGCGTGGCTCTACCACTGTTACAAATTGTGGTCAAATGTCAATAGGATGAGACGTGACCCTCACAGCGTACACGCCATACACCCGCATGAAATGGTGGTTCTCACCACCTAGAACATCCACCGACACAAGTTAGCTGTCAGACACGGGTCTCATTCCCCCTACTCAGACGGCGGTTAGATAACTCCTCTGTACACTGATTGGTGTATAGGTGAACACCGTACTGAAAATCGGTTTATAAATTAATATAATATAATATGACAATGAAGATATTTAATATTGTCAAATAATTGTATTTCTTTTTAATAATTTGTATTTATTCAATGATGTAATTCAGTTTTTATTCCTTACAAAATAATCAATGCATGTTGTGATTACCCATAAAAAGAAATACAATTATAATGTGTTGAATTTGTTAAGAAAATGATCTTTGTATTACTGTTGTAATTTCTGTTGGTATTTCTAATAAATAAATAAATTTGACGTTCGAACATAAGCCGGATTATCACAAATTATCATCATCCTCCCTTTTATGTAGCTCATGGTCTTGCATCCGTGAGCACTGAGACCGATGAAGTTGTAAAGGCCAACTAGCTAAAAAAAATCACAAAAAATATAACTAGACGAGTTTTTC
This sequence comes from Parnassius glacialis, assembly GCA_033319125.1. Taxonomy (NCBI): domain Eukaryota; kingdom Metazoa; phylum Arthropoda; class Insecta; order Lepidoptera; family Papilionidae; genus Parnassius; species Parnassius glacialis. Next base: position 43,747,038 of record JAVANC010000028.1, read on the forward strand.
AAATCGAAAAAAGTAATGCAGTTTATTATTGTTTACAACTATCTGTTTATACTATTTGTCGAATAATTTTTTTGATTGAATGCCTTCGCTAATGTATCTCTTTGTTTCAGCCCCCATGTGTGCCGGAGTCGCAACAGCACGCATTGCTGTCCAGGCTGGACTTCGAGGCCCAACTCATTACTTTGTGTAGTCCGTGAGTGTTGCTATTATAAAATTATTCAACGCAAATAAAAATTTATTGTCCAGATCTAAAAATAAACGATTATGGTGGTACATGAACAATTTATTGAGATTGTAGACAATTTTTAATCATTGTTTCTTTGAGATAATATCGTAAGCAAATTAGCTGACCCATTTATCCTATAATCATAATATAGCTGCAGTATTGCTCTTTCACGTGGATTTTAGTTTGTAACTTTAATTTTTCCTTTTTAACCAACTTCAAAAAGGAGGAAGTTCTCAATTAGAGTGCATGTTTTCGTGATATCTTCGCAGATTGTGAACCAATTTTGATGATTCTTTTTTTATTGAATAGGTTATAACAAGGGTGGTCCTAAATAAATATGAAAAAAAAATCACTCCTAAGGTTAGCAAATAAATAACTTCTTTTTTAGCAATTTGAAGTCGGTTTTTAATTTTTTTAAAGTTATAATTATTTAGATGTCTTATTATTGTGTAATAAATTTAACACATTTAACATTCTTATATCTAAGATTATACATATTCAAAATGTCTATATTTTTAATCGATATTGATTGTCTTACTTCATGTCACCACACTCATAGTGAGCATACAATTGTGACATCATAGTATTATGACATTCGCAGTTGAAAACTTTGATAGTATTAGAAAGCTACTGCTATATATTGGAACGAAGTTCTTTATCGGACGGATATGGGTTATGGGGGGTGGGAGCTAGGCGACAAAAAGTGTAAGATTTTTTCGTCACTACCCCTTGTGTAGACGGCCTTGGCCAAAGAGAATATTGGGCTTGGCGGCGAAACAAGGAAGCGAGATGGAATAATATCCATCTCCCTCGCACTTTTTCTTATCTTGCCATGAAAGAAATGTTACTTTATTTCAAATGACGAATGATAATTCATTTATTTGTATTTGTTAATCAATAATATAATACGTACGTTTATCAATAATAATATACTACGCAAGGAACTTCATTCCAACCGAGTGTTCCACGACACACACGCATTATTTTATATTTTTAAATGGTACTAGGATTTTCTCCTGTATCGTGGAGGGCGTTTAAAAAACATAAGTTCTACAATGACAAACATCCGGACCCGTGCAGCAGTGATCCGTGCAGGATTCGAATCCGCGGCCCTCAGCGCCGTAATTCAATGCCAAGTCACTGCGCTTGCTATAGAGCTAACTATTATTACTATGGTTGAAACTTACATTGAGAACACTTACCGCCTTATTACAATAAACATGAGTCCATTTCACACGCGGTAGAAGTGGAACCTTCAGTAAAGGAGACCGAGATAATAGGGAACATTGTATATTGAATTCTATTGCTTTCTCTCGCAGGCTAAATCCTATCTTGTTTGTCCGCGATGAACTCCTAAACTACTAAGCTGATTGCAATGAAATTTTGCACACTGTGTGCGGTTTGGTCTGACTTGAGAGATAGGATAGTTTTTATCCCTAAAAGTGACCCTCAATATTTTTTATTACGAATTTAAGGATTTTTTCATAGGAAGGGTCGTCGGAGAGAGCAGAACAACGTCTGCCTGGCCAGCTAGTAGATGTATATGTTTGTCTCTTTTTAGAGTCGATTTTTCGTTTCATTGTGTATCACAAAGATTCTAAAGATGTTTCAACTTCAAAAATAGTTTGTAATTAGTTTCAGGTTTGAACTACAGTCTGTTTCGATTAAGAAATCCCGTTGCCAATATGCGAACTAAAACATAAAGTATGGAATTTGCCAGCAATATGTCAAATGTCGCGAAGACTGTGACGTCACAGATAAAGGGACCTATTAAATGAAAATGAGTCTTCTTAAACATAAAGACATAAAGACGTGTACTCCATTTGCATCTACACACATGATACATTACAATTAAATGAAAAAAAACAAACACTTACTAACATATACAAGATTATTTTAGAAGAGTAGCCAAATTTTAAACTTAAGTTCAAATATATAAATAATGATATTTCGATGTTGCCGTTTTTGAAACTACGAGTAAATAAGGTTTCTACTTTTATTTGAAATTATCCCAAATCGAATGTGATTTATGGGCAACAACTATGCGTACGCGCTCTCCTCTATGTGCAATTCAATTCACAACGTTTTTGCTGATAGATCAAGCTTTACGAATGTTTGCGTTCGTAATAAAATAGTAGGCGTTAGATATTTATGAATGACAATGAGTTGCATTATCACGCATTTTGTTTTTGAAAGATGAATAGGACATTTTCTTTATATATAAAAATTACGTGTCACGTTGTTTGTCCGCGATGGACTCCTAAACTACTGAACTGATTTCAATAAAGTTTAGTACACTGTTTGCATTTTGGTCCAACTTGAGAGATAGGATAGTTTTTATCCCGATAAATGACCCTCAAATTTTTTTATTGCGAATTTAAGGATTTTTATAGGAAGGGTCGTTGGAAAGGGTAGAACAACGTCTGCCTGTAGAGCTAGTATATATATATATATAATATTAGATTATACATTTACAATTTGAATATTTGGAGATATTTTTTAATTAATTTTCCTTCTCCATTTGCCTTTATTACTTATTCTAAGCCTTTTTTTACAAATTTGGCCAGTTATTGCAAAATAACCCTGTATATAAAACATAGATAAACCTAAATATATTAAACCATATCTGAACTAGAGATCATCAATAAACCACGTTTTATAATTTATCGGATTATTTTTAATTAATTTTAAACAATTAATCAATTAATAGATAGTGGTTAAGGATGCTCTGTTACCATTACCGTTACATCCTATCACAAGTCCACTGCTGTACATGTAGATTCTTTTTAGGGTACATATTTAGGGCTACTCTACCCTAGAATACTAAGAAGTCTACTCTACTCTGGAATTTCTTACCCGAAGATATACGAAAAGCTCCAATTAAATGTTCGTTCAAGTAATTCATTCGTGAATACCTTTAAACAAGACATCGTTTCATGGTAAGAATGATTTTATATTATGTTATATACATAATATAGTATGTATGTATATATAAAACGCGTTTTTAGATAGAACGCGTTTTCCCTAGTTAATACTAGTTTTTATTAAGTGCCTTTGTGAAAACTAGAAATACCTAGTCAAAACTGCAATTTACCACTGATATATTCGATTTTCAGATAAAACTATTGTCACTCCGAGCTTTAATTAAAACTAGCACTATAGAAACTAATTTGGAATTGAAAACAAGATAGATATACTTACTAAATATGTATTAAAAAGATCTAGGACACAGTCATGCTCCTAGTAAAAATAATAATCTTACACTAAAGCATCATTTTAGGGAACAAAAACAAAAGTAGTTGTCAAGGTGACAATATTAATTAAAAGTAAATAATCGAACAAGTCAACAGGATACGACCCTAAAATTTAAAAAAAGGAACATTGATTGTTAAAGAACATTTGTTAACATACAATAAAAAATAATCGGACAATCATAAAATTACAAAAACAGTGGTAGAGCCAGGCGGCAGCTTTTGCTGTCGCACGGATGGGCCGGCTCGAACCGGGGTGGTACCACGACCTCACAGAATACCAGCGTGAAGTAGAGGTTTACCTCTGCGTTTCGCTTGGTGAGTGCAGGTGGCCGGAGGCCCTTTTTACTGGAAATGAGGCATTTTATCTTAGTCCTCACGGGTGACAACGCATCTGCATTTTGATTCGCAAACGAGGATAGATGTAGATGTCTATGGGCCGCAGCAACCACTTACCATCAGGTGGACTGTGTGCTCGTTTGTCACTCTTATCCTATAAAAAAAAGGATGAGGATCTACTTGTTATTGCAAGACAAACTATCGTGGAATTTTGAGTTACAAAGGTAACCATTTTTCATGCAGAGACATCTTTTTGTCTTACGTCCTTTCTTGCATACGCAGCGCACAATTCACAATTCCTATGGCTGCATCCTTAGCAACAGTACTCAAAGGTAAATTTGTATTCGGAAGATCTTCTTCATACAAATATTTTTCTTTGCACTTGTCGAATTCTGACCTGAAAAGCACATTCAAATAGTTTTTACCATTGAGTTATATGTACTACGTATTAGAGAAGCCATTTCAAACAAAAACTGTGTCCTAGTCTTTGTTTTCGCGCATGCGCGGGAGTAGTAGTCGCGCATGCGCGAAGACTTAAATTTGATATAAAATAAGATATTAATATAAAATAAATATAAGAATTTAATATAAAATATCTTAATGTCATCTAAACAAACATGTTATATTTCTAAATAAAATGTAATAATAATTATTTTATGGAATTCACAAATCTTCAATTTACGCAATATTTAGTTTGTACGGATTGCACTACAGTTCAGTTGAACATAGTCAACGTTCGGAATGGCTTCTCTAGTACGTAGTACATAATATAACTCAATGGTTTTTACCTAACAGCGATATCGTTATATAATAAAACAACTAAGCAATACATAGGTACATAATTGTAATATAATTTGTCGAGCATTCAATATTTCGTTCCAATTTTGTGAAAACTCTGATCATCCTTTTGAAGAACCACTCCGACTATATTACGTAGATCTACTTTTGCTCTGTCAACGTAGTCAGTATTAGCTGACCCGGCAAACGTTATTTTGCCATAATATATATTATTTCTAGGAAATATATTTCAGTTTTAAAAATCGCGATTAAAAAACAGGGGTTGATCGTAGAAAGGTGAAAATTTGAATTTTTATGTATTTTTCAATGCTAAATCATAATAATATAAAAATAAAAATTTGTTAAAAAAATAAAAAAATATTTAGGGGTGGGTCACCCCTATGATTTAGGGGTTTGAAACATAGCTTGAAAAATATTCTCAGACCTATCCGATATGCACACAAAATTTCATACAAAAAAGGTTCAGCCGTTTCGGAGGAGTTTGGTAACAAACACTGCGACACGAGAATTTTATATATTAGATTGTCACCGATTTCTACTGGAACGTGTATTGCATCTGAAGCCAATGACATTATCTGGGTCTATTTTTTAAGTTTTGATGTGCTGTTTCTCTGGATTCCTTTATTTGTCGTTTCACATTTGTTACAACTTCGAGGTCTTTGCCATTTGGTGGTATTACTTATAATAGAAAGCATCTACGATGGTAGAGCCTCTTAGAGGCTCTACTGTCGTACATGCTTCAGCTTCCATATGATATTGACTTCTGCTGCGATTGGCGATTCTCCACTTATTTTTTTAACTTTCTGTGTCTTTTTTTTGGCTCCGGTTATAATCTGATGCCGTCCACTAGCTACAGGCTTAGTTTCTACGTTATCTGTACTATCCGTCATATTTATTTTATTTAACACATTTTCGAAATCATCTTCATCTCGTATATCCTCAATAACATCTTGAGGCAAAGTCAAAGTCATAAGCCCTAGTCGCCGTTCTATACCAAACATTGCTTTGTATGGTGACTGTATAATATCGGAATGAAGTGCCCGAATTTTCATAAACTGTACAAATCAAATACCATTTAACCGATTTATAGTGTGATTATCTTGCATCCATGAAACCACCATTTTCTCTATGTCTTGGTTAGCCCTTTCAACAGATCCTTGGCTTTGACTGTGTCTTGGCTTTCCATGGACCAGTTTACACTCGGGCCAAAATGAAAGGAGCTCATTTATGATAGAATTTACAAATTTTCTGCCGTTATCGGAGTGTAAGATACAAGGAGCACCAAATGTCAAAAGTATATCAGTCAACTGATACGCCACCTCCAATGCTCTCTTACTTTTCAGTGCACGCAACAAAACAAATTTTATCAAATGGTCCTGATACACCATTATAAACTAAAATACCCGATCTTCTTAAGTTTGCAACCCTTACGAACACTTACTCTCGGAAACGGCTCCAACGATTTTCATGAAATTTAGTATGCAGGGTGTTTCGGGGGGTGATAATTCGATCTATTTAGGATTCATTTTTAGGAAATGTCTTTTTATCCGTGGTAATGAAAAACTGCTAAAACATCATTAGAATACAAAGGTAAATTTCGCCACTACCTACAAGGTTATAATAGCTCAGGTGGAAATTTGGTGGTCCTCCGGGATCAGAAGACCCCGGTTTGAGTTCAGATGTCTGTCCAAGCCGATGATTATATTTTCCCTTTTTTTCAAGTTCCTTCTTTTGTGAGAAAAACTATTATTGGGAACCCCTTTATCAACGCGTCTAATGTGTATCTAAGTATATTTAAAAAAAAACACGAAAAAATTACCGAGCTTTAAAAAAATAATACGATAGTATGGTAAAGAAACCGACATTGTGCAAATATTTTTATCCTATTGGCGATGTTTCGGTACAAAGATAAAAGTCAAATCAATAACTCTTTATAGATAATCAACTTAAACATAAACTGAAAAATATGACTCTTCCTGACATCTGTTGGCGAGGCGAGGAGAGTAATAAAACTATTATTTTTTAAATTGAAATATAATTTGCTAAAACACGATAAAAAAATACAGGTCATTCAGGTGCTACTCAATCAATTAAATAATCTTTAATTGGAGTGCTTAGGGATGTTCCGGCGGCATGAAAAATTACACAAACTATCGATAAAAATATGTAAAACATTAAAATGAATAGCGTTGCTTCCTTCATTAATAACTTTACGAGCGCAATCATAACATCCTGTTATAAATCAAATGCAATCATTATATATATAACAAAAACAAGTGTACCGTTTAATGGGTTAATCTTTAAACTCAGTCTATGTATGTTTGTTAAACAAAGTCATAGGTTACACCGTTAAGTCATTAGTAATATATTAGCTGGTCAGGCAGATTTGTTCTGCCCTTTCCGACGACCCTATGTCCTTTAAAATGTCTAAATTTGCAATAAAAATATTGAGGGACGCTAATCAGAATAAAAACTATCCTATCTCTTAATTTGCAGCAACACATTTACAAAATTTCATTAAAATCGGTTGAGTTGTTTCGGAGTTCATCGCGGACAAATAATGTGACACGTAATTTTTATATACAAAGGTATCGATAAAGAAATTATAATGAGAAGAAAGTATAACAGACAACGAAGCTAGCCTCTGAAAAATAGGTATACCCTCGTTTAGGGGCATAAAACATGGAAGCCCAAAGATTATTATTATTATCTGGGTTATGTATTTAGTTTTCTCATCTGGTTGGGCTGTTTAAATAAATAATTGTAAACTAAAGATATAAATATCAATAAAATAAAATAAATACATAAAAAATACATAAATAAATAAAACCCAAACAGATGGAAGCCCTCGGCAGGGGAGGCCAAACGGCCGAAGGTTGCAGAATATATCTCGCGAGTGCATTAAAATAATCCTGAAGTAAATGTCACAATAACAGTGTGTAATCTTATTTTTTTTTTTCATAGAGTATCGTGGCTTATCAAACAATAAATGAAAACTCGGTCATTATTAATTCGATATGTCATGTCAAACCTCAAATAAATTTAAAAAATTAAATTTGATGGAACGAAGAAGAGCCATGCTGTAGATACATTATGGTTGTAGCACGAATGGGTCGGCTCGATCGAGGTAGGACTACGCTATCTCAGAAAACCAGCGTAAAATAGCATCTCACACCAGCGTATAATAGCATAAAAGATAACGATCTAGAGTAGTCGCTTTTAACCTGTTATTGGTTAGTCCACTGAAAAGGGTCAAATAATAAAAAAAAGTAAAAAGACATTGTTATCCTTGTAGAAATTATCGTCACTATTTTTATTTTTTTCATCAATATTAAAAGAAACGCGTGAACTTTTGGGTTTTTCAATTTTTTTTAAAGTACTTTTAAAGTTCCAATATTTCTTTTTATAGGATAAGGGCGACAAACGAGCACACAGTTCACGTGACGGTAAGTGGTTAATGCGGCCCACAGACATCTACATCTAACCTCGATTACGAACCAAAATGCAGAAGTATTCTTAGGGATTCTAGGTATTCTGAGGGAGTAATTCTCACAATATTTAATGGCATTCAAATCCTATATAAACTATAACACTACAAAACTTTCATCCCTTGTTTTACCACACTAATAGGTACAAATTTCTTCACATTTAATTTGAGAGTAAAAAGTTACTTAAAAATTTCATCCCTTGTTTTTTGACGCTAAGAGGTACAAATTCCTGCTTATGAAGATTAATGCACCCTCGAAAATAATTACTAAAAACATGACGCGTAAAATACATAAAAAACTGCATATTTGAAAACCTCTTATATTAGAAGTCTGTTAAAAAATTACAATGTTGTCAGAACGGAAAATTCTTAATGGAGTAAAAAATAAATATTTTTATAGCGAAAATAAATGGGAATTCATCCCAATGTGCTAGAAATATTTACTGAACAACGGACCTCATATTTTCAAACAAATTCAATATTACGCAATTGCGATTCATTGTAAAACGCAAATGTTTAATTTTTTAATTTGACAAACGAGAATTCAGTCCACCTGATAGTAAGATAAGGCCGTAGTCCATAGATATCTACATCTATCCTCGATCAAGAAACTAAATGCATGTAAATGTGCTGTCGCTCCCAAGCGTAACAGTAAAAAAGGTAAAAACACTCAACGTACGAAACTTCCATTAGGGAGCAAAATATAGGTGCGTTGTCACCCTCTAAAGAACAATAGCGTAAAATAGCAACTTAATGCTGCTGTGTTTCGTATGGCGAGTGTAGAGAACCGTAAACCTTACTGGAAAAGAGGAATTCCATTTTAGTTCTGACGGCTGACAACGCATCTGCATTTCGATTGGTAAACGAGGATAGATGTAGATGTCTATGGACCACAGCAACCCCTTACCATCAGGTGGACTGTGTGCTCGTTTGTCATCGTTGTTCTACAAAAAAAAAAGAATTATATGAAATTCAGCGCTGAGAATCGCTGGCTTGAAACACGCACGGAATAAGTATTTGTACGGCTTATAAGTAATTTTTACGTACTATTTATGTATCTCACCTGCCTCCACGTCCATGATACGATACAGAAGAAAATTCTAGCGGGGGTAACGTTTTAATAAAAAAAAAACTTATCTAAAATGTGGAAATACAGAAAAGACTGAGAAAAATAAAGTATGGTCCAGGTTTTTTTTAATAAAAAACGATTAATAAAGTAATTTCTTTTTTTTTCAGCAATATGTCGACCGGACTGCGGCTCGCCAGGCTCATGTGTGGCGCCTAATATGTGCCGGTGTCCCAATGGTATAGAAGCGCCTTCTTGTGGCAATGGCGGAGGCTTCTATCCTTATTCCGGTGAGATATGAATTTATCCATACTACATACATACATATACATAGATACAAATAAATAAAATTGACGTGTCTGTTTCTAATATCGAAATGTTTTTAAACAGCTTTTTACTAAACGCATAGGAAAATATATACGGTACTTATTACAAAAACACAATTTTTAAAATGTTTGTCTGTCTGTTTGTTCCAGCTAATCTCTGAAACGGCTAGACCAATTGTGACGGTACTTTCACTGGCAGATAGCTAATGTTATAAGGAGTAACTTAAGCTACTTTTATTTTAGAAAAAGAATTAGGGTTCCGCGCAAAAAAATTAAAACACATAAAATTCAATCGTAATAAATTTGCCCACGTGGGAAAAATCGCGGGAAACAGTTAGTATTAAATATAAAAATACTTGAAGACTACTTTATTGATTTATTCTAAAAATATTAGACGAAGCACATTTTGTGCTGAAACAAAGTTCCATTATTACTGATAAGGGATATGTGTATGATTTCGTTTCATATAGGTTATATTTTCTGTTTATTTGGGGTCTTTGAAAATAGCAATGCGCACCACATTTTATGTTTGTCATTTTGTCAACAGCAAGAACCAGAGGAGGGTGTCGCCGCATCTGTATGAACGGTGGTACATGCACCAATGGAACTTGTGCTTGTGCACCCGGATGGAGCGGGGAATTCTGTACTGAACGTGAGTAAAACTAATTTAAGCGTATCTTATTAATTTTTCATTTATAATAGGCCATTGCTGGATTGCTATCCTACCTAATGGTATGTAGTTACTAAAATCAAAGCCTACTCACTCATGACTTGAACTTAGGTATCATTATCCTCATCTGTACAGCTCTACAAAAGTCGACTGTGGAACGTCCACCTCCCCCCCCCCCCCCCCGCCAGCAATGCGGCCCTGAGCCACATGTATTCATCGACTTCGTCGTCACTCAATCTAGTGGGGGGCCGCCGTACACTTCCCCATCGATTGTTACTTAGGTATAATAATGGGCAAATAACTTGAGTACTTATTTAGTTTATTGTGCTGATTTTTGTGGGTAAGCGGTTCCGGGCGCATGCTCAAGTCTTTGTCGGCGTACGTTGTAAACGGGGGGGGGGGGGGGGGGGGGGGGGGAAAGACTCGCTGGAAAATGAATCATTCCTCTTCTTTGCTGTACGCAGTACGCACGATAAAGCAAACCGTTTGGTTTGAATGTGTGGTGTGTTGACAATAGGGAATCTTTATCGAGCCTCTGGTAGGATGGCGTATTTATTTTTCAAAAAGAAACCTAAAATGTCAAAAGGGACCGAAATTCGATGCAATCGACGTCCGGGCTTTTCGCCCTCGCCGATAAAAAGTTCAGATCTGAACGGTTAAGATCAATAGCAGTTCCTTAAATCATAGCAAGAATATCCAACTGTCTTGAAATTTCAAGAGAGGGGAGATACTAGACACGCAAAAATGACACGTTTTCAAGTCTAATAGTTTGTAGCTATGGTGAGTCCTAAAGTGGCTTGAAACGGTGCGTCGCCCTTTTCTCTTTCGAACTTAGCTGACACTGCCGTGTGTCTAGCCGCCTTTAAAGAAATAAACAAAAATATTAAATCTTCAACCTGCGTTTTCTTCTAACTAGGGTTCGAACTTCGTCAGCGCTTATTATATTGTTAATTGCAGTTATAAGTGCTGATTTAACACGTGCTCGCCGGTGAAGAAAAAGTCAAGAAACCTGCATGTTTGAGAACTCGAAGACAAGTGAAGTCCCTCAATACGCACTGGGGTAGCGTGGCGGATTTTCCTTGCCCTACAACCCTCCTAGGAATGAGAGAAGGCCTGTGCCCAGAAATATGACTTATATAGGCTACTTTTTACTTCTATTAGTTAGCTGATATATTAGAAGGTTATGAGAATGTTCTCTTGTGTTCGCGCATTTATTTCTCCATAAAGATAATGTTATGTTAAAATCATTATACTATTTTAGAAAACAAATTCTTAAAAAATCTTTTAAAAAATTATTTACGTATCATTAAGATAACACTTTGTCACACAGCGATCTGTCGCGAGCCGTGTCTTCATGGCGGCCGCTGTATCGCACCGGACAGGTGCGTGTGTTTCCACGGACTGTCCGGCACGAGGTGCGAGATCGACCGAAGAACAGGTGAGTTGTCTGATGCACAATGAATTTTGTTTATAAATAAATTATTAATAAATTATTATATATTCTTAGCGTGAAATTATAAATGAAGTGGGTATATCTTTGATTTTAAATTACCGTATTGTGTTGATAATTTTTTTTTTAATTAAATGAAGTATAAAAAAACGAAAGATCATACAGTTCATCTTATGTTAAGTGGTTGTCAACAATAGGCGGGTACATAATATGTATATCATCAATTTAGATTAAAAATGTAGATGCGTTGACACCGCGAAAATGGAGTAAACGGAGTTTTCTGCTCTGGTCACTGTCATACGAATCGCAGAAGCAACATGTTATTTTACGTTGGTATACTATGTAAAGCCCTTTCGGAAACCGGCTTGTTCGGGAGGCTGGAAGTCGTCAAGTCTGCGCGCGAGACGATTCGTAATGACTCTCGAAAACAGCACGTAGACGCGGCTCAGAAGGGAAATCGGTCTGTAGTTCTTCAAGAGAGCGTTGTCACCTTTCTTGAAGAACAAGACCACCGCACTTCTGCTCCACGCCTCCGGTGTAATGCCACCATGGAGGACGGAATTAAAGAGCTTCTGAAGGATTTCAAGTACCGGTCTTCCACCCGCTTTCAGAAGCTCCGCTGTAATTCCATCCTCGCCTGGGGCCTTACCGTTTTTAAGGTGCTGGAGAGCCATTCTAATCTCGCTCAGACCGACGTCCGGGATATCTTCGGAATAGTGTCGGATGAGACTCGCTCTTGGATCGTTACTCACACTTGCGTGTGGCTCCAACGATGACGTGTACAGCTGCCCATAGAACCTCTCAATCTCACTCAAAATCTCAGGTGTCCCGGAAACGATGCTGCCACACTCTGTCTTCAGCTTTAACAGTTGGCTCTTTCTGGCAGACAGATCTCTGGCAAAGACTTTGGAGCCTTGGTTCCGCTCGATCGCTTCTTCAATACGAGCTGTATTGAAGTTGCGTAAGTCCCGCCGCATGCATTTGGAGATCTGTCTGTTCAGTTGCCTGTATGCTGTCAAGTCTGTTGAAGAATGTAGCCTCATCTCCCGTCTAACAGCCATGAGATTAAGAGTGTGATCGGAGAGTTTTTGTGTTCTTCTGCGGCGGGTCTTGCAGAACTTAGCTCCGACCGCATGGACAGTTTCCACGAGCTTGTCATTCATATCGTCCATAGACCACATACGCACGCACTAAGACCCGAGAGCAAACCGGTTTCTTGACTGACGGCGAGCGCGGTACAATGCGTGCATCACAACATTATGATGTATGACATATTTATTACGAATAACAATTATTATATGTTTGTTGATGGCATCGGTATACGGTAAAGCTGTATAGCTTATGTTTATGCCGTAAAATATCAATTTAAATATTGTCAAATTATTATCAAATAAATAAATAAATAAATAATAATAATAATAAACTAAAAAAAATGCACTGTATTTTTGTTCTACGTTGAAGATGACTAGACTCCGTTGAGTAGATTGTTGTTGTTGATTATTTTGCAGATTTGGTAGACAAATTTCCTGACGTTTTTCCCTTTACATGATTCTTGATACAACTGTGCAATGTTTTAGGTATTAGTGTTATTATTTCTTAGAAGTCCGAAGAGTACAATTTGCCACTATGTCTGGCGTATGTGGATTATGAGAAAGCCTTTGATTCCGTCGAAATTTGGGCGGTGCTGCAGTCCCTTCAGCGGTGCCAAGTTGACTGTCGGTATATCGAAGTGCTGAAGTGTTTGTACAGCAGAGCTACGATGGCTATCCGAGTACAGAACCAGAGTACGAAACCTATCCAACTGCAGAGAGGTGTAAGACAGGGTGACGTCATATCCCCGAAACTCTTCACCGCTGCATTGGAAGACGTTTTCAAGCTTCTGGACTGGAAAGGATACGGTATCAACATCAATGGCGAGTACATCACTCACCTTCGATTTGCCGACGATATAGTCCTTATGGCAGAATCGCTGGAGGACCTAAGCACTATGCTCAATGACCTCAATAGTGTTTCCCAACGGATAGGTCTTAACATGAACATGGACAAAACAAAGATCATGTTTAATGTCCATGTCACACCTATGCCGGTAGTTGTTGGGAACACTAAGCTCGAAGTTGTTGACGAGTATGTTTACCTGGGACAAATAGTCCGATTAGGTAAGTCCAACTTCGACCGAGAGGTCAATCGACGGATTCAACTCAGTTGGACAGCGTTCGGGAAATTACGGCACATCTTCTCGTCAGGTTTACCTCAAAACTTGAAAACGAGACTGTACACCCAGTGCGTGTTGCCAGTGATGACATATGGAACTGAGACGTGGTCCTTCACTGCTGGCCGGATGAGGAAGCTCAAGGTCGCTCAGCGAGCTATGGAGAGGGCTATGCTCGGAGTTTCTCTGCGTGATAAACTCAGAAATGAGGATATCCGCAGTAGAACCAGAGTGACCGACATAGCCCAACGGATTAGTAAGCTGAAGTGGCAATGGGCCGGCCATATAGCTCGAAGAACCGACAACCGATGGGGAAGAAAGGTTCTCGAGTGGTAGCCTCGTACCGGTAGGCAAAGTGTAGGGCGTCCCCCCACTAGATGGAGTGACGACCTGGTAAGATATGCAGGAAGTCGATGGATGCAGGTGGCTCGGGACCGTGCTTTGTGGCATTCTTTGGGGGAGGCCTATGTTCAGCAGTGGACTTGTGAAGGGCTGTAATGATGATGATGATGATGATACTATGTAAGTGTGATCCTTCCCGGCTGAGCTGATTTATTCCTAATGCGGTCATAATGCAGCTGCACATACATTTTGTCGCAGCTTCTACAACTTATTGCTTATTATGGTTGCAGTACGCATGGGTCTGTTTGACCGGGAAAGGACCACGCTTTCACAGAATACCAGGGTAAAATATCAGCTTAATGCTACTGTGTTTCGTGTTGAGAGTGTGTTTCACTTACCGGATACCCTTGTACTGGACACGAGGTATTTCGTCGTAGTCCTCAGAGGTGACGACGCATTTGTATTTTGATTTTTAATCGAAGATAAATCTAGTAGATGTCTATGGCCCACAGTATCCACTTACCATCAGGTGGACTGTGTGCTCGATTGAGAGTGCACAATATTGCCACTAAAGAAGTATTATTACCATTTTTTTTGCAAACATTTATTACATCTTTTGCTGTAGGGGGAATTAGATGTTATTACCACGCCTGGTCAACGGATTAGCGCTACCAGTAGCTTTGACGATGCTCCTCGTCTTTGTTACGGGTATTGTGCTATCGACATTATGCGGAATGATTATACTGTTCATCTACCGGCGGATATGAGATGAAGTAGACGAGAGTGATGAAATCTATATTGTGCGGATCGCAGGGCCGTGCTACACTGAAACGCGTGGTGCGCTGTGCACGGGCGCATTGGAGGGCGTGGTGTGCACCAAACAGCTGTGCTGCGCCACCGTGGGTGTGGCCTGGGGACACCCCTGCGAGCGTTGCGCTGACCTCGACTGCCCCACTGGGCACCTGCGCAACCTCGCCACCAAGGAGTGCCAGGTACCTGTTGCTCAGAAGCCTTCTGGCTTTCCTTTCTTTACAGCCTGTAAAAGTTCACTGTTATACATTGCCCCATAGATTGCCTCATAGGGGGCTTTTGCCATAGTGATCACGGTTGGCGAGCGAGTGGTTAACCGCAGTTTTTTATTATTATAAGTTGTTATTAGAAAGATGCTGCAGTCAATCAACTGTTTCAATTTCCCTCTGTCGACTCTTACGACACCCACGGGAAGATATAGGGTAGTGGATATTCTTACACCGCCACTACATTTTTTACATTTTTCTACGTGGTAGAGCCATGCTGTAGCTATACTAGTAGTATAGTTGAAGCACGAATAGGTTGGTTCGACCGGGGAAGGACCACGCTCTCACAGAATACTAGCGTAAAATAGCAGCTTAACGCTGCTGTGTTTCGTATGGTGAGTGTAAAGAACCGAAGACCCTTTTTACTGGAAACGTGGCATTCCATCTTAGTCCTCACGGGTGACAAGGCATCTGCATTTTGATTCGCAAACAAGGATAGATGTAGATGTCTATGGGCTACAGCAACCACTTACCATCAGGTGGGCTGTGTGCTCGTTTGTCACCCTTATCTTATAAAAAAGACATGGCATTTGATATTGAATTAATATTAATTTGTTGATGACAAGATAGAGTTATCGTAGGATCTCCATTTATTGAAGACCTAAAGTCGTACAATAGATTATGGAAGTTTGATGGTAAGTGCTTGTATTTAAGCCAAAAGGGTTGTGATAGCTAGAGGTTAAGCGTTGGATGGTGGCATCTGAACCACCTTATCCTATCCTGGTCAATTGGTAGACAGAAACGATGCTCCACCACTTTATACTTTCCAGACAAAATATGAAAAGTTGACTACTTATTGATAAAAAGGACTTTTATCAACTACGTGTTCCAACATATACATATCAACAACATATTATATGTTTATCGAAATTAATTATTAACTTGACTAAGTGGTAGGTCTGTATAGGAATCTGTCTCGGTAGGCACCGCACTCTTACCTACATCTGCCGCCAAGAGAGATTGATCAAACCTGATGAGATTGTTAATAGAATCAGGCGTTACTTTGCGGAAATCCATTATAATGGGGTTGTTATAATTTAATTTGCTTAATTCCGCATAAAAAAAGAAAGAAAATGATGTGTCCTGCCCAGTTTTAAGGGGGCCTCCCACCCTCCCTCAATCGCGCACACTATACCTGTCGCCGTCAATCCCAGCACTACCATCCCCAGCACCACCACACTAGGCCCGACACACCACTCTCGAACGCAAGAAACACGTGTTTCGCCTTTACACGAGGTATGCTCACGTGAAGTAGACTCTGCGGAGGCTGGCCGCTAAGTAAGTAACAAGCGGTCAGCCTCCGCAGAGACAGGACGACGCAGGACACTACATTTTCTTTCTTTACGTGGAATTAAGCAAATTAATTTATAACAACCCCATTGATGAGATTAGGCAAACGAGCATGCGGCTCACCTGATGGTAAGTGACTACCGTCGCCCATGAACAACCGCAACACCAGGGGAATTGCAGATGCGTTGCCGGCTTTTAAAAAAGGAGCAGGCTCTTTTCTTGAAGGTCCCTAAGTCGTATCGGTCCGGAAAAATCGCTGGTGGCAATCGATTCCACAACGAAGTTGTGCGTGGAAGAAAACTTCTTCTAAATCGCACAGTCGTGGATCGCCAACCATACAGATGGCCCGGATAGTATCGCGAGTTTTGTCGCGATGTGCGATGGTGAAATTCTATGTTCAGGTCTGAAGTGCATAGAGGGTCAGTACAAGGCATTCCATCTTAGTCCTCAGAGGCAACCACGCGTTTGTAGTCTTTTACGTTGGCTTCAGGTGTCCTTGGACTGTAGCAGCCTGTTACTATCAAATAAACGTGCAAGTTCATTTGTCACTTTAGTTTTATAAAAAAAAAAAACATAAATTTAACGAACGATTCTTGGCATGTTTAAAGTGATTTTATCATTATGATCGCCCTTTGTTGTTTCTACTCTATATAATAACGCCCTATGATCTTCTCTTTCAGGATATTGACGAATGTGCCGCTGTACCGGGGCTCTGTGAAGGAGGTCGTTGCATTAATTCCATTGGATCATTCTCTTGCGAATGTCCGCCGGGACAAAGAAGACACAGGGTCTCAAACAACTGCGAGGACATCGACGAATGCGAGGACCCCGATATTTGTCCGGTATGTTGATTTTATTAGTTGTATATTATTTTATGATCCCAATGATATATTATTATATGCCTCATGGTCTAGTGGTCGTGAACGCAATATCTGATCTAGAGGTCCCGTCTTCGAATCCCAGATCGGGCAAAAATCGGTTTTTGGATTTTTGTATAAAGAAATTCTCAGTAACAGTGTTTCATCAACGTCCCTCGGAAAGCAGCTGAAGTCCTGTTTCCGCGCCTTATCTCTCTCCAGCCGTGTCGTGTTTCCGTCCCATCGGACTATGAGAGTGAGGATATAGAGAGTGCACTTGTGCTTGCGCATACACTCAGGAGTTGATACTGGCAGCCGTGACCGAAATTCAATGTAGGACGGAAGGAAGGAATGGAAGACATTATTATTATTGTTATGGGTATACACAGTAATCGGTGAAGGTTGTATAGTTTATTGTATATATTATATCCAATATATACAAATACCGGACATATCAATAATTTGATAAACTTTGTCATAAAATAGCCAAACATTCTAGAAATTAAAGAAATCAAATATCTCAAATATCATTCATACATTGTAGATAAGATCTTCATATAAACTATCATGTGAAAATCATATGTGTTTATATCTATAATATAAAAACGAATCGCTTAATGTGTTGCTAAGCGCAAATCTCGAGAGCAGGTGAACCGATTTTGCTAACTCTTTTTTTTTTATAATATTCCTTGAAGTACGAAGATGTTTCCCACGGAGATAAACATTTAAAAAATTGCCTGAAAAATTCTAAAAACAACACTTTTCTATATTCCCATAACTCTTCCAATTTTTAAACGATATTACCACAATTATTTCTTCAGCGGCTGCAACGCGCCGGGTACCAGCTAGTTAGTAATAAATATTTTTTGGTTACAGAATGGAAAGTGCGTTAATACGGAGGGGGATTATTATTGTCTGTGTAACCCCCATTTCATACCAAGCCCGGACAAGAAGTTTTGTATTGGTAAGTAAAATTACTTTTTTTTATCATAAATTAGATTTTTATAACAATTGTAAAGAAGCAATTATTAAAGAAAAAGTAATAGTAATTTTATATGAAACATTTCGTATAATATTTATGACATTCTCGCCAGTTTTTTTCATTCACGACAAACGTTATTGATATCGTTCAGATACATTTTTCTATGACTTCTTAAATAAATGCCTTTTTTGGATTGAGAGTTCTTTCTTTATGTAACCACGTAGATACATGTATCATTTTAATATCAGAAAACTACTTCAATTTATCATTGTAGCGTGCATTTATGTACGACGTTTAATCATATTATAAACAGAGTTGGTCCCAATATGTTCCCTTATGGAACCCTAAAATTAGCACTGTGATTATATTCGTTATGTTTTTTGATCAATTTAAGAATTAAAGAAATCATTAATTCTTTTAACGGTAGACATTGAATAACACTACTTCTATGAATTTTATCCCTAAGACCAGTGGTTCTTAACAGGTGGTCCATAGACATCATACAATTGTCTTACTTTTTGTTCTTCTCTAATTTTTGTTACATTTTGTATTTAGAAAATTTGTTAACGTACTAAAACGTATTTTCAAAGCAAATAAACTTGTTAGGCAGGAGTTAAAGATTAAGGGCATATTTAATGTCCCTTCACATAACATTACTTGAGTCGCAAGTAAAAACTGACTGACAGAAGCCAAAGATCGAGATCACTGGCGTATTCTGGAGGAGACCTCAATTTTCACCACTTGAGGGGTTCATGCATTTAATGTATAATTAAAAACATAAATGAAGATGTTATGAAATTTATTATTTAACTATGCAGTTTAGAAATGAAAATAAAATTAATGTAACAATTATTTTTAAATTATTATATTGTATGTATGCAATGCATGAAATAAAGTCTTTTATATTTTATTTTTAAATCTAATTTTCAGACGGCCGCGTGAGCAGTTGCTACACGTACCTGAGCGAGACGGGCGAGTGCGGCGAGCGGCTCGGCGTGCCGCTGTCCAACCGCGACTGTTGCTGCGGGTACAACATGGGCCGCGCCTGGGGAGACCTGTGCACGCCTTGCCCACCACGCGGCTCCAGTGAGTTATCTGCCTTCATAACACTTGTGGTGTCGCATGTAGCGCTTAGACTTGTTCTGTTGGTAAACAATTAGTAGTGCCTAACGCGAGTTCCACAAAAGTATTCGAATGACTTCTTCGAGCTAACGTCATAGGTATCGATAAGCGAAGACAAGCGAGTGAGGTTACAATCGAAACTAAGTTTTCGATTTGCGTTTACTCACCGTGAATGGCGTTCGTTCCTTTTCTTAGACGCCCATTACACAGTAGGTTTTACTGTCAGTTTTACCACAATTATGGTTGTGATTGACGAATAACCTACCGTGTAATGCGGTGATTGATGGTTGCATGAAATTGATTGACAAATATTTGGATATTTGGATTTTTACAGTCAGCCAACGCTTAAACAGCAATCTAGGCGGACGCAGAATATAGTGAAGAGGCGGCTTCCACGCCCTCGCGCAGCCAGAAAAAATATTTTTAAATTTTGAGGCTCAGTCCGAGTTTTTTTTAGATACGGTGTTACCAAGACCAGTAACTTATCAAAACAAGCCTCTTTCATGCGAAAATAATTTTCATAGTCTTTTCCTCTTTTGAACCCGTATGTCAGTCAATAAGTTTATCATCATCATTTCATCATTACAGCCCTTCACAAGTCCACTGCTGAACATAGGCCTCCCCCAAAGAATGCCACAAAGCACGGTCCTGAGCCACCTGCATCCATCGACTTCCTGCATATCTTACCAGGTCGTCACTCCATCTAATGGGGGGACGCCCTACACTTCGCTTGCCGGTACGAGGCTGCCACTCGAGAACCTTTCTTCCCCATCGGTTGTCGGTTCTTCGAGCTATATGACCGGCCCATTGCCACTTCAGCTTACTAATCCATTGGGCTATGTCGGTCACTCTGGTTCTACTGCGGATATCCTCATTTCTGAGTTTATCACGCAGAGAAACTCCGAGCATAGCCCTCTCCATAGCTCGCTGAGCGACCTTGAGCTTCCTTATCCGGCCAGCAGTGAAGGACCACGTTTCAGTTCCGTATGTCATCACTGGCAACACGCACTGGGTGTACAGTCTCGTTTTCATGTTTTGAGGTATACCTGACGAGAAGATGTGCCGTAATTTCCCGAACGCTGCCCAACCGAGTTGAATCCGTCGATTGACCTCTCGGTCGAAGTTGGACTTACCTAGTCGGACTATTTGTCCCAGGTAAACATACTCGTCAACAACTTCGAGCTTAGTGTTCCCAACAACTACCGGCATAGGTGTGACATGGACATTAAACATGATCTTTGTTTTGTCCATGTTCATCTTAAGACCTATCCGTTGGGAAACACTATTGAGGTCATTGAGCATAGTGCTTAGGTCCTCCAGCGATTCTGCCATAAGGACTATATCGTCGGCAAATCGAAGGTGAGTGATGTACTCGCCATTGATGCTGATACCGTATCCTTTCCAGTCCAGAAGCTTGAAAACGTCTTCCAATGCAGCGGTGAAGAGTTTCGGGGATATGACGTCACCCTGTCTTACACCTCTCTGCAATTGGATAGGTTTCGTACTCTGGTTCTGTACTCGGATAGCCATCGTAGCCCTACTGTACAAGCACTTCAACACTTCGATATACCGAGAGTCAACTTGGCACCGCTGAAGGGACTGCAGCACCGCCCAAATTTCGACGGAATCAAAGGCTTTCTCATAGTCCACATACGCCAGACATAGTGGCAAATTGTACTCCTCGGACTTCTGTACAATTTGCCGTAGGGTATGTATGTGGTCTATGGTGCTAAAGCCCTTTCGGAAACCGGCTTGTTCGGGAGGCTGGAAGTCGTCAAGTCTGCGCGCGAGACGATTCGTAATGACTCTCGAAAACAGCACGTAGACGCGGCTCAGAAGGGAAATCGGTCTGTAGTTCTTCAAGAGAGCGTTGTCGCCTTTCTTGAAGAACAAGACCACCGCACTTCTGCTCCACGCCTCCGGTGTAATGCCACCATGGAGGACGGAATTAAAGAGCTTCTGAAGGACTTCAAGTACCGGTTTTCCACCCGCTTTCAGAAGCTCCGCTGTAATTCCATCCTCGCCTGGGGCCTTGCCGTTTTTAAGGTGCTGGAGAGCCATTCTAATCTCGCTCAGACTGACGTCCGGGATATCATCGGAATAATGTCGGATAAGACTCGCTCTTGGATCGTTACTCACATTTGCGTGTGGCTCCAACGATGACGTGTACAGCTGCCCATAGAACCTCTCAATCTCACTCAAAATCTCAGGTGCCCCGGAAACGATGCTGCCACATTCGGTCTTCAGCTTTGACAGTTGGCTCTTTCTGGCAGACAGATCTCTGGCAAAGACTTTGGAGCCTTGGTTCCGCTCGATCGCTTCTTCAATACGAGCTGTATTGAAGTTGCGTAAGTCCCGCCGCATGCATTTGGAGATCTGTCTGTTCAGTTGCCTGTATGCTGTCAAATCTGTTGAAGAATGTAGCTTCATCTCCCGTCTAACAGCCATGAGATTAAGAGTGTGATCGGAGAGTTTTTGTGTTCTTCTGCGGCGGGTCTTGCAGAACTTAGCTCCGACCGCATGGACAGTTTCCACGAGCTTGTCATTCAAATCGTCCACTTCATTGCAGTCTTCTAGGCACTGAAAACGGTTTTGTAACTCGAGCTGAAAGGTTTCGGGACTTTGGATTAGAGCATGAGGGGGACGGAGCGTTGACTTCATTAGACGAGACCTCTCCAACTTAACGTTTAGGTTCAGTGTGCCTCTAACCATTCGGTGATCGCTGCCGGTTTTCACCCTCGCGATCACTGAGACATCACTGAACAGTTGTCGTTTGGTCGTCATAATGAAGTCAATCTCATTTTTTGTCGAACCGTCGGGGCTCGACCAGGTCCACTTCCTGTGGGGCCGCTTCTGGAAGAAAGAGTTCATCATAAAGAGTCCCTCTTTCTCCATGAAGTCGGCCAGCTGCTGGCCCCTTGGGTTCCGTTGCCCTATTCCAAATTTCCCCACTTTCAGCTCACCGTTCTCTCTTGTGCCTAGTTTTGCATTGAAGTCTCCCATTATCACCGTATATTGGGTTTTGGAGGAATGCATGGCTCTAGAGATATCCTCATACATTTCCTCCACCTCCTCATCGGGGTGTGCCGAGGTTGGTGCGTAAACCTGTATGACCTTCAGCGAATACCGTTTGGTGATTCTGAGTATAAGGTACGCAACCCTCCTCGACACACTCTCAATCTTTACAACGTTGTTAACGAGAGACTTGTGGACGATAAATCCGACACCTCCTTGGGACAGATGGTCGCCCTCCCGGTGATAGAACAAGTTGCCGGATTCGAGGATTACCGTGTCCTCCCCCTCTCTTCGGACTTCGGATAATCCTATAATATGCCAGCGTAACTTGTCTATCTCTTCTTCCAGCTCCACAATCTTCTCGTCAGTCCTCAGGGTCCGTGCGTTGTATGTTGCCAGGTCAAGTCGTTGTAGGTGGCAACCGAACCTCCACCGGAGATTCTTAGCACCCCCTGCCCCGCCGTTACCATGGTCGCCACCGTAGCCAGGAATAGCGGGGCCGCCGGGGACTGGGGGCCGTCTCTTCGTAACTTTCATTATGGGGGGTATATTGCCATAGTTGCCACGCTTGGCGAGCGGGTTGGCAACCGCAGTTTTTTATTGTATTTTGCCGTTACCAGGAAGATGCTGCTGCCCATCTCCTGCCTGTGTCCCTTTGTCGCCTTTTACGACACCCACGGGAAGATATGGGGTAGTGGATATTCTTAACCGCCACTACACGGCCATATAAGTTTATATGGGTATAGAAATCCCCTTTAGCCAGTCTTTTACCAGCGCCTTCTTCTTATCCATTTTTCTACTCGAAATTGCAATGAAAATTGCAGCACAGGCCTTTTTCTTATGAAAATCCATCCTTTCTGCCTGAAAATTTGGGCTTGACTGACGTCAGTCGGCATGAGCGTGTGTCGAAATTATTCTATCATTCAAACATCAATCATGATTGATCAAACTGATTGACGCTTGCCTAGGCGTGTATGACTGTATTACATTGGTAGCACGTTAGTGTCGTGAAATAAACTAACCAAATTTAGAATGACATTTTTATTTAGTGGTCTTAATATTAGTATCGTACGTAATGTACACGTTTCGTCTGTAATAATATTATATATATTTTTTTACATTCTATATATTTTTATTTGATATTTAATTCACTTTAATATTTAATTTTATAGTAACACTCGTATTTTAACTGAGTTTATTCTTTTTTCAGCTGAATGGACTCATCTTTGTGGCGGTGGTGTGATCCCACCTGATTGGCGACGAAATGACACAAGTGGTGGTGGAATCGGTAGTGGTAGTGAAACCGCCCAACCTATTGCCAAGATCAATGAATGCATGCTAAGAGAAGGAATATGTGGGCTGGGTGATTGCGTTGATAAGGATATTGGGTATGAAAATATTTTTACTTTATTAAGAATAACTGTGATTTATTTTAATAACATAATTTCAATTATTACTTTACTGTGGTAGTGGAAAAATCAAATGTATAAAATGTTCGTGTCGCGGTGTTTGTTATCTAACCGATTTGTATGAAGTTTTGTGTGCATATCGGGTAGGTCTGAGAATAGGCCAACGTCTATTTTTCAAACCCTTTAATGATAAGGGTGACCCACCCCTAAATAAATAAAAATAAATAAAATAAAAATTATTTATTTCGGACAACAAAATCCATAGAATTTATTAGTAAAGAAAAACTTACATCTATGTTAGTAATATAATTTATACTCAATACTTTATTATTAAGCAGGACACAGTCCTGGCGATCATTTGTTTAATCAGTGGACAGTCCCCACTGTCGGCAATCTCACTCAGCACACTGTGGCCGCTGCCGCGCACTCTGTTTAGCAAGGATGCGGTCTTTTTTCTGATTATTGCATCAAAGCTATCCACACCCGCCAGTGCAAACATCGTAGACGCGCTACAGTAGCGCGGCAGCCGCAACAGCGCCCTAAATGCATTATTGTATTGAGTACGTAGGGCACTATAGGCCTTTTTGGTGTAGTTGGTCCATAGGCTGCAAGAATAAAATGACGCACAATATGCTTTGAAAAGCGTGATCTTGACAGCGTCAGTGCAGCGACCAAATCTATGCACCAACATATTCGCCCTGACCGACAGTGCCCTACGTTCTCTTTCAATGTCTTCATCGTCTTTAAGACTGTCAGTCAAAATATGTCCAAGATATTTAAAACTATAGACCCTTTCTAGTGGTTCGTTATAGAGCTTTATAGGGGGTACAACACTAGGACATTTACTGCCAGCCTTAAAAACCATGAACTGTGACTTTTTGGTATTGTATAGTAAACCATGTGAGACAGCAAACTTTTCGCAAACACCGAGTAAAGCTCTCAGCGCACTGACTGAGGGTGCCAGCAGAACCATATCGTCCGCATAGCTGTTATTGTTCACACAGACCTTGCCGATATGGCATCCGACACGCATGCTGCTGAGCTCTCTAATCAGTGCGTCCATATACAGGTTGAATAGCCTCGGCGATGTCAGCCCCCCTTGCCTCACCCCGCACTCCATCCTGTATGGCTCGGAATATTCATTTGCCCATCTCACATGGTTCACCTGATTACTATACCAATATTTAAGCAAATCGGTGTAGCCGTCAGGTAAACCTACGTCTTCTAACTTACGCCACATGATGTCGTACGAGACAAGATCGAAAGCTTTACTCAGATCTAGGAAACAGGCGTACACCGGTGTGCGCCTGTATTTGACAGTATGCTTTAAACTCATTATTGCTGTTTCTGTCGATAGACCACGCGTAAAACCGTGCTGGCCATCATGTAGCGTACAGTGGTTTTCTAGAATAGAGTTAAGCACACTGTCAAATATCTTGGCTATTGTCGTTGCCAATGATATTGGTCTGTAGTTCGATCTGTCTGATACGTCACCAGTACGGTTTTTTACAATGGGGACAACTGAAGTTCTCATTAAGTCGGCAGGCAAGTACGAATGCGAAACACAAACATTAAATAACAGTGCCAAAACTCTAGGTAAATGCACACCTGCATATTTAAAGTGCTCAATACTGAGACCATCGTGACCGGGTGACTTACCTGCAACCAGTGCCGGCCCGAGGCAAGTTTTAGGATGGAGCGAGATCCAATTTTGGCGCCCCCCTTGCTTGCCCCTAATATATACCAGTTGTACGTGCACATGCAAGCATGCAACTGGGAAAATCTCGACAAAATCTTAAGTCTATGTCTAATTTGTTTATTGAAAACAACCATGCTCGTGGCATTTTAGGCACTGCACTCCTTACGGTATCTATAGGAACCGTTGATGTAGAATGAAAAAACAAAATTAAAAAAAAAAGAATTTTACATTTATACACTTATTATATATATATATATATATATATATATATATATATATATATATATATATATATATATATATATATATTTATTGTACATTTATTTAAATAAATCATAACAATTATTGACTATCAAACAAAATTAAGTCAACATTCATTAATGAGATCAATAAGCATAATCAACTTTAGAACTGGTACCTACATATACGTTATACTTATAAGTTTACTAATTAATATAACAGTGCTTATTAAAAACAAGCTCTTCAGGTTTAGCCTACTGGCTCCTAATAATAATATAATTAACCCATTGAATGTCGGAAAAATTAAAACAATAGCATATCAATAGCAATTAGGACACCTGTATGTCCTTAAAACACTGAATGGGTTAACAAATTTTGAACCACCTTGTTATATACGACGAAAAATAGATTCTGTTTGACAATCGTAAGTACTCAGCAAGTTGCTTGGATCCTGATTCAGCGCCTAAATAATGCTCTAAGCGAAAACTTACACCTAGAAAAGTGATGGTCACTGTTTGTTGATCTAGCGCCAGTATGATTCATCACAGCCTCTTACCAAACAGGCAGGGCCTGATTTATCTAGGCTAACCAGGCTGGAGCCTAGGACTGAAGGTTCGAGGGGGCGCTGCGCTTGCCTTTGCAAGCACACACTTATGTTCAGAATAAAATTTCATATAATATTATCAATAAATAATAGAGTAAGTGCCGCAAATATATTACTTATTGCTCATTCTCCATTTTTGGTATAAAACAAATAAGCAGATTTTAAAAATAAGACTGAAATTATGATACAAAGATATAAACTGTTCAAGCTCTCTTCTCTACCTCTAATTTTATTAAGGTGTTTTGCCAAGGCTGTCCATGACAACTTCTGTCAGCCATGTGTTCCATCTCTGCACAGGAAGAACGACTCCCAATAAATAAAATAAAGGAAACAATCGATCTTTTAAGTTCTCTTTTTGAGTCCAACTCCACTCTCGATGATTGGGGATACACACCGCCGAACATCTCGCGGTGTGATTGTTCCATGCTGGATGTGCGGTTTACACAGCATTCAGTGTGAAAAGCATTGCTCTCCCTGGACTTCAACAAGTCGAGTGGGCCTGATGGAGTCCCTCCTATTGTGCTGAAGAGGAATGCTCTGGAGTAAGCGACGGTTATAACGCGTCATTTCCGGTACTTCTACTCCTTAGGTTAGATTAATCCTGAAAGAATAGAAGCCAGATTTAGTGCACCTGATCCCTAAAAAGTCGACCGATCAGACCAGTCCAACTACAGGCTTATCGCCATCGCCTCCTTCTTTTCCAAAGTAATTGAATCCATTATGAACTGCTAGACGCCAATGCGGTCAATAATCAGCTGTTTCTATTCTTTTTACCTGACTCTACACTGTTTCTGCATATCAATTATATGTTGCTGTTACTTGTTGTAACACTGGTAATGAATTTTACACCGACCGTGCTAATATTTTTTGGGACACGTCATTTACTATCGGAACAAACTTGTGACTGAATTCCAGTTTTTATAAACAAAATCTCGGATTGGGGACGACTCTAGTCCAGTTTAAACTTCAGAAGCCACAGGTTTGCTAAGTTACCACTAAAAAGAACCCCTTTGTCGTATCTCCTTAACTTCACAATCTCAGCCGGCATTGAATAACGTACAGTTTGCGGTCACTTGGTAGGGAAGCCTAAATAGGCCACTAAAAAGCTTGGCGTGCTCAGCAGAGCGGGACAGTATATTCTGCCGGCAACCGTTTGCAACTTAACAAGGCGCAAGTTTAGTCTCACAGGGAGTACTGTTTTCATTTCTGGACCGGGGCAACCCAGTGCCAGCTACTTCCTTTTGACGGCATCCAGCAGAGTGGCTCGGATCGTTGACCACCGAGTTCTTTCTGATCGGCGCGAAGAAATGTTGCATACCATTGCATTTTCTATCGAATTTTCTACGGGGAGTACTTAGATAAATTGTTTGGATTTATTCCAGCTGCTAAATACCACGTACCAACCACACCATCTGGATGCTTGGCGGTACACCATAAATGTGCAAATTACTAGAAGTTTTCTTCTTCGCAAGACTGTGGAATCATCTACCACTGGCGATGTTTTCCGGACCGATACGACTTAGAGACCTTCAAGCAACGAGTGTACTCCTTTTAAAAAGATCAGCAACGCAACAGCAATTTCCCTGGTGTTGCAGTTATTTATGGGCGATGGTCGACACTTACCATCAGGAATGTGGGTGAAACCACGGGGTGAAAAGCTAGTAAAATATAAAAATCTCGTAAATATATTCTGGCTGGGCAGGCACAAAGAGAACAGGCCATATTCTTAGTTAGCTTAGGGCTGTCAGAACTCCAAATCAGGCACTGCAAACAGGATGAGCATTACTGCAGATGTGTATTGTGAATAACTTAACATAATGATGGAGAAGCTCATACGTCTCCAACCAGCCAACCAACCAACCAGTCTTACAAGAGCTGGGTTGGAATCCAGCTGATTTTTCAAGAAGGGCATCAATAAATTGCTACTGCATTAGAAAAGATGCATCAATTGCATGGGTGATAACTTTGATTAATATTTAAATTAACAATGAATTGACTAAATCAAATCAAGAAGTCGCAGCGGTGTTTGAGAAATATTTCACTGATATTCCTATCTTGACAACCGAGTTATTGAATACTTCTCCAACTGTCGCCGAGTCATTACTCAAACAGAATGTTAACACCTGTTTAAAAGAATTTAGATTTGAAAAAGTACTATCGCAAGATGTTGTAAAATACTTCAAAACCATTGATGTAAAGAAGACCGCAGATTTGTGGGGGATTTCCGTTACAGTTATTGCGTCCATAATAGATTTGATTGCACCTCATCTTGCTATTGTTTTTAATACTTGTATCGATTCTGGTGTGTTTCCTGATTTAATGAAGTAAAGTAAAGTAATACCTTTATTTAAGTCTGGTAGTACATTGGACCCCGCTAATTTTAGACCTCTTTCTGTACTACCAACTCTCAGTAAAATTTTTGATAAAATAATTTTGGATCAATTGTTAACTTTTTTTAATACAAATAAATTACTTCATAAAAATCAATTTGAAATTTACAAGGGGTCGCTCGACGTCTGACTCTGGTGTTGAGCTTATGAAATATATTTTTAATGCCTGGGAGAATTCACAAGATGCCTTAGATATTTTCTGTGATCTTTCCAAGGCTTTCGATTGTGTTCATCATGAGACATTAATTAGGAAACTACAACATTACGGTGTAAAATATTTAGCGCTTAGACTTATTACTTCATATTTAAGTAACAGAATTCAAAGAGTAGTGATTAATGGTAAAGGTTCCTCCGGATCGGTAGTATCAATGGGAGTTCCTCGGGGCTCGATTCTTGGCCCATTCCTGTTTTTAATTTATATTAATGACTTACCTTATCTTGTAGGGGACAATCACGATATAGTATTATTTGCTGACGACACCTCTTTGATTTTCAAACTCAAACGACAGTTAATTAATTATGACGATGTAAATAATGCTTTATCAAAATTGGTACATTGGTTTAACGCCAACAATATGCTCTTAAACGGCAATAAGACAAAGTGTAGTAAATTTACAATACCTAATGTAAAACATTCGAATACCAATGTGCTGTTAAATGGGGAGGAGTTGAGTCTTGTGGATACCACTGTTTTTCTCGGTATTACTATTGACGCGAAACTTCAATGGGGCCCCCATGTATCTAAATTAGCAAGCAGACTTAGTTCTGCAGCATATACTGTAAGAAAGATTATAAGCCTCACAGATGTTGAGACAGCTAGATTAGTGTATTTTAGTTACTTTCATAGCGTAATGTCTTATGGAATTTTGCTATGGGGTAATGCGGCTGATATTGAAGCTATATTTATTTTGCAAAAGAGAGCCGTACGGGCGATTTATAACCTAAATTGTAAAGAGTCCCTCAGAGAAAAATTAAAAGGAATAAACATATTAACTATGGCATCGCAATATATTTATGAGAATGTAATGTATGTGCATAAAAACATAAATAGCTCTAATAAGAATAAGGATGTGCATACTTTAAATACTAGGAACAAACATAAGCTTGTAATGCCAGTTACTAGACTCCACAGAATCAGTAATTCATTTATGGGGCAATGTATACGCTTTTACAACAAAATCCCAGAACATATTCAAAGTTTGTCAATAAACAAGTTTAAAAGTTTTATTAAAGAAAAACTGTACAAAAAAGGTTATTATTATAATATCAAGGAATGCATGAATGAAAATAACCCCTGGGAATAGGGTGATCGCCACCAATTCTTCTATGAAAAATCATTTAAAAATTGTATAAACGAAATTATTGTTAAGTGAAATATCTTTGAAAAAAAAGTCCCGCTGGGTTTCTTGCTGGTTCTTCCCAGGACTGAGGTATTTTCCGAACCAGTGGTAAATAAAAAAATACTTTCAATAAGTATTATGTAATAATCAGTATTGAATAAAAAATTATTCTATTTTAATCTAATAGAAATAAAAAATATAGGAAAATCCTTACGTTAACTTATTTCATAAAAAACGGCAATTTCATAGGTAAAGACCTAATATTAGGTAACGTATCTTGCCAATTATTTAATACTAAGAGCTGAAGGACTGCTTTCGGGTGACTTTTATTGATATGTAAAAACTTTTTCAAATACATCATTTCTCTTGAAAACTACAATTCCGAAACATCGCGATTAAGATCATGCGTTCATTTTTCCTCTAACTTTGAGCATACTTTCTTAAAATTTTGATCGGTCTTATTCAAATCATAGAGGAAACTCTTTATTCTATTCTATAAATACCAAGTCTCATTAATTGTAAAAAGTCGTGTAAAGCATGTCTCTATTTTTTATGGCGGTGTCTAACATAGGATAGAAAACATTTGTTCTGAATAACATTTCTGGATCCGGAATATATTTATATTTTTTTTCTTTGTATATACATATATATATATGTATAGAGTCAAATATATCTGAATTTGGGATTTTTCAATTATTTAAAAATTCATAACTACAAAAATGTTAAGTTTATCGTAAAAAGTCACGGTACTTTTTATTTGCATTTTATCAAAGAATAGAAAAAAATGACCAGTTTAAAAATAACAATTCCTTGCAAATGAAAAAAAATCGGTTTAAATGATATGGCACTGAGTTGCACTATTTACTTCGGCGTACTGATGCGACTAAGATCGCATCTTGTTCGACACACCTTCTTTAAAGTTAAGCTCTTGACATGTTTTAAAATAATTTCCCATCTTTTTGTTGAGTTTGTAAAAAAAAATTTATTTTCTTTAAAAAGCGTTACCCCCACACTAGGATTTTCTCCTGTATCGTGGAGGCAGTTTACAAACATAAATTGCACGAGGACAAACATCCAGACCCGGAACAATTATCTGTAGGCCATACAAATATTTGTTCCTTGCGGGGTTCGAACACGCGACCCCTAGCGCAATAACTCATTGCTAAGCCACTGCGCCACGGAGCCGTCAAAAATACAAAAAATACAAAAAAGCGCTGAAGAATGCCGCGCTCGTCTCAACAAATAAGACCATACGCATATATACTGACTAGCCACACGTTTGAAACCAAAATATTGAAAAGCGAGGAAATTTCCATCAATAAACTCAGGCACATGAGTAAAGAAACCGAACGGAGACTAAGCTTCTAAGGAGCATGCAAAATTGTTACCTAAATAAGCTAAAAGATTGTATTTTTCTAAAATGTAGGTAGCTATGCTATTATAAAAAAATTGACTAAGGCGCCTCCTGGGACTTGGCGCCTGGAGCGGCCGCTCCGTTCGCCCTATGGTAGGGCCGGCCCTGCCTGCAACCATAGTTCGAATAACACGTGCTATCATTTTGTCACTCGCTACCATTTTGAATTCACGCTTGGTCTCAGTATTTGACACGGGGTGTGACGACGGCCCTAAGGGTGACGTGACCATAAACTGATCCCTGAAAAGATTTGCAATTTGCTTCATGTTACTAACCCCATTTATTGCTTCAGGGAGACTAGGTCCAACGTTGAGTTTATTTGTGGACTTCCAAAACTTTTTAAAGTCTTGTTTTGAATGATAAATAGCCAATTTATCCATTTTTAGTTGATTCTGATGATTTTGGCACCACTTCAATCTACTCTTGAAGACACGGCGGCTGTTAACCATCTCATCATAGACAAAACCCTGCCTCGGTCGACCATACCATACCCACATCATAAATTTGGACCT
The DNA here is from genome assembly GCA_033319125.1 of Parnassius glacialis. NCBI lineage: Eukaryota > Metazoa > Arthropoda > Insecta > Lepidoptera > Papilionidae > Parnassius > Parnassius glacialis. The sequence goes on from JAVANC010000028.1 coordinate 43,779,152, forward strand.
AGCCTCCCTGTGTGCCTCACCGACATGCTTATTCCACCCTATTAATATACGTTTTTTATCTTTATTCATATTTCCTTGGTGAGTTTCGATTGCTGCACACGATAAAACAGACACAATGTTTTTATATAAATCATCTATGACACTCCTATGGCTCAAGTCGTTACAAAAACCATAGCTACATTTTATAAATTCTGATGGAAAATGTATTGACTTAAGGTCGTCGTTACATAATTCTGTATAATGAGTTATTTGTACATCAGTTCTGCATCCCCATTTTATTTTATTTGACGTTATAATTTTAGGAACAGCCTTAGGTATTACACAGTTTAACCTACATTCAATCAAGAGTGGGAAGTGGTCAGACCAGTATACATCATATAAAATCTTCGTGTTATTTATTAATTTATACGCTGACTCAGTGACTATACAATGATCTAACCACCTCTCAGTCCCATGCGCGTCACTGATGTATGTAAATGACTTACAGTCCAGGGTACTCACGTCCGCACAAAACCAGTCCTGTTCCGCGCAAAAGTTTTTCAGCTCATCATAGAACGGCCGCCCTGGGTGGGCATTATAATCCCCCAGTAGGAACACTGTCTCACATTCACTTTCCTCCACTATAGCATTTAAATAGCTTAAGCAATCCGTAAAATCTGTTAAGTTTTCAGTGCAATCAACGGGCATATATACACTACAGACTATTAGCTTTTGATTACCGATATCAATTTTAATGGCACAAATACGAGCATTTGAACACGGTATTACGGATACACAGGGGAGCACACTTTTTCTCCATAGCAGCGCAACCCCCCCATAGGGTCGCCCCTCCAATACTCCAGTGGTTGTGTCCACAGCAGACGTCCCGGTGCTCCCAAAATCAGCATCAATATTCTCAAGATACGACAGGTCATGTGGCAGGAGCCATGTTTCTTGAAGAGCTATTATATCAGCTGTCTTACATAGCTGACGGACCCCCTCGACCGCCCTTTTTACAGATTTACAATTAAATGTGACAATACGGTTACATGACATGGCTTTATCATTTCCATCCATTATGACCCTGGTTTATTAGCCTCGGAACGTTGCTTCCCGTAAGAATTGAAATTAATAAAACGTCGGAATATTATTCCTTCAGGCCACAGCTTTTCGTCGAGGAACATATATAGTTTATGCCGCGGGACGAACATTTTAAAAGCATTATATCCCCTTTCTTTGCGCTGCGATATTTTAATAAGAGATATTTTCTCATTCGTCTGTTTGTACACATACTCACTTATGGACTCTGCCTTAGTATCTTTGTGTACATTTGTAATAAATATAGGCACTTTTAAATCTGCCGATTTAAAATTCGACTCTTGACTTGCCAATCCTATTTTACTTCCATATCGATTTGACTTCTTTATCTTTTTATTTGTCAATTAAATATCTTTTTAATTTTTTTTGACAATTTTTTTTATTTTTATTTTATTATGATTTGGCAATGAAAAATACATAAAACTTCATATTTTCACCCTTGTACGATCAATCCCTATTTTTTAATCGCGATTTTTATAACTAATAAATATTTCCTAGAAATAATGTATATGACAAAACGTTTGCTAGGTAAGCTAGTTATAAATAAAACTTTAAAATAATTATATTTATTTAGATATATTCAATAATATTTTTCAATTTTTATATTAATTTTTAATATAATCAACATGGTAGCGATCACCTCATTCCCAGGGGTTATTTTTATTCGTGTAATCCTTAATACATATTATGACTTTTAATAAGTATTCTTGAAATAAAATCTTTTTTTTAATAGCATATCTATTCCGTGTAAAGTTGGTGTAAGAATATTCACCAAGCCTCGTGGGTGTCGTAAGAGGTGACAGAGGGAAATAAACTACGAGATATGCGGCAACATCTTCCTAATAACAACTAAAATATAAAAAAAATGTGGTTATCTATCTGCCCGCCAAGCACTGGCAACTATCGCAAATATCTCCCCTATGAGGCACTCCATGGGAAAGGTTCAGCAGTGGACTTTTTTTGATTATTTAAAAGCATTATTTAAGGCAAGTTTTAACAGTGGTAGAGCCAGGCGGCAGCTTTTGCTGTCGCATGGATGGGCCGGCTCGAACCGGGGTGGTACCACGACCTCACAGAATACCAGCGTGAAGTAGAGGTTTACCTCTGCGTTTCGCTTGGTGAGTGCAGGTGGCCGGAGGCCCTTTTTACTGGAAATGAGGCATTCCATCCTAGTCCTCACGGGTGAAAACGCATCTGCATTTTGATCTGTAACAGATAATAGATGTAGATGTCTATGGGCCGCAGCAACCACTTACCATCAGGTGGACTGTGTGCTCGTTTTACACCCTTATCCTATAAAAAAAAAGTCAAGATTTTTTTTAAATTAGAAAGTGTTGGATAAAGTGCGTTTGAAACATTTTTCTTTGGATCGATAATCATGTTGAAGTAACAGTGGCCAAAGAAATTAAATGTTGGTATCTATTCGACACATTACATTAAAATATACAAGGAAATGTGTTCAGCAAACCCATACAATAGAGTTAGATAAGTTATTAATTTTCTGCCGACTTCCAAAAAGGAGACGGTACTCAATTCGAGTGTATGTTTTTTTTCTTCATGTGTGTTACCTCATAACTTTGTACTGGGCGAACCGATTTCGATTATTCTTTTTTTATATGAAAGCTGATAGTTCTCGTGTGGCCCCATATGAATTTGATCAAGGTCAGACCAATGGTTATTGAGTTATTCTTAAATAACCTATATTGAAGTCGGCTGTACAAAATTTTTAATTTTTAATTATTCAGATTAAATTTGTTCCTTAAATCTGTTCATTAACGGTATTCCGTACACTTCATATTATTGACATTGAATGGTCCGTTTTGAAACCCCATTGACATACTTATATAGTGTAAATATACTAGAATTTCATCTAAGTTACTGTAACCCTTGTAAGTAAGTCTTTATAAACTCAATACGTAACATATTATGGAAACAGATACCAGTGCGAATGTTGGGATGGTGCGGAGGCCGCCGAACAAGATGGCAACCCGACTTGTATTGATATTGACGAATGTGCACTCGAATATTGTAAAGGAGGCAACTGTATTAACAAACCTGGAGGTTTCGAATGCAGGTAAGTTTTGTGGCTGAAGTATAATTTAAAATAAATAAAATAAAAATAAAAATGGTTAAATCAATCGTATTTTTTTATATAAACTATTTGGGCGAAAATATGTTTTATTAAATATTTCCTTAAGACCTTTTGTTTTTCAAGATGTCCACCCGGTTTTGATCCTGTTGAAAATGGACTAAGATGTAGTGACAAGAACGAATGTGAGATGACCAATGGCGGCATGTGTACAAATGGAGTATGTACTAACGTTGATGGAGGGTAAGTAATTTCGAATTAAGATAATAATACATAGGTTATAAGAAATTATTCAGCGATTTTGATACTGACACCCTAATTTTAATCATTGGAAACTATTAAAGAGGTAGAGCCACACTGAAGCTATAATATTATGATTGCAGCACGAATGTGTCGGCGAGACTGGAGAAGGACCACGCTCTCACTGAATACCAGCGCAAAATAGGAGCATAATACTAACGTGTTTCGTATTATGAGTGTAGATAACCATAGTCCCTTTTCTACCGACTTCAAAAAGGAGACTGTACTCAATTCGACTGCGTGTGTTTTTTTATGTTTCTTACCTCATAACTTTTTACTGAATGAACCGATTTCGGCGATTCATTTTTTATTTGAAAACTAGTGCTTCTCCTGTTATTCCATATAAATTTGATCAAGGTTTGATCAATAGTTTTTGAGGTATTCTGAATAATTTATATTGAAGTCGGTTGTACAAAATTTTTAATTTTAAATTATTAATGGTAATATCAGAGGTAACATAACATAAACGTAGGTGACTATGGGTTATACATTCACCCACCTTCAGATAGACTGTGTACTTAGGGGTCATCCTTATTCTATAAAGAAAGTTAGAAATTGATTAGACTTTTGGCCCGATATCAAGATAATATATATTGCATAATTGTCTAGATTAATAAAGAGAAATGTTCCTTAAATTTACTATTCTCATTTCTGCTAGGCTTATGGAGTAATTAGTTCAACGTGCTGTTGCAGTGTTGGCGGAATTCACATATCCTTGATATATTTTATGTCATCCTTAGACATGTATCTATGGTTTCCTTATGATGTTTTCCTTCAATGCAGAGCACGTGGTAAATAAGTGCACTAATAACAATTAACAATGTTATTAGCGCCGGCGGGGATCGAACCCCAAGAAAAGAAATAAAATATAACATATCATTATATTATACAAATTGTAATGGATAATTAATGTCTACACACAATCTATATGATGACTTACGGATCTGAGACGTGGTCGTTCACTGCTGGCCGTATGAGGAAGCTCAAGGTCGCGCATCGAGCTATGGAGAGGGCTATGCTCGGGGTTTCTCTGCGTGATAAACTTAGAAATGAGGATATTCGCAGTACAATCAGAGTAACCGACATAGCCCAACGGATTAGTAAGCTGAAGTGGCAGTGGGCCAGCTATATAGCTCGAAGAACAGCCAACCGATGGGGAAGAAAGGTTCTCAAGTGGCAGCCTCGTACCGGTAGGCGAAGTGTAGGACGACCCCCCACGAGATGGAGTGACGACCTGGTAAGGCGTGCAGGAAGTCGATGGATGCAGGTGGCTCAGGACCGTGCTTTGTGGCATTCCTTGGGGGAGGCCTATGTTCAGCAGTGGACTTATGAAAGGCTGTAATGATGATGATAATGAATTAATGTCCACACACAATCTATATGTCACTGGTTCAAATCAGGCTTGTAGGACCATTATGATTTAGGCGGTAAATAAAGGTTAATTGTATAATAATTTTCTCACTGAGGATTTACAATTAGAGAATTTATATAAATTAAATTAAATGAGCGTTCGCGATAGTGCTTTGATTTAAGTGTCGATGTAGGGATTGGTGGGTGCAATATGTGTGTGTGTGGGTGTGAGTGTGACCCACAAGTGGGACCCACTGCTCGCCGTCATCTTTTTACGTGTGAACAATTGATATAATTATAATCGAAAAAATGGAGAAAAGAGCTCTAAACTTTCCATCTGAACTTTAGACGTTATCGTATGCTAATATTCGTAAAGTGTATTACGGCGCGCATATGCATAGATTCGAGTGCACATGCAACCCGGGCAACAAAGTCACGCGTGCTTTAGACGTTATTGTATGATAATATTAGTAAAGTGTATTAAAGAGTGCGTGCGCGCAGTTTCGGGTGCATTTGCAACCCTGAACTACGAGTGTATATTGTATGGTAATGTTGGTAACGTGTATCGTGGTGTATCTGTTTATGCAGTTTCGAGTGCATATACGACCCGGGATATAGTAGTAAAGTGCATTGCGGTGTACATGTTGACGCAGTTTCGAGTGCACGTGCAACCCGGGCTACGAGTCGACGGAGACGGGGCACGCGTGCCGCGACGTGGACGAGTGCGGGGACAACCCGCGCGTGTGCCGGCGCGGCCGCTGCCGCAACACGGCCGGCTCGTACGAGTGCAGCTGCGAGCCCGGCTTCGCGCCCAGCGCCGCCGGCTACTGCGCGGACGTGGACGAGTGCGCCGACGCCTCCGTCTGCCAGGTACTGACACATTGCTACATATATACGATTTTATATTTGTGTACCTGGTGATATCTTGTTACGTTCCAGGTTGTAACGTGAGTTTCGTCTGATATTAGTAAAGAATTGCGGTTGCTGACTCGCCTGCTACCTAAACTTTAAAACTTACCTAAAACTATGGCAAAATCCCCCCTATAAGGCAAACTAGAGGAAGCCTAAGTACAGCAGCAGACTTTTATAGATTGTAATGGATAATTGATGTCGTATACCTTACTGCACTTACTATTTCTGTGGCCAGGTATTGGTGAACGATTTATTTCCTCATTAATATGAGAGGTGTTGTATTCTAAACATGTCAAAAATTAATTACCTAAAATCCGTGTAATAAATTAATATAAAATATTAAAGATGACAAATTAGTAATAATTTTACCCGGATTTTATTTATTTTTATTTTTATACGATAGGGTGACAAACGGACACACAGTCCACCTGATGGTTAGTGGTTGCTGTGGCCCATAGACATCTACATCTATTCTCGTTTGCGGATCAAAATGCAGATGCGTTGTCACCCGTGAGGAATAAGATGGAATACCTCTTTTCCAGTAAAAAGGGTCTCCGGTTCTCTACACTCACCTTACGAAACACAGCAGTTTTAAGCTGCTATTTTACGCTGGTATTCTGTGAGAGCGTGGTCCTTCCCCGGTAGTTAATTTATTTTGACATTTTTGATATAATGTATTTCCGCAATAAAGGCGCGATGATAATAATAGTGTTATTTGTTTGTAGGGCGGGCGGTGCGTGAACAGCGAGGGCTCGTTCCAGTGCGTGTGCGAGGCGGGCTACCGCGCGACGGCGGCGCGCGGCGCGTGCGTGGACGTGGACGAGTGCGCCGAGCTGCGCGTGTGCCGCAACGGCCGCTGCCGCAACTCGCCCGGCTCCTTCCGCTGCGACTGCCTGCCCGGGTTCACGCTCAGCAGCGACGGCCGCACCTGCCTCGGTAAATAAACACAAATCTGACACACGAATGAACATATACTGGTGACCATTCAAGCTATGATATTAATCTACACAAATAAATAGAATTGAAGTGTCTTTTTGTAATGTCAAAATAACAACTTTTTACTAAATGCATATGAAAGTATATAATACGGTATTTATAACAAAAACATAATTTTATTAAAATTTTTGTCTGTCCTTCTGTTTGTTCCGGCTAATCTCCGAAACGGCTGGACCGATTCCGACGGGACTTTTCAAAACAGCTTAGAATTAATGCTGTACGCGACGAGAATGGATGCATGCTGAATGATGAGGTTTCGAATTTAAAGAGATGGAAGGAATACTTTGAAAGCGTGTTTATGAATGAAGAGTCGTCTGAATTAAGTGAAATAGAAATTCCGAAAGAAGTGGAGAGAGGTAAAGAATGAAAAGCATGAAAGCAGGTAAGGCGGCCGGATATGATAGAGTGTCACTCGAAATGCTAAGGGCTGGAAAGGGCGTGGTGGCAGGCCTGCTGTACACTTTGCTTAATTTATGTTGGGAACTGAAGCGGGTACTGGACGACTGGTGCAAAGCCGTTATAGTCACAATATATAAGGGAAAAGGGTCACAGCAGGACTGTAAAAACTACCGTGGTATCAGCTTGCATGGCATTGTGTGTAACCTGTATGCTAAGGTGTAAATTGAATGAGTTATGGTAGAAACTGATGGAAAATTAGAGATTTGCAAGCTTTTTGCAAGGATTTGCATTTAGAAAGGGGATCGGGTGACGGATCAAGTATTTTCCATGCGTATGATTGCGGAGTAGTTTTTGCCCAAAAACCAGAATTTTTTTTGTGCGTTCATGGACTTGGAAAAGGCTTATGACAGAGTGGACTGGAATGTGTTATGGCAAATACTGAACTCATTTGGGTTGAGCGCTGGGTTGATACTGGCATTGAAGTTTCTTTATAGGGACTAGTGCTTGTGTCAGGATCAACGGGGTCTACACGGACTGATTTGGCATTCAGAAAGGTGTCAGACAGGGCTGTGTAGCTTCCCCGTGGCTGTTTAACCTATTTATGGACAATTGTTTGCAAACTTTGTAAGTTGAAGAATGTGGGTTGAGAATGGGTGAGTTAACCGTCAAATGCTCATATGACGGTTAACTCACCTAACAACTTAACTTGATCAAGTCATATTTGCATTGTCGGCGGCCGAGTTGCATATGATGGTTACTTTAATGAACTGGTCATTAAAAGAAAGGGGTATGAAAGTGAACGCAAGTAAGCCGAAAGTGATGGTTTTTGAAAGAAAAGAAAGTAAAACGTTAAGTGAAATAAGAATAGAAGGGGAGTTGGGGGGTTGATTGAGCAAGTGGATGAGTTTGTATATTTGAGATGTTTATTTAGCAGGGATGGTAGATATGATAAGAATAGAGAACGACGAGTGAACGCAGGAAGTAGAGTGAATGGGGCTCTACACGCTATTATGAAAAGTCAGAATGTGTCAAAAAAGGCACGTATGGCAATTAATATTGCTGTGTTAGTACCTACTTTAATGTATGGTATTGAAAGTTGGGTCTGGCAGAAGAAGTATGAGTGTAGAATAAATATTGTAGAAATGCGGTCATTAAGGAGTATGCTAGCGCTGAATCTGAATGACAGGGTGAGAAATAGTGTGATAAGAGAAAAGTGTGGTTTGCAAGATGATGTGACCAGGATTAAGAAAGGAATGCTTCGGTGGTTTGGTTGGTGTAGAAAGAATGAATGAGGAAAGAGTGACAAAGCAAATTTATGTTGCAAAAGTGAACGGCAGAGTTAGGAAGAGACGCCCTAGACGACGGTTTATCGACCAAATTGGCGATATATTGAAAATAGGCCAGATTAGGAGTACCTTTAACCAACGAGCGTGTATGCGTAGATATATGGATGTAAAGGAGGTGAGAGAGGTGTGTCAGGATCATGCTAAATGGAAGTCCGTAGTCTCTGCCTACCCCTCTGGGTGACAGGCGTGAGTGTTTGTGTGTTGTGTACATGCGGGCGAAGACGCGGAGAACAGTTTATTAATAATAAATAAACAAATTTTATGACTGAAATTTACTGGCTGCTACCTGTGACCATTCAAGCTATGAAATTAATAATAAATAATGTCATCCAAGACCGTGTAGTGGCGATGTAATAATATCCACTATCCCGTGGGTGTAGTAAGAGGCGACATGGGGATTTACGTGGTAGAGCTACGATGCAGCTATATTATGTTTGTAGCACAGACGGGTCGTCACGACCGGAAAGGACCACGCTTTTAGAGAGTACCAGCGTGAAATAACAGATCTAACGTCAGTTTTTTTTATAGGATAGGGTGACAAACGAGCACACAATCCACCTGATGGTAAGTGTTTGCTTTGGCCCACAGAAATCTACATCTATCTTCGTTTGCGAATTAAAATGCAGATGCGTTGTCAGCCGTGAGGACTAAGATAGAACGCCTCTTTTCCAGTAAAATAGGTCTCCGGTTCTCCACACTCACCATACGAAATGCAGCAGCATTAAGCTGCTGTTTTACGCTGTCTGTGAAAGCGTGGTCCTTCCCCGGTCGTGCCGACCCATTCGTGCTACAACTATACTATTAATATAGCAGCAGCATGGCTCTACCACGTGTCAGCATGATATTAATAATGCCGTAGTAATCGTCACTCGTTAATAGCTTAACTATCCAACAAGGCTGTCTGCATGATATTAATAATGCCGCTAATCGCCACTCGTTAATAGCTTTACTATCCAACAAGGCTGTCTACGTGATATTAATAATGCCGCTATTCGTCACTCGTTAATAGCTTAACTATCCAACAAGGCTGTCTGCATGATATTAATAATGCCGCTAATCGTCACTCGTTAATAGCTTTACTATCCAACAAGGCTGTAAGCATGATTTTAATAATGCCGTAGTAATCGTCACTCGTTAATAGCTTAACTATCCAACAAGGCTGTAAGCATGATTTTAATAATGCCGTAGTAATCGTCACTCGTTAATAGCTTAACTATCCAACAAGGCTGTCTGCATGATATTAATAATGCCGTACTAATCGTCACTCGTTAATAGCATTACTATCCAACAAGGCTGTAAGCATGATTTTAATAATGCCGTAGTAATCGTCACTCGTTAATAGCTTCACTATCCAACAAGGTTGTCAGCATGATATTAATAATGCCGTACTAATCGTCACTCGTTAATAGCTTTACTATCCAACAAGGCTGTAAGCATGATTTTAATAATGCCGTAGTAATCGTCACTCGTTAATAGCTTTACTATCCAACAAGGCTGTAAGCATGATTTTAATAATGCCGTAGTAATCGTCACTCGTTAATAGCTTCACCATCCAACAAGGTTGTCAGCATGATATTAATAATGCCGTACTAATCGTCACTCGTTTATAGCTTTACTATCAAACAAGGCTGTCAGCATGATTTTAATAATGCCGTAGTAATCGTCACTCGTTAATAGCTTCACTATCCAACAAGGTTGTCAGCATGATATTAATAATGCCGTACTAATCGTCACTCGTTTATAGCTTTACTATCCAATAAGGTTGTCAGCATGATATTAATAATGCCGTACTAATCGTCACTCGTTAATAGCTTTGCTATGAATTTTAATGTAATGCTTACTATTTGTTGCAGATGAAGTTCAGGATCTATGTTACGAGAAATACGAAGAAGGACATTGTACTGGGCCTGGTACCACTCCTGTCACCAGGTCACAGTGTTGCTGTAGTTCTAGCAAAGGTATTTTTGTATTTATTATTTCAAACCAATTTCTATGTAGAAAACGAGGTTTATTATAATTTTTTTGAACTTTTATTAGGTCTTCGATTGGGTTGGGGAGTTGCGTGCAAGGAATGTCCCAAACAAGGAACCAAGGAGTACGATATATTATGCCCAGAGGGACCAAGTAAAGATAATGGCGGCGCAGATATAAATGAGTGCACAACGATCCCGGGAATATGTCCTCACGGAACCTGCGAGAATTTAGAACCCGGTTACAAATGTATCTGTGACCCTGGATACCATCCCGACGCTGATGGAATTTGTAGGGATATTGATGAATGTGACATGCATCAGTCGGTAAGTACTTTATAATTGATCAAACATGTCACACTCGCAATCATCAGTGGTGATGTGTATTTTCTAGTAAAGAGGTTAGAGTAGTTATGCGGGTATTTCTGTTGGCAGTAATATTGGCATTGAGTAGGAGCTCTTTAAACGAGCAAAATAATCATAATGATTTTCACAAAGTAATACCTAATGCCATTAATTGTTTTATAATTTACATCACTTATGTTTTTATCTGCTAGAAAAACTTAACTCGTGTTAATCCAAAAGGAAAATAATTGTGCAAATATCGCTTTAAAGGAAGATTAATATTGTTTAATTAGAAATGATAATACATTCATTGAAATTGAATTATATATAATTTTCGGAAAAAAATTGTCGGTACGATGCGCATTTCACCTACTGTAAGTTAATTGTACTATGTCTATAACCTTCGCGCTAGTGCATGCAATAAGTTGACAAGTTACAGCGCAATCTGATGAACGGTATGGCAGCGCATAAAATACGAACAAACAAACATTAATTTTTATATATAAGATTAATTTAAAACTTTAAATTATAGCTAATGAGACAATTGAAATGTTCACATATTTTTATTATTGTAAATTACATTTTTAGACTTCTTTTTAATAACATCTTAATTTTCAGTATTGTACTGGTGGACAATGTCGTAACACAATGGGGAGCTTCAATTGCGTTTGTCCCCCTGGTACACGTTACGAGGCGGAAGAACAAATATGTCGAGACATTGACGAATGCGAGGGTGAGCTTCTTTTCATCGTCAAGGATTATGACAGAGGGGACATACCTCCCATGTTCCCACTGCTCACAGGTTACGAACCTTTGTGAAATGCATCCGATATCGCACTGACCTTGCATTTGGCATACTAACGTCATGCCAATGTCGCCACGTGAATCCATTCTTCTTACTCGCGTTACATTTGCCTGATATCATGGGTACACACGTAACATGGGTTCATACCAGGATTGAAACAAAGAGCATATATTTCTAGAATTTAGCTGTTAAATAAATTAACATAAGATCATTCAAGTAATATTCTTAGTTATATTTTTAACATCGTCATTTATGAAAAGATTAACTGCATTGTTCATTTTTTTTATTCATGTAATTTAAAATTAATTAATTAATATTTATAACATATGATTGGCTATACATATTTTTAAAAATGTTCGTTTTTAAACTTAATTGTATGTACGTCTACTGTTCTATTTATGAGTACATTTTTTTTAGTACATTATTATGAGTAGTTCTTTATCAAGTTATCAAGTTTAAAATTTACGCCTTATTGGGTAATAAATTTATAAATTTTATCAAAAGTAATATTCAAATTGATTTTCGGGAAATTATTTGTTTATTACAGAACAATCTAATCCATGTGATAATGGACGATGTATAAATACCCACGGAAGCTACGAATGTGAATGCGAACATGGTTTTGTTTTGGATGCTACGGCTCAACATTGTCTTGGTAAGTAATTTCGTTTAAATCTGTAAGTATTTTATGAGTTTCGTTAAAAGAGTTTGGGAGCGAAACGAAAAAATAGTTGGTTTTAATCCGTATCCACTTCCCTTGTAACATTTGAAGATTACTATTACGAATTTAAGATAAAAAAATAAAATTGAATCATTTAGACAAAAGTTTTATATCTGAATATACTGGAGGTTATCTTTATATTAAAAACTAATGTTACAGATGTTATTCTGATATCAAAAAAGAAATTAAATTGTTTGGTTTTTATTTAAATATTTCGTTAACTACTGCAATTTGGACATTGAAGTACTTATACAATTTATTTAGAGAAATATTACGTTTTAATCGTCCTTAGCATTTTTCCATTCTAAGATCAAAAAGTACATTTTGACCTGTTACTTTTTTCGATTTCTGTACGTTATATCTCTTTTACCACCAAGAAAGCCATCAAGAAGCAAACCAAAAAGAAGCAATGTCGAAATCACCCTTCGTAGTGTATACTAAGTTTTGCTTTCGATATAGAACAGGTAAGATTAAGCCCACTTTCCATACAGTGGACCCTTAGGTGCACCGGACAAAGAAAATGTTTTGTGCAGCAATTGGAAACGCTCCCTGTAATCAGTTTATTGTTTTCTGTTTCACCCTGTTTGCGCAATATCATGAAACCTGATTCTGTTGTTGTAATCACTTCTGTTGATTGCTTATGGCGTAAAATATAAAACACGTTGTCAGGTTAACATGTGCATGTACATTTACAAGAATTATATTATTTTACACAGTAATAGTATGTGCTCAGAATAAGAATCGAATCGTACATGTCGATAACTTCACTTTATAATTATTATATTAATAATATAATATACAAAATATAAAAGCATTTTGTAATACAATTTAATATGTCATGTGTTAAATTATTGTTTTCTTTTTGAATAATTTATTATCGCTTAAAAATGAACTTAAGCTTAAAACTATGTAAAAAAAAAACATCAATCTATAGTGAAACCAGTCCAACATCTTGGAAACATGAATGGCCGCCATTTTAAGAGTATCATTTAATTTTTTAAAAAGGAACGTATAAAATGTGATCACAACATAAAATTTATAACAATTGTCACCAGAATATTTTCTGAAACTTATTTCCAAGTAAGATTTATACGTGGTAGAGTTATGCTGCAGCTGTATTATATTAGTAAAAGGCATGGGTCGGCTCGACCGGGGTAAGATTACACTCTCACAGAACACCAGCGTAAAATAGCAGCTCAATGCAGCTGTGTTTCATGTGGCGAGTATAGACAACCGGAGACCTTTTTTACTGGAAACGAGGCATTCCATCTTAGTCCTGAAGGGTGATAACTCAACTGTATTTAATTCTTAATCGATGATAGATGTAGATGTCTATGGGACTGTGAGTTCGTTTGTCATCCCCATTATAAAAAAAAGTTAGAATTTTTTGCATACCGTACACAATGTCCTTGAAGTTAGTGCGCACTGCGATGGTAAATATTGACACGAGTCGTGCGGTGTGGTGAATTGAGTGGTGGTGGTTGATTGTGGTGGTGAGCGGTGTGGTGTTGTGGTGCGCAGACAACCGGCGCGGGTCGTGCTGGCGGCGCGTAGTGGACGGGCAGTGCGAGGGTGCGGCGCCGGGTGCGCTATTGCGCCAGGAGTGCTGCTGCAGCGTGGGGCTGGCCTGGGGCTCGCCCTGCGAGCCCTGTGACCCTCAACACTGTCCCTGTCCCAAGGGATTTGCCAAGGTGGGCTATTCTCTCTATCTCAACTTTACCTTTTTGGAATTTTTTTAATCGTTCAACTTGCAGTTCTGTTTTCACTTCGGCGAAATCAAGGAGAAGTCAATATAAGACATATTATATTAAAAAATTTAAATTTGTGATGAATTTTTAAGTTAGCAGTCACAAAAACAAAAGTAGTTTTAGTAAAAAAAAATTATGTGCTCTCTGTAAACATCAGGAACAAATATTCGACTCTACAGAGTCAGTAATTCAATGTATACGATATTACAACAAAGCTCTAAGAAAATATACAATGCTGTATAAAAAGGGTTAATATAATATAAATGAATACATGGTTGATAATAACCTCTGGAAATGAGGTGTTCCAAGCTGTCTCTAAAATAAGATTTGTAAGTAGTTTGTACAACCTGTGCTTTATTGTAAAACTTTACTTTGAAAAAAAGTCCCAAATGGGTTTCTTACTGGTTCTTCCCAGGACAGAGGTTTTTCATTGTAAAATGCAGCAAAGAGATTTAACAAAAAATATTTTATTTAATAAGCTGGATGGAGCGACGTGCCGCGATGTAGATGAGTGCATGCTGGATCCAGAGTTGTGTATCGGCGGCTCCTGTGTCAATACCGACGGGTCATATCGCTGCGACTGTCCTCCCGGACTCACTCTTGACTCCACTGGTAAGAAAACGTCTCCATTATTTGTTTGTGTATTTATTTTTACCTTATTATATTCAATCATAATCACCATCATAATCATTATCTTAATAATAAACATCGCTTTGGTAATTGTTAGCATCTACAAGAAAAAATCAGCGGTATACACAATACTGACGGGGAGGGAATGCTACAACTACAAGGAACTAAGTACAACTGTAAACTGTACGACTGTAACGACACTTTAACTTGAGTAAAAGGTGTTTACAATTAAAATAATGTCTTTTCATTCGATTACAATATGAGTGTCAAGCCAGGAGTGAAGAGGCTTTTGAGCTAAGTCAGTCCGCCTTACCGTCAGCGGCTAAATCATAGATAGGATTGCATTCAAGCACTGATTTGTAATAAAAAGAAATAATAAAAAAAAAACTATTTCTAGGTAATCGCTGTGTGGACACACGCAAAGAGTATTGCTACACGGACTACATCGGAGGGCGTTGCACGAATCCGTTGCAAGTGGAAGTATATCGTGCGATTTGTTGCTGTTCCTCCCTCGGGAAGGCGTGGGGCGATGGCAGATGTGAACCTTGTCCCAAAAAAGGTAACATTATAGTTGTTATCGAAATTTTACGTGGTCTTATACGTGGTAGAGCCATGCTGCAACTATTAGTAGAATAGTTGTAGCACGAATGGGTCGGCTCGACCGGGGAAGGACCACGCTCTCACAGAATACCAACGTAAAATAGCAGCTTAACGCTACTGTGTTTCGTATGGTGAGTGTAGAGAACTGGAGACCCTTTTTACTGGAAAAGAGGCATTCCATCTTAGTCCTCACGGGTGACAACGCATCTGCATTTTGATTCGTAATCGAAGATAGATGTAGATGTCTATGGGCCATAGTAACCACTTACCATCAGGTGGATTGTGTGCTCGTTTGTCACCCTTATCCTATAAAAAAATTAGTTTACCATTGATAATTTAAATTTACTACGTATAATGCAGTTAAATATGTTGGGTGGTACAGCCATAATGCAGCTATATTATGGTTGTAGCACGAATATGACGCCTCGTAAGGAAAGAACCACAATAGTTTCTTGTGGTCAAAGAGATGTTTATTTTAAATTTAATAAAAAATCTTTTGAAATTTAAACTGATAACCGACCGAGTTTCGAGACAATACTAAAAGGATCAAATTATTTAAATCGTGAATGGCTCTTTGTCTCATAATGTACTTGTGTACCCTGAGCAACCGTCTTTCACTCAGCGTTATAAAATTGAGAGATGTTTTACGATATTTATGTTATATTCGACGACTCAAAGGTAATATTATAGAAATAAAATTACATAAATTCGAGTATCGATTGCTTAAGTAACCTTTTCGACCCTAAAGCTTCCACTAGAATGAAACTCCTCCCTGCAGTTTCGCCTTTTGCTCTGTTTCTTTCTAGTAATGAACAGTTGCGCCACCAACCGGTACTAAACCACGTTAACTACATAAACAAAACTAATAATAATTAAAAAAGTTTTGGAATAATACAAATGAACCTATTTTTTTTTATTAACACATTTATTTGTTTTTGATGAAATTATGCTTACGGTAATTTTCTTTTAAGTCTGGGGGCACGGCAGTGTCCCCGCCAAGTCGAACAAAAAAGCGGCACGGCCGTACCATCCTTTTCTCGAAGCAGTTCAGGCCAATTTAGACCCCTATAACTTCGTTATGGATAAAACTAGAAGTCTGAATTTTCAGTCACCAAGCATGTATTGTATAAACACGGTATATTTCAAATTTCATTTAATTTGAACCAGTAGTTTAAGAATTATAACTAGTCAAATTTTCTTAATTTTGTCACTCACTGGCTGACCGATTATCAAACCTGTAAGGCACTTCTAGCAGACATAGAAGCTTCAAATTTAGAATAAAATTAGTGTTTAGTATATAGATTAAGGAAAAACTAAAATATTTAGTAATTTCGGTTCTGTTTTCTAGATACACCAACTGCATAAATAACCTTGTAGTCCTATATTAATATATAGTTTTACAAATTTAAATTTCCAGTAAATAATTCAGTGTAAAGGTATATAAACAAAAAAAAGTAAAAAGGTATAACATAATGGAATAATAGATGTAGATAGGTACCTAGATATAATTATGTTCAAAGGTAACTTGTAAAATGGTCAACGGAATGAAAAAGCAAGAATGGGACATGTCTTATGAAGTTGTACCAAAATGCCGCAAAGTATTAAGTAGACTAAATTTCCCGAAATTCGTAGTTGGTATTCAAGAAGTAAATGGTATCGGAAAGGAAAAAAGTAGGACTATCTAGAAAAAGAAATGAGATGCCATCAAAAACATAACTTGTAAAAAAAAACAAGTCTCGCAACTCAGTTCTTCTACCGTAAAAAGTTGTGAGATCCATACTGTAATACCAAGTAGGTTAATTTATTCAGTCCCTATTTAAGGATACTCTGTCTCAAGTTATTACGTAATTAGCTAACCTAGCAACATCTTATAGTGACCATATCAATATTAAAAATCTTCTATGTTTTAAATAAATAAATTGACTTGGCAATCGCACTAAACAATCTAATTTAATATAATACGTATTACTTGTGAGATATATTGTGTTTCCATGCGATGGCCAGGTCAATCTATTTATTTAAAACATATGAAATAAGCTGATCGCTACCAAGCTATTTCTAGTATTTTGTGTTGTTAATTTGTGTAACATACATGATTGTATGCTGTTATTTAAAAAAAAGTCCCGCTGGGTTTCTTGATGGTTCTTCCCAGAACAGAGGTTTTTTTTTCGAACCAGTGGTAATGAAACAAAAGAGTGAATTTCAATGAGTATTATTTATAATCTATATTGAATAAAAAAGTTTCTGTTTCTGTTAAATAAATTCTGTCTGCAAAAGAAATTCTAAACTAAACATCCAAAATCATGACATTTGACCATCGACTAGCGGGTCTAGCTCCGGCGAAACGCATTTCACAATTATCATGACAAATGATACGTCTAGATGAGCTTAAGAAGTGATAATTGTAAAGATTGATATTCTGCAAATACAAAATTTTATCCAAGTAAAAGTCTTAACTAAATTAAATTATTAAGGCTTGACCTCAGTAAATGTGTAACATAAAATTGAGTAACTTTGTAACCAGGTTTTGCGTTATTTTATCGGAATTAAAACCCAGTAATCAACAAGATATGAGAACATCTCTAAATAAAGATGTGGATTTTCTCGAAATGTATCTTAATTTATAGAACTGATGAAAAACATTTGAAATTACCCATATCTTTCCAGTTGCAACCATATTACTGCAACAATTTTTATTGATGCTCTATAAAATTTTATATACTGTGGTTTTCTTACGTTTTGAAAATTCACTTTATCTTATTTGTAATAAAAATAAACAAAGAATTGTATTCGGGGCTAAGTTTCTATCGCACCCCACCCGCCCTCGTCCAAACGTCAGACTCAGAGCGGGGCGAGTCGTGTTGCTAGACGGATCTATGCTGTGTTGCAGGAGGAATTTTCCACCATAAATTATCTTTCTAAATATTGTTTGCATACTGTAGACTTGTGTCATAGAGTAGTAAAGTTAGAGAGAGTTTACCAATGCTTTTAATATCTTTATTGTAGTAAAAGTTGTAATTCTATCTACAATATAGCTATGTATATAGTACTTTTTAATAATTTTGTAACTAATAATTATATGTAACTAATAATAATTGTAACTAAAAATAAATAATTATTTAGGTACGGACGCGTACCGCAACCTTTGTATATCTGAAGTGAGTGGACCACCGACTATATGGGATAGACCGTACCTTGGGGGACCGAACAAAACTGACATTTGGAGCCACACAGGTCCCGGAGAAGGCTTTGACGACAATTGGGATGTTGACGTTGGAACCAACTTAGGCAACGGTTCGTTCGACGGATGGGGTTCCGGGAATGGAGTCATACCTGGACAGATGGAAGTTAACGAATGTTCCGCTTTCCCTGGACTTTGCGGACACGGAAGATGCAGAAATATGCTGGGAACATTCACATGCGATTGCTTCCCGGGATATGAGAAGGTACGTTTATTTTTATTTTTTCGATCGTAATACCGTCTTCCATTATTTCCTGTCTTGTCCAAAATTTGGCATAAACGGATGATAATATTGCTATCTTTTTAGCCTTTGTCAAATTTCCCACAGTTACCTCTATGGAAAGTTTCAAAAATATAGAATCGACAAGCGATATGTTTTCTCTTACACTGAACCGTTAGAGTTTTTTACAAAGCTTCTTTTCTAATTCGTAATTTGTTCTGTTATATACCAAGTGAAGTTTACCACAAGGATATTAAATAGGGTGTAAGCACTAATATGGTAGGTATACAAAGAGATTTAAAATATATATATATATACTATAGAGCGGGCAATGGCAAAATTTACATACAAAATTTTTAAGCTCGTGCGTGTGTGACGCCCTCTAGCTAAAAATAGCAAAACTACGCTATCATTTATTAAGACAACATTTTAGCTATTCCCCAGTAGGTGACGCTTAACCTCTCAGAACTTGACATTTTTTGGACATACTTAGTCAGAACTATGGTCAAGCCTAAGAGTATAGTAGGTCAGGCCAAAGACAATTTTTTTAAAGATGGTAAATATAACATAGAGTCATTACTATGTACTTATCCAAAAATAAAAAAAATATTAATAATAATTAAAATATCGAATTATTTGTATGAAGGTCAAGTGAGCGCTAGAGTAACGACGATTTGTCGATAAATGAAATGTTTCGAGAAATTATCAATTGCTGTGTAGTGGCGGTGTATGAATATTCATATCATTCCGTGGGTTTCGTTAGAGGCGACTGATCCACTGTTAAGTTCCACGGTATACGTACCTTGTTACACAGTAACAAGGTATGTGTACCGTGGAACTGAACGTGGCAACTATGACAAGTATACCCTCTATGAGGAATATAGTGGACGCCTATGTTCAGTGGGTTTTTTTTAGGATATAATGGTGTTTGTTGTAATAGTGATAAGAAAAAATGTCGGAGGAAAAAGGCGAACATTTTTTCTAAATTTAATCTCGGTGAAATGCGGATACTCCGTACGATGTTTAGGACTGGGTTGCAAAGGTGGGTGATATTTGTGGCAGCAAAATTCTGTGCTC
Source organism: Parnassius glacialis (assembly GCA_033319125.1). Classification (NCBI taxonomy): domain Eukaryota; kingdom Metazoa; phylum Arthropoda; class Insecta; order Lepidoptera; family Papilionidae; genus Parnassius; species Parnassius glacialis. The sequence goes on from JAVANC010000028.1 coordinate 43,798,978, forward strand.
CCCTTTATTTCCATGGCCCATGATCAGCAGTGAAAGAAAACTGTAAGGAGAGGGAAGGGTTAATTTTATTATTTGAAACAATATTTTTGTGTGTAAAAAAGTCATCAAACATCATCAAACAATTTATTAAACAAAAGTTGCGTAAACAAGTTCAATGGTTAGAACAGTAATAAATAACAAAACCAAACAATTCCACTGAAAAGAAAAAAAGAAAATATTATGTCACTTCCACAACTAAAGCAAATCTAACGAATCGTCAAATGTTAAAATCAAATAAATACTATGTAGAAAGAAACAAGGATATAGAAACACTCAATTTTCATAAAGAAAAGAAATATATAATATTACTAGCTGGCCAGGCAGACGTTCGGCCCTCTCCGATGACCCTGTGTCCTATAAAAATTATTAAATTCGTAATAAAAAATATTGAGGGTCAATTATCGGGATAAAAACTATCATATCTCTCAAGTTTGACCAAACTGCACACAGTGTGCAAAATTTCATTGAAATCAGTTAAGTAGTTTAGGAGGTCATCGCGGACAAACAATGTGACACGTAATTTTTATATACAAAGATTATATTGATATACAGTAAAAGCTCTTTATTCGCGGGGTATATGTTCCGTAAATATGCCGCGAATACAGAAACCGTGAATATGGAATGGTAATTTATATGAAATTATAGGGGATACGTTCCTAGGTGATAAAATAAAAGAGAAATATTTAAAAAAAATCAATTTAATTTCATTTTTTGACCATATTGATTAATTATTATCTTCAGGCTTAAGCAATGGTTTAAATAATTTTGTAATTTTTTCTTGCTTGGCAGTTTTTAAAAGGTCCTTCAATTCAGACTGATATTCAGCAGTGGCATTACCAATTTTCGTCTTAAAAAAAATAAGACTTCGTTCCATAGACGGATAAATTTTTATACAGAAATCACAAAGCTCATTTGCCATTCTTAAACATTCACTAAAATTTTTCAAATTAAATGTCACGTTTGTAGTGCTTGTTGAAGTCTCTTCTTCAATGGGCTGTGAGTTTAACATTTCCTCCACGTCGTTTTCAGTCAAATCTTCATCTTGCGATTCAAGCAACTCCTGAATGTCACTTGATTCTATTTGTTCGAACTCATATCGTCCTATTCCATTCGCAATTTCGGCTGTGTTTGCAGTCAAAGTTTGAATTTGTACAGATTCATCGTCATTTTCCGCAGTCAGAGCAGGCCACAGTTTTTCCAGCATGATTTCAATGTGTATGGCTTAATTCTTCCAATAACTCTTTTATGTTTACGATATGCTTAGTTGAAATAAGATCTACATAATTTACTTTTTTATTAGTCCATTTGACGACGCGTTTACAAAAGATATTGGGTTGGATATCTATTGGAATCATTTTTATTAATATGTATGTACCGATTAGATCCGCGAATAAAGAAATCTTTAGCCGTGAATATAGGAATTGGGTTGCATTTTTTTAATCCGCGAATAGTGAAAACGCGAATGAAGGAAGCGCGAATAAGGAGCTTTTACTGTACTCAGTAGGAGCCTTAAAAAATTTTAATTTAAAATTTAATCATAGGTATATATACTTACCCCCCCACCCCCCGAGATGGAGTGACGACCTGGTAAGACATGCAGGAAGTCGATGGATGCAGGTGGCTCAGGACCGTGCTTTGTGGCATTCCTTGCGGGAGGCCTATGTTCAGCAGTGGACTTGTGAAGGGCTGTGATGATGATATACTTTATTATGATATCTTTGACCAACGCCGTTTTTCTACTGACTTCAAACAGGAGGAGGTACTCAAGTCAACTCTGTTTCTTTTATGTGTGTTACCTCATAACTTCCTTCTGGGTGAACTGATTTCGATGATTATTTTTTATTTGAAAGTTTGTGCTTCACATGTAGTTCCATATAAATTTGATCAAGGTCTGACTAATATTGTTATTCTTAATAATTTATATTGAAGTTGGTTGAACAAAATTTTTAATTATTGTTGAAAACAACTTCGCCATAATGTTCATTATATATCGAAATTATGACATAAAACGTAATTTTAATACTTTGTGGAATATGAAAATTTGTGTTAATTACACAAGATTTATAGTGATCATCCACACCTTGTATTTAATTTTCAGTTAATTCTGGCTATTAAATACGTGAACGACACAGTACTTAAAATGGAAATTTTATAAAGTATATAAAATTGTTACGAAGCAAAATATAAGGAATTAACTTTTAAAGACAGTGTTATTACTTACCTTTTATATAAAAACTAACAAAAATTTCTATTGTTCCCACTTAATTTTTTATAAATTTGTAGTTGCCTCTTACACTCACGCGGCGAAGGAAATAACACTTAAGTATGTGACGTAAATGCGACGCGTAGGTAACGACGGAAACTCGTCATTTGAAGTAAATTCTGTTAATTTAGAGAAGCTTAATTTGGTAACGAAACTAATTCTAATAAAATATTAGTTTTATAATTCATATAAATAAAAAATAATTGTTCTGAGCACTCTTAACTATGGTTGTGACTAAACGTAGTTATCATATATATACTCTTAGGTTCTGAGGGTCCTTTCTAAATATTACCATACTCTATGGGGCGTTCTACAAAGGTGACATATGAAAGATTAAAATATAAGATCGTTTTAGGAATGTTACCATTTCGATACCAAAGTATCGATAATGTTGTTGAAGGTTACTAAGCTCAAAATGCTTTAAAATATAATAATAGGGAGTAAAATGATTGTTTCATTGTATAAATCTATATATCATGACTTCCATCACACGAAAAAAAATCACTTTAACTTTTTATGCCTCTATTTAATACGGATCGTGCTTTTATATCTTTAAGTAATTATAGTGAAAAATAACCTGTTACAATGTAATAACAGTGAAAAATTACCTGTTACAGTGTAGGTAATAGATAATCTCTATTTTACTTATTCTACAATAACTCAGCTTCTAGATTGACAAATCTTTTCAGCTATTAATTGTTTATATATACGCTTTCAAATGGTACTTTCATCTTGTTAACACTTGCGCCCAAGAATGTATGGAGACGTCTTCTTCTCCTTTTATATTATTTTGTCAATTTCATCAGCTGCACTACTTAAAAGCCAGTACCCACATCAATACAAATTGTTATATTACCTTACCTAATTTTTACCTTATTTCCTAACTCAGGCTTAACCTACAACTTCTTGAATCTAATATCTTTAACAGTACAATTTTTTTTAATGTCACAAGCCTATAGCACTCTCCTATCACTGTGAGCCAGGATCTATAATGGTTTTGTCCTTGAATACCACCAGACAATGAAGCCCGGTATGTAAAAAAGAAGACTTGTTGTATTGCCTAAAAAAATTTTTCCACCCTTCCACATAAAGTAGGCTACTTAGCATAGTTGGTATTTGCTACTCATTTTTGTTGGTATGGGTACAGTATCTTTGACTGTTTTACCTCCTTAAATATTGTAAATGATTAAATCGGCATCATGTATATTATTTTTATCGATAACCCCAATCGATAAACGTCGTCAATCACTAACTTTACATAAATAGTGACGCTACAGGATAACAGAGGGCGCTTAGTACAATAAAAATAAATTTTCTAGAACTATCTACGAGAAATAATAAAATTTAAAGATTATTCGGTAAATATACGTTATATTTACGATAACAAACCAAAATCACCTTCATTTTTTGCTCCATATCGTGACTTACAATATCTTAATGCACTACCGGGCATATTTTCTATAAAAATATTTTTTAAAGATATGAAAAGAATGCGTGTTAACTTTATGACGATGTCACTAAAACTTACGGAGATATATCCTATAGGACATAAGTCACAGACGACAATTTTGCTGCTGATGTCCGGTCTATTACTACTACTACTTAAATGTCTTTGTAGGTATAGATCAATGAAGTAGAGGACTGTGACATAGACATTTCTTTTTTTTTGTTTTGTCTATGATCTAATTCAAATTGATCTGCCCATTTTAATATGAGCTAAACCTTTTACTAGGGTTTTGTCAAGAACAAAGATGTTACAAATTAATTGCTACTTACCACTTCTCAAAATAGAAAAGTTTACTTTTGAAATAAAATAATTTAAAAATTATCTATTCCATAGTTTTCTATTTCATTCATCTATTTCATAATCCACCCATCCATCTCATCAAGATTTTTTGATGAAACTTGTGGATAAATTGCATACTTAATATCTATTGCAAATATTTGATTATTTAAGCGGTTTACTAATTTTATTTTAAAATATAACTTTATTGTTGTCTGTGTTGGCAAAATTGATTTATATGTGGAAAACACTGTGCTATAATAGGCAAAATTTAGATAGATTTACTGTTAACATTACCATTATAGCCAAGTAAAGTCTACTGCTGAATATAGGGGAGATATTTGCAATAGTTCCACCCTTGGCAAGCGGGTTGGTAATCGCCGTTGTTTGTCTTAGTCGTTATTAGGAAGACGCTGGTGCCCATCTCCTGACTTGTTTCCCTCTGCCGCCTCTTACGACACCCACTCGATGATATGGGGCAGTGGATATTCTTACACCGCCACGACGTGTTTATGCTGTTGATTTCTTAAAGTAAAATTAATAAATTGTATAAATCCGCATGCAGGACTCTAAAAACCACACATGCGTGGACGTGAACGAGTGCGAGATCGTGGATGGGGTGTGCGGCGCAGGCGAGTGCCACAACACGGACGGCGGTTTCTCCTGCCACTGCCACAGCGGCCACCGCCCCGATCCGATTTCCAAAGTCTGCGTCGGTACGTGCACCAGTTTACATGATTACTCACGTGTACTTATCTTATGGAATTACTTTATTTTTAATTAATTGTATAATTCAAGGTGATCAAACATCAATTGTTTTCTTGGATTTTCAATCCACTTGTATCCGTGGCGCAGTCGCTAAGCAATGAGCTGCGGTACTCAGGGCTGCTGGTTTGAATCCCGCACGGAACAAGTATTTGTATGGTCTACAAATAATTACTCCGGGTCTGGATGTGTATCCTTGTGTAATTTATGTATCTAAACTGCCTCCACATTACAGGAGAAAATCCTAGTGGGGGGCTTACGTTTTTTTTTTAGAAAAAAAGGGAAATGCTAATCTTTTCTTATGATTTGGGAAGAGATTTATTCCCAAATCCTAGTGTAGGGACAACGTCTTTTTTTTTAAATAGAAGTAACTCTCACAGAATGCCAGCGTGAAATAGCAGCTTAACGCTGCTGTATTTCCTATGGTGAGTGTAGAGAACCGGAGACCCTTTTTACTGCAAATGAAGCATTCCATCTTAGTCCTCACGGGTGACGACGCATCTGCATTTTGATTCGTAATTGAGGATAGATGTAGATGTCTATGGGCCGCAGCAACCACTTAACATCAGGTGGACTGTGTGATCGTTTGTCACTCTTATGCTATAAAAAAAACTTGTTGGGTGATTATCGCACATACTCGTATAACCCTCATGTACCAAAGTTACAGGGTTAGCCAAGATAATCTCAAGTTTAAATTTAAACTTAACAAAGTCAAAATTTGTGTAACATTTTTTTCTCGGAATTCTCGGTAGTGACTAATTGTATCCCGTGGTCTAGATTCAAACTTTAACATTGTGGTATTTGAGCTTTAACTTAAAATTATCTCATAATTAACTTCAGCCACGTTCGTGAATGTCACGTGACTTTGACATTGATTTCATTCAACGATTACAAGCACAGAGTATATTATAATGCGTTTTAATTACAAGTCAATAATTAATAGTAAGTCAATATGTCTACACTTGGTGATGCGTGTGGTACGCCTGCTGCAGACATCGATGAGTGCGCGGCGGACGGCCCGTGAACTCGGCCGACAAATAATTGTTCCGGGTTTGGATCTTTGTCCTTGTAAAATTTATAAATATATACTGCCTTCACAATACATGAGAAAATAATAATGTGGAGGTAACGTTTTATAAAAAATAGAAATGACTCAAGTTTTTACGTGGTAGAACCATGCTGTAACATATTATGAATGTAGCACGAATGGTACAGCTCGACTGGGGAAGGATCGCGCTCTCACAGAATATTAGCATAAAATAGCAGCTTAATTCTGCTGTGTTTCGTATAGTAAGTGTAGAGAACAGGAGCCTATTTTTACTAGCGTGGCAACGCATTTGCATTGTAGTAATAGTATAAAGTCAATATGTCTAAACCTACTAATATGTGTGGTACATCCGGTGTAGATATTAACGAGTGTGAGGAGGACAGTGCGCTGTGCCGCGGCGGTCGCTGCGTGAACGCGGCGGGCTCGTTCCACTGCGAGTGCGCGCCCGGCATGGAGCTGGCGCCCGACCGCCTCTCCTGCAAGGACGTCGACGAGTGCTCCATCACCTCCGGTAACTATAATATTATAGCACTCTAGAAGACACGTTGACAACGTGACTCTAGCACATTTTATGTGCTAGAGTCACGCTATATTATGATTGTAGTAGGAATGGGTCACTTCGACCGGGGAATGGCCACGCTCGGACTAATTAAACTTGTAGTACATGCATAAAAATACTCTTACGTGGAAAAGCAATCATCATTATCATCATTACAGCCCTTCCAGCCCTTCACAAGTCCACTGCTGAACATAGGCCTCCCCCAAAGAATGCCACAAAGCACGGTCCTGAGCCACCTGGTGGCTCAGGAAAAGCAATAACGTTATGTAAAACAGTAGTGTGGGTAACGTTCTATTCTCCTTGCTAGCCTATCTATCTATACAATAGCCAGCTAGACTATGATTATGTACTAGAAACTATAGTCTGTATTAAATAGCTTCAGTCTCTTACAAGCAGGTAACACAAAGTAAAAAAGAAATGCTTCTCTTTACTCTTTATTACTACATATTTTGTATGGGTGCGTGTGTATATATGTATGTGAGAGTGTATGCGCGAGTGCAGTGCGAGTGCTTTTATGCAAGTATGTATGCGTGTGTGTACTCGATAACGTAATTATACTAATAAAATATAAATTAGCTTTTGATTTGAAACAATGTCTATTACTATTACGTACACCGTTACACCAACATACCATTGTGGTGGTTAATGCGACAGGTATCTGCAGCAACGGCGCGTGTGAGAACTTGATGGGAACGTACCAGTGTGTGTGTGACGAGGGCTACGCGCAGTCGACAGTGAAGTCGCACTGCGAGGACATCGACGAGTGCAGCGAAGATCCTACACGCTGCCAGCATTCCTGCGTCAACACGCCCGGCTCCTATCACTGTACCTGCAGGTTTGAGCACTGCTACTCTGTGGGATTTATACGACAGCCTGTAAAGTTAAAATTGGTTTAGTGCTGGGCATGAGTCCTCTCTCCTAATAGAGAGGATTTTCCGAAATTGATATACGAATTGACGATTGTAATAAGTATTACAAAAGAGCAGTTGCTCAACTGAGCAACTGCTCTTTTGTCGTTGGTCTGTGTATTTTACTTCTGGCGTAAACTAGGTGGTTTCTAATATCTAGCGAAAGCCATCACCTTTTTTGGTATAATATCGTTATAGTTGCCACATTTCCAAAAAACTTTAAAAAATCGAGGAGCAAAAAACAGTAACGAAACGATTCTTTTCCTGTATGGAGAAGCAAGTGATTCACAGAGGAGCAATTCTCAAAACAAGGAAATAATTAGGGTACTGACTCAACGTGGTAGAGCCATGCAGTAGCTTCAATGGATCGGCTCGACCGGGAAAACACAACGCTCTAACAGAATACCAACTTAAAATAGCAGCTCAATGCTGCTGTGGTCGTATGCTAAGTGTGACAACGCATCTGCATTTTGCTTAAAAATCAATGATAAATACAAGTTTATGGGCCACAGCATCCTTTTACCATCAGAACTATGTGTTCGTTTGTCACCCTTATTCTATAAAAAAATCCAGTGTGTATATTTATTTAGTACTTTACTAGCAACGCCAGGCGAAGCGAGGACGGGATCATTTATAACTGTGTGGTCTCATTAAAACATTTAAAATTTTCATCAATGGCCATTTATTTATTTTATCGATATTTCGATTTCACAAGAAATACTTCAACTTTTTCGAATAAAATATAGCCTATATCACTTCTGGTATTTGCTTTATCTGTTCATGAAGTTTTATCACAATCAGGTTCAGCCATTTCAAAGATTAGCCCGGATAACCGGACAAACAGACAAAATTTTACAAATTATTGTTCTTGTCTTGATATATAGATGCCATCAAAAACATAACTTGTAAAAAAACCAAGTCTCGCAACTCAGTTCTTCTACCATAAAAAGTTGTGAGATCCATGTAATACCAAGTCGGTTGTCAAATAAATTGACTTGGCCATCACATGAAAACACAATGTATCTCTCAAGTAATACATATTATATTAAATTAGATTGTTTAGTGCGATTGCCAAGTCAATTTATTTGACAACCGACTTGGTATTACATGGATCTCACAACATTTTATGGTAGAAGAACTGAGTTCCGAGACTTGGTTTTTTTACAAGTTATGTTTTTGATAGCATCTCATTTCTTTTTGTAGATAGTTATATCTAGGTAGCTATTTACACCTATTATTCCATTATACATATTTAGGTACACTGATTCATTCACTGCAAATGTAACTTTGTAATACTATATGTTTATATGGGATTACAAAGTTATTTATGCAGTTGGTGTATCTCGAAAACTGGACCGAAATTGTAAAATATTTTAATTTTTTCTTGATTTATATATTAAACAATAATAGTATTCCAAATTTGAAGTTTCTATGTCTGCTAGAAGTGCCTCAGAGTTTTGATGATCGGTCAGTCAGTGAGGGACAAAATTAAGAAATTTTGACTAGTTCTAATTCTTAAACTACTGGTTCAAATTTGATGAAATATGAATTATAGCGAGTTTATACAATGCCTACTTGGTTACTGAAAATCAGGCTCTAATCAGGCTTCTAATTTTATTCACAACGAAGTTATAGGGTTTCGAAAATGGCCTGAACTGCTTCGAGAAAAGGATGGTACGGCCGTGCCGCTTTTTGGCTCGACTTGGTGGGGGCACTGCCGTGCCCCCAGATAAGTTAGGGATTTGTTGTACAAAATAATAACACACAATGTAATGGATACCATACACGATCCAGTTAACCGTCAAGTTTGCAGCGCGCTTGAAGCGGCGTCAAGTTTGCAGTGCATCCATATAGACCACTCACATTCAAGTTCGCCGTCAAGTTTGCATGATTCCGCATCAGTTGAAACCATGGCGTCTCTCGCTTATTTGCTCTGACTACCCTCTTGCATACTTGACGGCTCATACACACGTTCAAGTTTGCATGACGCTGCAAACTTGATCAAGTCGGCAGAATCGAAATTCAATTTTTGCTCCAAGTAGACTTGTCATGCACACTGATAGCCATACACCGTCAAGTTTACCGAACGCCGCTTCAAGCGCGCTGCAAACTTGACGGTAAGCTGGATCGTGTACGGCATCCATTAGTCGTGTGTGCGTGCGTGTGTGTGACGACGTGAGAGGCGTGGTGCGCAGGGAGGGGTGGCAGCTGCGCGCGGACGGGCGCTCGTGCCGCGACGTGGACGAGTGCGCGGCGGGCGCGCGCGTGTGCGGCGGAGGCCTGTGCCGCAACACGCCCGGCTCCTACCGCTGCGACTGCGCCGACGGCCTGCTGCCCGCGCCGCCCGACGCCAAGCCCACCTGCCTCGACATCGACGAGTGCGCTGACGTCAGTACCTACACTATTTTATTTTTATTTTTCCAGCTGGGAGTTTCGGAGGGAACTTGACCGATGGCGGATTGCTGCTTATGTTTAAATAACGGTTTGAAGCAGATGTCGTAAAAGTGGTACGATTTTGTGTATTAAGTGTCTGCGATTATGAACTATGGTTGGAAACGATGAAACTAGTGAACTACAAGGCTCCATGGCGCAGTGGCTTAACAATGAGTTGCAGCGCTTGGGGCCGCACGGCATATTTATTTGTATAGCCTACAAGTAAATTTTCCGGGTCTATATGTTTCTCCTTGTGCAATTTATGTTTGTAGACTGCCTCCGCTATACAGAAGAAAATCCTAGTATGCAGATAACGTTTGTTTTTTTAAGAAGAAGTGTTCAGATAGTGATGTGAATCTTAAAATATGGTGCTCAGACGTCTTGAGATACTATCGTCATTGACTGTTTGCTGACTCGAATTGCCGTTAAAATCTCCCAAAAACTTCGCAATGTGACGATCAACATATTATTGTGAAGAAGTATTGAAACAAATTACTATAAAGGATAATTTCTTAATTTCCTTCACACTGGTAAAAGTAAAACCGTTCAAGTCCATTACCAAATAAAGAAAAAACTATCTAACAAAGGATATCGTCGTGCAGTTGAAACATAGGAGAATCAACTATTTCATATCAAGGACATTTTTGTGGACATTGTTTCAGTGGCGTCATATACTCCACATCATCCCGTGGGTAAATTAAGTGGCTTCAGATGGATGACAACAACACAAAATAATAAAAACCTACGGTTGCCAATTCGCCTAACAAGTGTGACAACTATAGCAGATACCTCCTATATGAGGCAATCTATGGCGGAGGCCTATATTCAGTAGTGAACTTTTATCTGCTCTTATAATGATGGTGATGATGATATTGACCACGCTGGAGCTATATACAGAAAGTGACTATCGTTATCATCATGAGCCCACTTCTGAACATACATGGGGTACTCCCAAGGAACATAATCAAACACGATCTTGAGCGTAGGTAGCTCAATTCTATCGATCTTCGAATCGAATACAATCTAATACCACCTAAAGGTACTATGATCTTACATATTTATTACTTTGGAATTAGGTATGCTGAGTAACATAACTTTCTTTTTCACTTTTAATCCACTTAAAGAGCTAAGTAAATTGTTTGAAAATATCTGCTACTACTAAGGAAGAGGCCTTTGAAAAGTAATTAATTTTTATTCTTAGATCCCGGACCTATGCGGTGCGGGCGAGTGCCGTAATACAATCGGTAGCTTCGTGTGCCGCTGCCCGGACGGCTACAGCGTGAAGCCGGAGCTGGGCCCCGCTTGCTCTGACGACGACGAGTGCGAGCTTGGCACCTGCGACTGTCACCCTGCCGCCGACTGTATCAACCTGCCGGTAATTCCGCACATCTAAGTTCATTGATTCTGATCTCACGTCACTTTGATTTACCTCGTCTCACATCACTTCCACTCATTTCGCCTCATCTCATTTTGACTTATCCTCCTCGACTTATGTCATCATACGTCATTACATATATGATCACTTATCTTCTGTCCCCTTTCTCTCACCTCGCTGTTGACTTTGTGTTATTTACTTGATGTTCGTTTTGTTATTTGGAAATTTGTGTTTCATAACTTTTTTGGATTTTGTATATGAATCGGCTCTTCGAAGAATGAAATATTATACAAAATGTACGTAAATACATTCAAATGACAATACACATATTATTATGTTTGTATTATAAAGTTGTATCGCGGATTTGAATGAGCCAAGGGGACGTCAGTATCATATAAATAATTAAAAAAAACTTTTAATGAAGTCATCAATCTCCATACCATTTATTTTGTATTCCTTAGCTTTTGCTATTGCCTTAAGTTAAATGTTCACATTAGGTACATTACGTTTGTTTTTCTACCATATTCCTACCATATTCATTTGCAGCCAGGTAGTTGAGATATTGAAGGGAAATTGGGTTTATACCTTAAATAAAGAACTACCTGACTGTACAATGGTAATTATCACGTATTGCAGTCATGAGGATTTTGCTTATTTTATGAACAATCAATCTGCTGATAATTGTGTGTGTTTAAAAAATCTTATAAAATACCCAGGGATCATTCCAATGCCGATGTCGCGATGGATGGCGTGGCGATGGGACAGAATGTGAAGACGTAGACGAATGTCTCACCAACAACGGCGGATGTCACCCGCGAGCGACCTGCCGCAATACCGACGGATCATTTATGTGTCTCTGTGATACGGGATATAAGGGAGATGGGTAAGTCACATCGACTAACGAAATTGTTAATTAATTTAGTGTTGATATACAGGGTTATTTTTTAAAGAGAAGACAAATTTTAAACTTAAATTTAAATATATAAATAGATACAGGTACCGTTATTGCAGTTTTTGAAAATACGATTAACTAAGACTTTTTTTGAAATTATCCTAAATTGAATGTTATTTATGGGCAACAACGTTTTTGCCTACCGGTGGACCATTACGAATGTGTGCGTGCGCAGTAAAATCAGTTCAAATAATGCATTAAAACGCATTTTGAATTTAAAAGATAAAATGGACAGAACATTTCAAATTTCTTTTGCATTAATTTTTTTTTACCATTTGCTTATATTACTTATTCTGAACCTTCTCTGCAAATTTGGCCGGTTATTGCAAAGTAACCCTGCATAGTGATGTATTCAAGTAAATTGCATGTCTTGATTTCTTAGCTTTATGCGAATACTACACTGTTATTGTTTTTTTTTAATTCAGCACCCATTTTACGTGGGGTGACATCCCCACATAAAGCACTTGTAACGTCAGATATTAAAAAGTTAAAAAAGCGGACAATATCCGTAAAATTAGTTTGTATTTAATGAAATACATGATTCTCTGTGAATTAAGGCTTTTCATATTCCTTTTATCATATAATTCATTTATTCTACACATCGAAATGTCCGGGGAAGGATCACACTCATAGTAAAGCAGCGTACAATGCTGCCGTGTTTCATGGTAAGTGTAGTAAACGTGGTTTTTTGACATGGTAGAATCATACTGAAGCTATATTAATTGTATATTTGTAGCACGAATGGGTCGGCTCGACCGGGGAAGGCCCACGCTCTCACAGAATAACAGCGTAAATTATCAGCTTAATGCTGCAATTTCGAATGGTGAGTGTAAAGAACCGGAGACCCTATTTACAGGAAGAAAGGCATTCCCCCTTGGTCCTCACGGCTCGCATCTGCATTTTGATTCGCAAACGAAGATAGATGTATATGTCTATGCGCCATAGCAACCACTTACCATCAGGTGGACTGTGTTTTTTCTTTATTTTAAAAAACGTCACCCCCACACAAGGATTTTCTCCTGTGTCGTGGAGGCCGTTTACAAACATAAATTGCACAAGGACAAACATCCAGACCCGGAACAATTATTTGTAGGCCATACAAATACTTGTTCCCTGCAGGATTCGAACCCGCGGCCCCCAGCGCAACAAATGATTGCTAAGCCACTGCGCCACGGAGCCGTCGGTGTGTGCTTGTCAATCATATCCTATAAAAAAACCCAGAGACTCTTACTGGAAACGAGACATTCCACACCGTCTAAGTCGTCAGTGGTGGCAAACTGACAATGCATCTGCATTTACTTTCTTAATCGAAGATAGATGTAAAATTCTATAGGCCACGGCATCCACTTACCATTAGGTGGATTGTGTGCTCGGTTGTCATGGTTATTCTATAAAAGAAAACACAAAATCTAACGTAATGTTTTTAAAACCCCTTGATTTAATGTGTACCTTGATTATATAACTTATACAGTGGACCAGGTTTACCATGTTTTAAAAAGACTTGACATTAGGAAGGGAGCTGGAGCAGATAGCATTCCATCGATTTTTGTCCGTAATTGCGCTAGTGGACTAGCTTTGTTAATTGCACTGTTTATTGTCAATGGATCTCTTAGGACACTAGTACATATGGAAAGAACTACCACCCAACCTTATGGAAAGAAGTCCTTGTGTTGCCTTCAAGTTCGTCCTTGTGTTGTGTTCAAAACCCGTGATAGAGGGGAAGGTAAAAATTATAGACGTATTTTCATCATTTCTGTTTTTGTAAAAGTGTTTGTGCTACTTAATGTCCTGTTATATCATTGCACTTTAAGCAATTTGTTACATTTTATTTATTTATTCTTTATTGCATTCCTTAAAACAAAAGTATACAACGAACTTTGAGGTATTCCGTACCAGTCAACCAATGGAGTGGTGAGAATTTGACGTAGGTGTAGCGATATAGAATAAAAACAAAAATGATAATTAACCAGGTAATATATACATTTTACTAATAAATGAACTATACAAATATAACCTATACATACATATATACAAATATATACATACACGTATACATACATATATAATTTTTACATACAAATAACTATGGCTATGCACGTCGTCTGTTTAGCAATACATATGACATGGATGAATCATTTAATAAATGATTAAGAACGTACTTTTTAAAAGCACCAAATAAGGGTGCTTTTCTGATGTCATTGGGCAAGGAATTACAAAGATGTGTCTTAGCCTGAACTATGAAGTTTACCACTGAATTCGGTGTAGTGAAAAGGAAGGAATACAGATTTTGTTGTTAAAAGAAGAATGTAGAACCATATCATGAGAAGAAGAGAGATAGTGAAATTAACTCTTAAGATAAGAAGACAAAGATGGGTCATTTAATATGGGAAAAGAACGACAACATTCTGGAATTGCGCTTCTGTCGGAATGTAAGCCAATTAAGCTTAGCTCTTTATTGAGAAATATGATCATACTTACGAAGCCTGAAAATAAAACTTATTCAATTATTGAGAAGGCGTTCCAGTTTGTTCAGAAGATCTTGGGACAAATCCGGGTAACACACATCTGCATAATCACTTATGGGTAATATGACAAGCATGATCTCATGAAAATATTTTAAACGATACAGAAAACATAACGTGCCAATGGACTTTACGACTCACTTCTGAAACCTGAGTCCTCCGATGCAGCGTGCTCTCAATGTATTTTTTTATTTTTACAGTATAGCAGGCCCGTAGCTGGACTGGTTTAAGTCGATCTTGCCAATCGTTTGTAAACTATCGTTGTCGATGGTTATGCTATTGAACCGTTTTTTTGCCTATAATGATGTACCTCAAGGATATAATCTAGGCCCTTTGTTGTTTATCATTTTCATTAACGACGTTAGTAATTGATTTATGAATTCTTAGTTTTATCTGTTCGCTGACAATATAAAGATCTTTAGACCTGTCTCCTAAAACTCTGATGCAGAATTCTTATAGGAAGACTAATATTTTGACATTTTGGTGTCGTAACAACGGTGGTAATGCTGAATAGTGTCATGTTATAAAATTTTCTAGACCACATACATACCCTTCGGCAAAATGTACAGAAGTCCGAGGAGTACAATTTGCCACTATGTCTGGCGTATGTGGACTATGAGAAAGCCTTTGATTCCGTCGAAATTTGGGCGGTGCTGCAGTCCCTTAAGCGATGCCAAATTGACTATCGGTATATCGAAGTGCTGAAGTGCTTGTACAGTAGGGATACAATGGCTATCCAAGTACAGAACCAGAGTACGAAACCTATCTAATTGCAGAGAGGTGTAAGGCAGGGTGACGTTTTATCCAAGAAACTCTTCACCGCTGCATTGAAAGACCGGAGAAGTTCGGAGCACTAAGCTCGAAGTTGTTGACGACTATATTTACCTGGGACAAATAGTCCGACTAGGTAATTCCAAATTCGACCAAGAGGTCAATCAGCGGATTCAACTCGGCTGGGCAGCGTTCGGGAGATTACGACACATCTTCTCGTCAGGTATACCTCAAAACTTGAAAACGAGATTGTACAACCAGTGCGTGTTCAGTGATGATTTATGGATCTGAGACATGTTCCTTCACTTCTGGCCGTATGAGGAAGCTCAAGGTCGCTCAGCGAGCTATGTAAAGAGCTATGCTCGAGGTTTCTCTGCGTGATAAACTTAGAAATGAAGATATCCGCAGTAGATTATTAGTTGTCCTAAAAGTTATCCCTGTTATCGCATTAACAGGGATTTAGAAAGGATTAAAAAAATGGTAATAGCGTAAGCTCGCTTCACGTTTACAAAAACTCACAATACCTGATTACAAAGCTTTGACGAAACTAATTTTTACGGATTTTAACGCGTTTAATTTAACTTTATAATTCCCGACGTTTCGGGTGCTTTATATTAGTTTTATTTATATTAGTTTCATTTAATGTGTAGTCTTCGCGTAAATATAAGAAATCATTATACAAAGCTTTGCTTATTCGAATGGACTGATGGTATTGGTTTGTTGATGGTATACAGTGACGCTTTTTTTAATTCTGATCTTGAATATACGACTTCGATATTAAGATCTTCTGGACAGTATTTAATGCTTTCGCTACATCTATTATTTTCTAACGGTATTCAGGTTGACCCAGAACGTAACGATCAAACGAAAGGGGATTGTAGACCATGGAAGGACTGTTCTAAAAAAAAAATTTAGTCCTATACCGAAGTTGCGTGGTTTAAAAGATAAAGGCTGATTTATAAATTTTCCAGAAAATCACCCTTTGCCGCAATATTTTTGATGCTGCAGCTGCAAATAAAGACTGATTTAAATTTTTTTCTGTTCTGTACAGCCTAATCACATGCCTACTATACCCACTACTTTATTTTTCAGTACCTGTTACGGTTTGGTAAAAATAAATACATAAAAATTCGTAAAAGTGTAAAAATGCAACATTAAAGTTTTATCGGGTAAGTTGGACCCTTCACTCTGTAAAAAAATGTACTCATATGGACCTAGCAACTGTATTCAAAAGTTGGCGCAATTCATATAGATTTAAAAATGGTATAATACCTGGAACTTTTATTTAAATTTTTTGTACTATAACTTTTTTTTCCCAACTTGGGTATAAGACTTAATTATTTCTTGGAATAGTCCTTCCATAGTCTACAACCCACTTTCATTTAATCGTTACGTTCTGGGACAGCCTGTATACCGAAACAGATTATAATATTATGTAAGGTGTATATATATTCTTATAAAATAACGCTAGATCCCATTTCTTGATTGATTTTACTTAAAATAATGCTAAAATATAAAAATAATATATGTATATATATATATATATATATATATATATATATATAGCATTAGCGTTTACTAAGTAATTTATTATTATTTGTTTACATCAATACTGCGGTAATAGGAATTTACCAAATCAAACACGAAAACATGTTGTTGTTTTGATGTGTAACGATACTATTCTGGTGGTGAGCTTATTAAGCTTCTAAATTTCCATACAATGAAAGTGTTCGTTTAAATAAAGCTATAAAAAAATCTAAAAAAAATTACCAATGTGTTTAGATTACGAATCTGACATAAAAATGAAAATTCTAAACTAGCACATTACCAGTTTATTGCTTATGGGCGTGAATTATAATTACTTATGAAAATCACAATAGGAAATTATGCATGATTCAAATTGTTACGAGTATATAATATTAAATTCTGAATTAATTTACTTAAATTTATTGATCTCTTTATTTTTCTATTCAATTTAATTCACTACATATGTATTTTTATGTCTATCTTTTATGAAATGTGTATGTAATTACATCAAAACTTAAAATTCATGAAGCTTATGTTGGTCTTTGCTTTGGCTAATGTCTTGTTGGTGTTAAATAAATAAATTAAAGTTATTTATTTAATTATATTACATCTCGTTAGCATAAGCTCTTTGTATATTCATTCTCATAGTAATATATAGTACAGGAGAGTTGTGGATATACGAGGCTTTATGATGAAATGATCAGGTACTCGTGCGTGGACATCGACGAGTGCTCGAACGACCCGACGCTGTGCGAGAACGGCCATTGCAGCAACACGCCCGGCGGCTACGAGTGCGATTGCGACGTCGGCTTCACCAAGTCCGCCGACGGACGCTCTTGTTTAGGTAACCTCATTTTGTACCATTACAATAACGTGAAGATGAAACATTCACATAATAATATTATTAACGGTGCACCGAGCGAGTTTATTTCACAACACAACAACACTAGAAGTGTGGTTAAATTTATGAACAGAATATCAACGAAAATAGCTTAATACTGCTGTTTCGTATGGTGTATGTACAGAACTGGAGATCTTTTTACTGGAAAAAAGGCATTCCATCTTAGTCCTCAGGTGTGGCAACGCATACATATTTTAATTCTTAATTGAGGATAAATGTGGATGTCTATGGGCCATAGCATCCACTTCTTCTATAAAAAATGTGTATTCACAAAAACACTCACCATAAAGTGCACTTGTGTGCTCGCTTGTCACCCTCAATGTATATAAAAATATAAATTATATAATGTATATAAATAAATCGTGATATTAATGTTACTCGTATGCATTAACAGACATGGACGAGTGCGCGACGTTTGACAATGTGTGCGTGTTCGGACGCTGTGTCAACACGTACGGCATGTTCAAGTGCATCTGCGACAAGGGATACCAGTCCGACAGCGTCGACGATCGTACGTATATTTATATTTATGAAAATTTACATATAATTATGTTGTGTGTACTTAATAATAGTGATATTTGAGTATTCGATTATTATTTTTCTAGCCGTTATGTAGAGATTGATAAAATTTTCCTTTGTCCTCAGATAAAAAAATATGCGTGAGTGTCGTGGAACACTCTGTTGGAACCAAGTTCCTTTCGTAGTATATAATTATTGATAAACGTATTATATTATTGATTATCAAATACAAATAAATGAATTACTAGCGTCTATTAAAATGAAGCGTCATTTAAATAAAATAATATTTCCTTCATCGCAAGATAAAAAAATGTGCGAGGGAGATGAATACTATTTCATCTCGCTTCCTTATAGCCACCAAGTGTAGACAACACTACGTCAGAAGGGGTCGTGACGGAAAAATCTTACACTTTTTGACGGCTAGCATCCTTCCGCCAAATCCGTACTATCCGATAAAGAACGTCGTTCCCATAATTTTGTGATACTATTAAAAATAATTTTTGTACATCAAATTGAGGTTAACTAATATTCAAATACATATAAATATTACATAGATTCGTATAATAATGTTTCAAGACTCGGCAAGTCTTGTTTTAGTTTAGACAAATGGATCTTTGATTTACTTTTTTTACTTTGTATGTTTCAAAGAGTCAATTTTAATTGCAAGTGAATTTATAACAGTGATTTTCACTTCTTTGATTGCGCAATAGTTTAAAGTACTCTTTGTGCCATTAATGGTTTCTTCAAAGATCATTCTCTAGCTGAGTTTGTAACTATATTAGAGCATGTTGTTGTTGCGTTAGGTGAACTAATATAATAATTAAAACCAAAATGTCAATTATAGAAGAATATAACGAATATAAAATTTACAAAATTAATATGCGGTCGTTATGCTCCGGTAGTTGTCGACGATATGATTGGGGATGATGAAAGGGGGAGGGGGCGTCGTCGTCTGTGGAAACCGCTTCCGCTATGCCCGCAACACATGATAAGCCGGGGTGCGAAGTTGTATTGAAATGAACTTTAAGAAAAATTGTCTTCATGGCTTGTTGTAATCTTTCACAGTGATGCCGGGCTTCAACTGCACGGACGTGGACGAATGCAAATCGCCGCAGTCGTGTCAGTACGGTACGTGCGTCAACACACAGGGCTCGTACATATGCCGCTGCCCGCCTAACTACGAGCTCGTCTCTGACGGCACCGCATGCTATGGTAATTTGATTTTGTATTACAGTTATTAAACTTAATAACGTGCATTAGTTTAATGTTTAAGAAGAGTAAACACCAGTGCGGCCTTAGATAATGCTGTTAGTATTAATGGATTTACTTGAATCGGTTTTTATATATATATTCCTCAAGGATATATCATTTTTTATTAACACAAGTTTTATAACTTATCAAGGTTGATATAATGTTGTTTCCTCGCGTTTTCAGATTCAAGAAAAGCGCGCTGTTATGCCAAAGTGGACTTAAGGTCTGGGACAGAGCACTGTCGCGACAGCGATGAGTTGTCCGAGGACGGAACTATGGCGGCCTGCTGTTGCTCTGTTGGTAAGAGGACAATTGTTATGTTACTATAATATAATATACTATCTTAATCGATTTTTAAAAAGTTTCTAAAACAAAGTCATTCATATCACGATTATTCGTTAAGACAAATTTTGATCGAATTTATTTTGTCAGGTGCTGCTTGGGGTAACTATTGTGATCTGTGCCCGGAACCGGGGTCTGAAGCGTATAGACAACTTTGTCCCGGAGGTCCTGGATATCAACCAGTTCTTGAGCCTGTGAGTGTTTTTCTTTCGCTATAGAAATATTAAAACGCTTAAAATTCTTATTGTACTGTTAATCTAATGAATAGCTCTACTTACATAATTCGCAGAGCATATAGATAGTGTGCTATTTACAGTATTAACAAAAAAAATATTATTAATGTTAAATTTAAAGCGCAGAACTATTAAATAAAAAGTTTCTGGAGAACCATACTGAGACCACTATTATTCCTATTACGCGTAAAAGTATTGCGTAAGGAGAACGACTGTACGTATTTGTATATAATTAGGAAGATCATGAGTAAAAACATCCAAACTAGTTTGTCCTTTACCAAAAAGTCACAAATATCCAAGCGCAGTCTTTGTCGACCTAGCTTGCTCGTATTGCCAAAGACACGTACCAAATTAGGGGAAAAAATATTACCTCTGAAGGAGCACACTTTTATAACAGCCTACCTTCTCATATTAAAAATATAGATTCCTTTAACAAATTCAAGTCTCAATTGCACAACTACATTCTTTAAAGCTACTGACTTGTAATTTCGGAGAGTGTCACGATGGAACTGTGAAGACGGTGACCGTTACCTGGATTAAGTTTATATTATTGTTCTCATGTAAGTGGATTTTGTAATCTTTTTGTGAGAATAAATTCTTTAAACCTAAACCTATATATGTAGAGTATTTTTTTACTTTTAGTTGTTATTAGGAAGACACTGCTGCGAATCTTCTAGTTTCTTTCCTTTTGTCACTTCTTACGACATCTACGGGTATGGGGTGGTGGACATGGACGCCGGCAGCAGTCCCCCCTGTTAGGAAAGAAAATACATAGAAAAACTGAGGGCGTCTAGGTTGCTGTCCAAATTTGTACATCACCTTGTTAATAAATTCAGTATCCTCTTCTACTCTTTTCCTGTGAACACTGAGCATATCGCGCGACAGCGAAGATTCTTCGAGCAATAATGCCAGCCATCGACTACAGAGATTAAGTACGTTTTCGATGAGCGAAATATATTCAATCAAATTCCCGCGCGATTTGAATTTGACATTACATTTATCTACATAATATACATGTTTTATCTTTATATATAAAAAGTACGTGTCACGTTATTTGTCCGCGATGGACTCCTAAACTACCGAACTGATTTCAATGAAATTTTTGGTCAATGTGCAGTTTGGTCCAACTTAAAAGATAGGATAGCTTACATCTCAATTTATAGTCGCAATACAATATTATTTTATTGAAAATTATTTGTCTGTTATTTGATAGTCACAATTATATGTGTGACTGGATTGAGTAAATATTTTATAGATGGCGCTATGTTAAAAATACAAACGTTTAATATAAGCTACAATTTAGTAGTATAACCACCACGTGTTGCTGTAAGTATTCAACAGATAGAACCGATTTCAAAAAAAATTTGCAGACTGTGTGCAGTTTGGTCCAACTTGAGAGATAGGATAGTTTTTATCCCGATAAGTGACCCTCAATTTTTTTATTGCTAATTTCAGGAGTTTTTTAGGAAAGCAAATGGTCGTTCGGAAAGGGCAGAACAACGTCTGCCTGGTCAGCTAGTATTTTAATATATTTTACATTAGTTAATAGTATAATGTGAAAGCCTGGCGACGCTCATGATGGTGGATATACTTACGCTGCCACTAGATAGATAATTTTAACATTTTGATTAACTATTGCTATGCTATTGCCTATGCTCCATATGAGGCAATATGTGGGGAGACCTATGATCAGCGTGGACTTTGATAGCCTGTAATGAAAAAAATCATAGTGTGGCTAACTAGTGCACATGCCCGTGTATTTTACGTTAATATGTGCAGCAAAACGACCTAAAAATGGCGGCGCTTACTCCTCGCCGCACATGTCCATAGTCCATATTATGCAACATAGTCCTCACTGAACGTAATAAACGCTTTGATTTTTAAGCTATGGATGTCATAAAATTCTGAATATAGATAATAGTTATTTTGCTTCAACGTAAATCTTTATCCTTGGACTTTGTTATCATCAGTATGCTCATAGGGAGGATAGTTGCCACGTTAGGCAAGCGGGTATTTTATTTTTAGTCATTATTAGGAAGACGTTGCTGTCCATATCCTGATTTGTTTGCCTCTGTCGCCTCTTACGTCACTAATGGGATGATATGGGGTATGGGATATTCTTACATCGCCACTACACGGTAAAGGTACACTATAAAGGTAAGTTTAAGGACGTAATCCCGTAAAGTGGATAGTTCCGTGGATTGTAAGACGGTAATGTAGTAAGGTGTGTTGTGCGCGCAGCCATCGTACGTGGTGACGCTGGCGGACATCGACGAGTGCGCGCAGCACCCGGCGCTGTGCGAGCACGGCACGTGCACGAACACGTTCGGCTCGTTCGTGTGCGCGTGCGGCGCGGGCTGGCGCCTGGCGGACGGGCCGCGCTGCGAGGACGAGGACGAGTGCGCGCGCCCCGGCGTGTGCGCGCCCGGCCTGTGCCGCAACCTGCCCGGCTCCTACGTGTGCCTGTGCCCCGAGGGCTACGTCGCCATGCCCAACGGAAGTAAGTGCACCCTACAACAATTACTTTTCACTTACAGTTACATTTGTACAGATGAAGTGGATAGAAATTTAGTATTTTGTTTATTTTGGTTTACAAATGTGTAGCAAGCTAGCAAGATAATCAACATAGCCCAACAGATAAGTAAGCTGATGTGACAATGGGCCGGCCTTATATCTCGAAGGATCGACAATCGACGGGAAATAAAGATTCCTGAGTAGTAAACCTCGTATCGTACCTATAGGCGAAGGTGTAGGACGGCTCGCCACTAGATGGAGTGATGACCTGGTAAGAGATATGCAGGATATCGATGGATGCAGGTGGCTTAGGTCCGTGCTCTGTAGCGTTCCTTTGCGGAATGCCTATATTTAATAATAGACTAGTAAACTGCTGTAATGATGATATGATAATGATGCTAAATATGTAAATGAAAGAAAAAAGATTATAACTTACCTAATTTCTATTCAATTTTTTTTGTGTGACATGGAGCTAATTTTGTTCTCCTCTTACTTAATTATTTACATAATTATTGTATTATTAGGTATATTATCTTCCATTATCCGTTCTCTTATATTCACATCTTAAATTTGCAGAGGAATGTGTGGACGTTCGTCAACGTCAGTGCTACATGGACTGGGATCCGGACACTGGGGGATGTTCCGCTGCGGTGGGAGTTCCACAGACCAAATACCTTTGTTGTTGCTCCGTCGGCAAGGCCTGGGGAGCGCCTTGTGAAGCCTGTCCCGATAAAGGCTCGCAGGTGATTGAAACTATATTATTACTAATTCTAGCGATACTACTTTTAGGGATGGAAGGATTTCGACAACAGCGCTACCTACCTGATCTAAATGTGAATCTAAAACACGGACCCATTTAAACACACACAAAAAATTCTTCTATCTTGATCGAGCTGTTTTTGAATTTAAGCAAGACTAACAAAGACCAATTTAATTATATGTATAGAGACTGAGTAATAAAATCAAATCGCGACAAAATTTGCGTTACCATCCATATCATGTGGCAGTCCAGCACTGTGTTTTCTTCCTCGCACAACTTTCTTGTGGAATCAACTACCTCTAGCGATTTTTCCGGACTGATACGACTTAGAGATCTTCAACAAAAGAGAAAAACAAAACAATAATAATGACACATAAAAATAATAAAAATGACTGTAATAGACCTAGAAACTGTATTTTTATACATCTAGGATATTCAATAAATATTTTGAATTTTAATTAGAAATTGGATGTACGATCAAAGTCTTTGCCTTGCAACTATTTATGTTTTAAATATGAATATAATAAATTATGTAGAAAAAATCCTATTCGTGTAATGCTAACATTCACAATTTTATCTAACACCGTAAATCAAAAGTCAAAGGTTAAAAGGTTCTGTCAATCATTTGTAATATTTTCACGCGATCTGGGTCAAACGACTGAATCCGTTCACGATTGACACATTATGTCTAGTTCTCAGGCGGTGAAATTAATCTACAGCGACCGCTTAATATCAGGTAGGCTCGTTTGTTATACAAACAATTAAAGCCAAACTCTTCAATAAACGTTCATTTTGTTAACTAGGAGCACATGGCACTATGCGGTGAGAAGCCTGGTGAATACATCAATCCGATGACGAATGAGACGAAGCCGATCAACGAATGCGATATCATGCCACAGCTCTGCAAGCCCGGCTCCTGCCACGACACGCCCACAGGCTTCCAGTGCGGCTGCGACCACGGGTAACTTTTTAACACTTCATACTCATTGTTTAAGCTTTTTTTATTTCATTACTGGCGACCACCTGTGGCTTCTTTCGTGGAAGTGGAAATTACGGCAATTTTTTATAGTTGATTCCTAAGGATCAATACTTTTTAGGGTAGGTGTCCTGTACCTACTTGTGTGCTATTACTGGACATAGTCTACCTGTGTACCCATAGACTTATTATTACAGCGTATGAATATGCAAAGATAAAAAAAAATAAAAAACAGAGGCAGTCATAAGAACTGCCGAAAGTAATGAAAACTCAATGATATATACATATACAATTTTAAAGATGTTTTTATATTTTTTTTTTATACATGTACACAGGCCGACATGCTCGTGCATGTCAAGGTTATCGGTGACACGAATCAATAGGTTTTTCCCCTATCAAAAATCGTTCAACGCGGCTAAATAAGTATTCATTTCAATATAACATGTGTGCAGTTCATACACAGGGGAAGAAACCTTCAGAAAAGCAGACCGAAATAATAAGAGACATATTATTCTATCTCATACTGTATTCTATCTTATTCACTCGCAGGCTGAATCCTATAGATGTATACGTATGTTTCTTTTTATTGTCGCTTTTCTGTTTCATCGAATTTCAAATCATAACGATTTTAAAGATGTTTTCACTTCAAAAAGATAAAATATCAACGAAAAAAGATACAGCTGCTTCGTGACACTACCATATAAATTAAACTTGATAGAATTTTTGGAACGAAGTTTCTTATCTTATCTTAATACGTTTATCTATAATAATATACTACGAAAGGAACTTCGTTCCAACCGAGTGTTCCACGACACTCCCGCAAGTTTTTAGTAATTTTTATTATACTCAATGTGCACGTATAGTTACGAGCACGACAACACGTCGCACCTGTGCCGCGACGTGGACGAGTGCGCGGGCGGCGGCGGCGTGCGCGCGCCGTGCCGCGGGCTGGCGCAGTGCGCCAACCTGCCCGGCGCGTTCGAGTGCCGCTGCCCGCCCGGCTACCGGCTCGGCGCCACGCTCGACGAGTGCGAGGACGTCGACGAGTGCGCCGACGAGACGCTTTGCGAGCACGGCGAGTGTAGGAACACCGTCGGCTCCTACAGGTCCGTTACCTCCACTACACACATAATGCATACACTACAACAGAATATTTTTTTATTCAATATAGGTGTGATGCGACAGTGTAATGTCGCTCGGCAACTAAACCTTTTCCGTTTTTCCGTTCAGCGAGTATTCCAACGGTTCCAGGACACTGGTGGCTATATTTGTAGGCGTGGATCTGGGCAACAGCGTTACACATCTCAAAGCGACGATCGATTCATTGTATCGATATTTTTACGCAATAGATTCTCGAATGCTGTAGTACTTCAACAGCAGCTACGATCAGCTCGCAGAACATCTGTAAGCATTTCTACGATCAGACGATGGTTATGAGAAAAGAAAATTGCAGCGCATAGGCCTACAACTGTTCCAAAATTGACCGCACAACATGGCAGAGATCGATTACAATTTACAGGCGATTATATTGATTGGACGATCGACCAATGGAGGACGGCCCTATTTTCGGATGACACGAGAGTCTTTTCTGCAATGATAATGCAGAGGAGTATACAGAAGGCAAGGGCAACGATTTAGACAAGCCTGTATTGAAGAAACTGTTGGATTCATGCATGTTCTGGGGTGGCATGTAAGTCGACGCCAAAACCAGCCTTGTCTGTGTTTCCTTGAGTGGAGGTGCTCGTGGTCAAGGGTTACTGATTGCTCACCGATACGTATCTTGTGATCCTTGAAGGGCATATGCTCCCATACGCGGGTTTTATTGGCGATGGATTTACATTCATGCATGACAACGCCCACTACCACACTGCATTAATTGTACTTGATTACTTTTAAGAGATCGCGATCTCTGTTATGCGGTGGCCGGCGCAAAGCCAAACATGAACCCGATAGAGCACCTCTGGGATGATATAAATCAGCGAGTACGGGCTCGTGATGCTGCCCCAATCACACTGCAACAATGTGAGGAGGCTGTCATTAAAGAATGGGACAACGTACCTCAAGAACGCGTTGTTACATTGATTAGCTCAATGAAAGACTGTATGGAAGCAGTAACTGAGGCAATGGGTGGTAACACTAGGTTTTAGGTAATAAATCGTAATTTTCTTCTTGTTCACATTAACTTTTTCTTTATTCCCTGGTAAAAACACATGATAACCATTATTTTTTCGAATGCATGTTCTGGGGTGGTAAATTTGGTGGAGTAAATTTAATCACTTTTTCAGTGTTATAATACCATTGATTAAATAGATTTAGAGGTGCGATTTTTGTGACGTCGCGTGTAAATATATATTTAACACTGGCTCACTCACGCCTGATTCAAATTTGGCATATTGTATAATATATACATTATATACCTCCGTTAATATGCTTAAAAATCACAAAGTTTTCTCGTCACGTATTAATAATACATACTATATAGATACTGACTATGTGCACAGGTGCGAGTGCGCGCCGGGCTACCTGCTCCGCGACGGCACGTGCCGCGACGTGGACGAGTGCGCGCGGCCGCGCCCGCTGTGCCGCAACGGCACGTGCGAGAACCGGCCCGGCTCCTACATCTGCCACTGCGACCCCGGCTTCAAGCCCGGCGCCAACAACGACTGCATCGGTGAGCTACTTTTTTTAGGATTGTTAATTTTTCATTTCAAATATATTTTCGGGGCTATTAATAAAATATAGCAGATAACGAGACAATAAGACCGTGTAGTGGCAGTGTAATGATATCCACTACCCCATAGCGTTCCGTGGGTTTCGTAAGAGGCGACAGAGGGAAACAAATCAGGAGATGGACAGTAGCGTCTTCCTAACTCAAAATTATAAATGACTGCGATTGCCAACCCGTCAGCCTAACACGGCAACTATAGCAAAATTTTTTTTAGATTTTGCCATAGTTGCAACCTAGGAGGCCTAACTGCGGTTACTAACTCGTCTGATTAACGTGGTATCTATGGTGAAATCTCACCTATGAGGTAACCTGTTCGCCGGTGGACTTAAGCATTTTTTCTATAGAATAAGGGGCAAATAAGCATGCGGCTCACCCGATGGTAAGTGTTGACCGCCACACATGAACAACTGCAACACCAGGGGTATTGCAGGTACGTTGTCGGGTTTTAAAAAAGGAGTAAGCTCGTATCTTGAAGGTCCCTTAGTAGTATCGATCCAGAAAAATCGCCGGTGGTAAAAAATTCCACAAAGAAGTCGTGCGAGGAAGAAAATTCCAAGTCGCACAGTAGTGGACCGCCAAGGATCCATGTAATATAAGGGTGTAATAATTTTACACTCACCAGATATCGCTAGATGGGAGTGAGGTGAACGTGTTTGTCACACAATGTCTTTATAATGGTTTCTGGAGCATGTACACAAAACAACGCATCAATGCTGTATTCTTTAATTATTTGCATTTTTCCTTCTCTTTATTTAAATTTTTCTACGTTTAGGAATAGCCGTAGTTTAGTTTATCTATTTATAATCTAGTTAATATAAAATTATAAAATACTAGTGATCCGCCCCGACTTCGCACGGGAGATTTCAAGATCTCGACAACAGAGCCACTTACCGTGTCTAATTGTGAATCCAAACCATTCTCGAATTAGGCGACGAAAAAACTTTCACAAACAAAATTTCATTAACATCGGTCCAGCCGTTTAGGAAGAGTTCAGTCACATACATACGGACAGAAGAATCATATATATAAAGAAGCATGCAATAGCTAATATTTCGAAAAGAAACATTAATCTCTACACTTTTTAACAAAGAAACTTTCCCTGCTATGAAATCTGTCAAATATTTCACCTCACTTCTAAGTGGCGCCGCCCTGGTGGTAGAAAAATTCGCGGGTGCTCATTGTGTGCGGTGCGCAGACATCAACGAGTGCCGCGAGGGCGGCATGGTGTGCCGCAACGGGCGCTGCCGCAACACGGCCGGCTCGTTCCGCTGCGAGTGCGCGCCCGGCTACACGCTGACCGCGGACGCGCGCAACTGCCGCGACGTGGACGAGTGCAGCGAGCTGCCCGCGCCCTGCGGCCGCGACGGCGCGCCTTCCTGCACCAACACCAACGGCGGGTGAGCACACCACTACCCTACTCCTCTTCCTCCTGTTGACATGGATATGTCTTTAAATTAACTTCCATAGGTGATGATAGTTAAGTCTGTAGGTAACATCGCGCGTCGCAAGGAGGAGCACCGTCAATTTGAGATCGTTTCTACTAACTTGGTGGAAAGTTAATGTGTTTATACAGGTTGTTCGGAAGGTGGATGAAAACCCTTAAGGGGGATATTTATAAAGGCAAATAAGCCTTTTTGAACACGTCCCAACTGGCATAGATAACTTAAATCTTTTGTCTGTCTTTATTCTTAGTATTGTGTCGGATATGTTAATTGAACCTTTATAATATCGATATATAGATCTCAAAAATATAGACACGTGGTAGCTCAGATGGTTAGCGCTCACTGTAAATTTCACAGTACTCGAGCAACCCGGGTTCGATTACTATCGGCTCCAATGAAATTGTTAATTGCAATTTTAAGTGCTAATTTACCACGTGGTCGGTGGTGAAGAAAAGCATCGACAGGAAACCTGGTTGTCTGAGAAGTAAGAAAAAAATATTCGAAGACAAGTGAAGTTCGCCAACAGGCATTGGGGCAGCGCGGCGGACTTTTCCTTGCTGCCCAAAAGCCCTGTCAGTGGTGACTGAGAATGAGGGGAGGGCTGTGCCAAGCAGTGGGGCTAATATAGGCTGTAAATTTAACTTTTTTTAAACTATAACATCGTCATTTTCACACAAAATTGCAACCCTAATCGAGTGACTGAATATGGATTTTTATAACGTATAGGTACGAGTGTGCTTGCGGTGCGGGTTGGCGGCTGGCAGGACGGCGCTGCGTGGACCGTGATGAGTGCCGCGAGCTGCCTTACGTGTGTGCTGGCGGCGACTGTCACAACTTCAATGGCGGGTGAGTCTCTCTCTCTCACACACATACATTTCACTATACTTTGCTGCAACTACTGTGCTATAGATGCACTACCTACGTTTGCGTCGGCGCTGACTGTTCCAACTTTAATAGTGGGTGAGTCTCACTCCCTATCTCTCTCTCTCTGTCTCACATTCATACATTTCGGTATACTTTGTTGCAACTACTGTGTCGTCGCTGCACTACGACTATGTGTACTCCGGCGGTGACTGTTACGACTTAAATGGCGGGTGACACACACTCACTCACACACACACACACACACACACACACACACACACACACACACACACACACACACACACACACACACACACACACACACACACACACACACACACACACAAACACACAAACACACACACACACACACACACACTGCCTACGTGTGCGCCGGCCATAACTACCATAATTACAACGGATAGTGAGCCTCACATACGCACTTACCGAGCATAGTTAAAACACGTGTAAACTGGTAGATATATTAACCATTAGCCTAATGAATATAAAATAAGGAAGGGGAGATAAAACCCGAGAGATTAGTTTTATTCTTTTTTACCAACTGCTCAAAAATATTATTTTCTAATAGTACAATATAAATTAGCACATCAAAGAAGCGTCGCGAACTCTCTTATAGTCCATTATACAAACAAATAATACTAAGAGAACTTCTATCACTAGTTGTGCAATATTTTTAAGCTGTCACATTTTACCAACTCTACCTTTTACTGCATGAGAAGTTTATTCATTCTATGTCTTAATATTATTTTAACTACAGTTGATACGAGTCACGATACCACAAGAAGGCTTGTAACGTCCCATATCTTTGTCTCTATAACCCTATGTTTTCTTATTTCAGTTACCGATGCGACTGTCCTCCTGGTTGGCGGTTTGATAAGACGGCTGCCATCTGTGTGGACGAAAGGAAAGAGCTTTGCTACGACGAGTGGGATAGCGGTCGCTGCCACAAGGCGCGGCCTTTGCAGCTCAGCAGGCCAGATTGTTGCTGTTCTGAAGGTGAGTACATCGATTATATCATCATCATTACAGCCCTTCAAAAGTCCACTGCTAAACATAGGCCTCCCTCAAATAATGTCAAAAAACACGGTCCTGAGCCACCTGCATCCATCGACTTCCTGCATGTCTTACCAGGTCGTCACTCCATCTAGTGCGAGGACGCCCTACACTTCGTCCGCCGGTACGAGGCCGCCACTCGATTATATATGACTATTAAACCATTTGGCGATATTTTATTTCAATGTTAAGTAATTGTGATAAAATCGAATTGTTTTAATGTGTAGCCTTTATATTTAAATCGATAAAGTTGCATTTATCATGAATATTTATTTACATAAATTACAAATATTTCTTATGCACTTTATCTAACCATGGCTTCACATTTGCCGTTCTAATTATACAACCTGATTTGTTATTTTTATTTTTTTGATTAGAGCCGGTATTCAGAGACAATCTACCAGCTTAACCTCAAATTTCACAATGTCAAAATTTGACTCAAAATTCGTAAAGAAACATTTTCTTTAAACGTGTTGTATTCACGTAAACGTAACAAGTTATCAGCCAAGAAATTTGCTTTTCTGAATAAAGTCCCGTCACCAAACTGTGAACAATGCGGTATTCCCGAGGACTTAATGCATGTCTTGATGGAGTGTGCCCACAATGCTGCCTTTCGAATAGCTAAGTGTAAAAATATTCTAAAAGAATTTGCTGATTGTAACATTATTTTATCCAACCCTCATTCCGATGAAACAAAATTATTGGCTAAATAAAATAACATAATATTTTCCTCAGATCAGTCAATCAGATAGTAACTTTTCATTTTGTTTGCTTGTTAAATTGAATGTTATTTAGTTCTAAATGATGTCAAATAGAGCGACATAATCGCATTTTGATTAAGTTCTTAAATAAAGATTTAAAAAAACAAGTCATCAGATTTCATTATCTTGAATTTGACGAGCAAATATATTATTTCCAGGATCTGCTTGGGGAAGATATTGTGAGCGTTGTCCTACACCAGACTCTGCGGAATTCTTAAGAATTTGTCAAGGTGGAATGGGTCGTCCAAATCTAACTCAGGTTTGTAGGATGTATTTTATCATTTAAATCCAATTTCCTTGATTATATACATACTTATTGTTACTCTGCTTTGATTTATGTCGCATTATTTATGTACTTTAAGTTTTAATGATATTATGGTTGATTATATACCAACTTCTTTTCTAGCTATTTCAATTTTTTTTGTTATGAAGTGCTTACTTTGAAACAGTGTTCTTATAAAGTGTTTACTTTGAAACAGTGTCCTTACTTCCAATCTGTGATCTCATGTTTCCTTTTAAATTTACCAAGATTTTTTCATATTTCCAGGACCTGGATGAATGCAAAGTGCGTCCGGATGTATGCAAGGGCGGGCATTGTATCAATACGGATGGTTCGTTCCGGTGTGAGTGTCCGGCTGGGTACGTGCTGGACGGCTCCGGACTCGTCTGCGTGGACGCGGACGAATGTGCACAAGATCCGAGAATTTGCGGGAACGGAACCTGTACCAATACGCCTGGAGGCTACGAGTGTCGCTGTAACTTCGGATTTACGCAAGGGCCAGAACAAGTTAGTATGAACTTCTCTTTAACTATAAAAATCCTTTAAAAAGTCTCCTGCTTGGATACAGGCTTTTCCGAATTGGGAGGATTTCAAAATTTGTCGTAATTAGATTGAAGATCTCTGTAATCTATTACGTCTTAAAATTCTTATAAGAAATGAATAAATGAATTATCTTGTAAACTTTTTGTGTGTTTCAAGTTTAAAGCCTTTAATATTAAAATTTTAATATATTTACTTAACTCTTAATATTGTTGAACTTTGACGATTGAGCCAAGTGGCGCGTAAAATCATGCCTATGTCACTATTTTAGTGTAAGGATTTTCTAAAAGCTAACTATTGAAAACTTAATAAGGTAGATGACGTGAGATAAAAAATCGGTTGTCTGTAAAGTCGGTTTACTGACGATAGTTGAACGTGACAACGTCATAAGAAATATTTAATATCGAAAGAATCATTACCTTTATCGCAGCAATTATCGTTCACCACATTCGCTCGCACAGTCGCTCGTTCCGCGCTCTCGCTTGCACTTTAAATCGAACGCCTAGGTAACGCCGCATGAGTCATGTTTTTTGTTCGTGCAGCGAGCTTCATCGATTTATAAGACGTTGTCACGTCAAAAAAAACACTGACGATACAAGGATCTAAAATATTTAAGCAGGAATAAATGGATAACAGTGGCCACTAATATCCGTACTTTCTAGTTTATTATAGTTATATCTTAGACAGCCATTTGCTAGGCTTTAAGCATTGACAACATTGACTATAAGCGATAACTACTGTTAGAATCTTAGATTGGTAATTTTTATGAATAGAATAGAATAGAATAATTTTTTATTCAATATAGATCACATGTGTAATTCTTATTGAAAGTCATTTTTTACTTTACCACTGGTTCGAAAAAAAAACCTCCGTCCTGGGAAGAACAAGCAAGCGGGACTTTTTTTTAAAGCAAATTTTACAATAAATTTTGCTTTATGCTTAGATGTGTCTCGGGTTGCTTAATGCCCTCTGATCTGTTCACATTACATCATCAGTTTATGAAAGTTCACGGCTGGATATAGGCCTCTCCCGTTTTTGGAGTTGCTATAATAATTTGTAATCATAGACATGTTATGGAGCTATGAAGCTGTTCCCCTCGAACGGTGTTATACAAAGTGTAATACCTGTTAATGGTCATGAGATATGGTGATGGTTTTTTCCGTCACCGCTATATGTGACATATTTACTATTAAGGTTGGATAAAAACATAGTACACAAAGCACATCATGGATAAAGATGGTATAGCCTACACAATCAACACACATTACATACATGATAGAGCCATGCTAGAGATATATTATGGGCATAGCATGAATGGGTTGGCATGATCGAGAAAGGAACAAGCTCTCACAAAATATCAGTGCAAAATAGCAGCTTATTCCTGCTGTGATAGATACATAGAGTGAGTGTAGAGAACCGGAGATACTTTTTACTGAAAACGAGGTATTTCATCTTAGTTCTCGGGGGTGATAACGCATCTGCATTTCGATTATTTATCGAGTATAGATGTAGATATATATCGGTAACAGCATCCACTTTCCATCAGGTAAAATTTTATATAAAAAACAACATAATATGCTTAGTGTAAAACAAGTGATTAATTGTGGAGTTTTCTGGGCTATAGTAGTTTCTCACAGAATACCAGTGTCAAATAGTAGCTCAACACTGCTGTGTTTCGTATGGTGAGTGTAGAGAACCGGAGACCCATTTTACTGGAAAAGAGGCATTCCATCTTAGTCCTCACGGGTGACGACGCATCTGAATTTTGATTCTTTGTTGAGGATAAATGTGTCTTTGTTGAGGTGGACTGTGTGCTCGTTTGTCACCCTATCCAAAAAAAAAAGGTTTCCGTATTTACACACTCACCATACGAAACACAACAGTGTTTGGCTACTAATTTACGCTGTTATTCTGTGAGAGTGTGGTTCTTCCCCTGTCGAGCCGACCCATTGCTACAACTATAAAATAACTGTAGCATGGCTCTACCTCGTGTTAATATTGTATTATGTTTAAATATCGTATATTGTACAGACGTGCGTGGACGTGGACGAGTGCGCGGAGGGGCGCGCGTCGTGCTCGTTCCGCTGCCACAACACGGCGGGCTCGTTCCGCTGCACGTGCCCGTACGGCTACCGGCTGGCGGCGGACGGCGCGCACTGCCGCGACCTAGACGAGTGCGCCACTTCGCCGTCGCCCTGCCCGCACGCCTGCGAGAATGTCGTCGGCTCCTACGTGTGCAAGTGCCCGGAGGGTGTGTACTCACGTCTCGCATTTGCCCTATTAGTAGTTCTCAATGCAAATGCTAATTGATGAAAATAACTAACAATGCTTTTTTTAAACGTTACCTACACATTAGGATTTTTTTCTGTATCGTGGAGACAAACATCTAAACCCGGTACAGTTATTTGTAAGCCATACAAATACTTAGAAATGTATTTATACATGTTTATGAATATTAAATTTGCCTTTTGAGTTAACTAATGCCCCTGGAGCGTTCCAATTCCAGGTAAGATTTAGGCACTTTCGCCATAAATAGTGATTAAAATTTTAATTTTAATTAACGATCCGCCCCGGTTTTCGGTTAAGATTTATTAATGTGCCGTTATTTAGAATTAAGATAACCATCTGATATAAATTAAAACAACAGACCGTTTATTATATCAATTTTAAATTCTTATGAAAATAAGATTTTTGAATAAAATATAGCCTAGATCCCTCCTGGCATTGCTTTCTATGTGTTCGTAAGTTTTGATTATAATTGGTTAAAGTATTTGGAAGATTAGGCTGGACAGACAGAAAGATAACATTTTAAAAATGTTTATTTGTCTGAGTGGCATGAAAATATCCCCTCAGCTCAATAAAGGCAGTTTTTTGATATTACAGACAGGCAATTCAATTTATATGTATAGACGTATAATATATAACGTATTTATAAAACCGAATTTTCTTTTTGAGTTATAAAGCCCCTTGAGCGTTACAAAGGGGATGTGTCCGATAACCGCATGGTGAAGTGTGGTATGTGTGCAGGTTACCGGCGTACATCAGCGCCACATGACGCGGTGGACGCTTGTGAAGACATTGACGAGTGCGCTGAGCGTCGTGACCGCTGCGCACCCGGCGTCTGCATCAACACCGACGGCGGCTTCCTCTGCGACTGTGACGCCGGCTACGAACCTAGCGAAGATGGCCACGCCTGCATCGGTCTGTAAATATTTATAAAAAAATGTGATTGTTGAGTTATCTAATTTTGGTAACGCTCTAACGTGCCACGTGGCAGCTTTTGCTGTCACACGGATGGCCCGGCTCGAACCTGGATGGTACTACGACGTCACTGAGACCTGAGCGTGGGTGCCCAGACTGCCTCGCGTATGAAGGTACGGATCTGTCCATCCTATGGCTGCGCGTAGACAGCGATGACCATCTCCGCGTCTACGGTTGCCTCTATATGCCCCATAGTGGTAATGCCGACACAGACCGACTCATCGACCACGTCCAAATGGCTGCAGACTCCATTCTAAAACAGGTCCCATCCGCAGAGATAGTGATGCTCGGTGATTTTAACGCCCACCACGCTGAATGGTTTGGTTCTCGTTTAACCGATCAGGCGGGTAGATTTGTTTGTGACTTTGCCTTGGCATATGGTCTGACACAAGTGTTTACTTCGCCTACGCAGATCCCAGATGTGGAGGATCATGTAACTTCCCTGTTGGACCTTTAACAGACCTCTCATTTGGACGGATATCAGGTTTTCGTCGACGGCCTTTTCAGCTCCTCTACATCTGGGAGAAACATTCAAAAAATCAATTTAACTTTTAAGGAGGTTAATACATGTATATATCTTTAAGGTTTTTCGAAACGAAAAAAACTAAAACTTATAATAATAGCTAATTGATAAGCTTTCGCAAGTCCAATTTTAATAAGCGACGTATAATCCAAATTTAGTTCAAAATTGTACAATTTATACAAAAATCTACCTCTGCCATCTCTGCACAGGCAGGACGACTTACTAGCCCATGCCGCAAAGCAGAAAGCCGATCTGCCAGGCTCTCTCTTTGCGTTCCACTCGACTCTCAATGACGGGGAGGGGAACACACCGTCGACCATCCCGCGGTGTGAGTGCTCCATGCAGGATGTGCTGTTTACACAGCGTTCGGTCCACAAAGCACTCCTCTCCCTGGACGTCAACAAGTCGAGTGGGCTTGATGGAGTCCCACCTATTGTGCTGAAGACGTGTATTCTGGAGTTGGCACCGGTTTTTACGTATCTTTTACGGTACTCCTGCTCCCGAGGCGTAGTCAAGAACTCATGGAAGACAGCTTTGGTGCACCAAATCTCTAAAAGTGGTAACCATTCAGATCCGTCCAAGTGGAAGCCTATCGCAATCACCTACTTGTTCTCCAAAATAATGGGAACAATTATTAACTGCCAACTCATGAGGTACGTTAAGGATTACCAGCTGATTAGTGAGCGCTAGTACGGTTTTCGTCGGGATCGCTCAGCTGGTAATCTTCTAGGTTACCTGACTCATAGATGGGCGGAGGCAGTAGAGTCCAAGGGGGAGACGTTGGCCGTTAGTTTGGACATAGCAAAGGCTTTCGATCGGGTTTGGCACAAGGCGCTTCTTACGAAGATCCCTTCCTATGGATTTCCCGAGAAATTGTGCAATTGGATCACCAGTTTTCTTGCAGATCGGAGCATCAAGGTCGTAGTAGACGGTGCAAGCTCCGATAACAAGCCCATTAACGCCGATTTTCCATTAGGCTGCATGCTATCACCAACGGTGTTTCACAGACACATGACAACACTGTTCCCCAGTCCGAGACTTTCTTAAACGTCATAATCGTAACGTCGTAAACGTAAAAGTCTAGGACTTAATTTTACATATTAAATATTAATTTAACATATTTGTAATTTAATTAAAAATATCAATCCCCCCGCGACCATGGGTGCTGCAAGGTACACGTGTTTGTATTGTTGTATTGTAGTGTTGTACATGTTGGGAATTAAGCATAAGTATATACAGGGTATTTTTGGAACGCTCCCGAAAACTAAGACAGGCGACAGCACCAAGTATACCTTTGATCATGGGTCACAAATAAATTTTATTAGATAAACGTTTTATTAGATTTATTCACGCGCAATCATGTTAGTACAGCTAAATGAAACGATAATTTCATAAAAAAAATCATGAAAATACTGAAACCTAAAACCAGCAGTGGAATAACTGAATTCATATCAGCTGATTAAAGGTCAATGTACGCGCGAACGCAAATTCGCGCGGTCCGCAACTAGCGGGCTATACCACAATACCTAATAATTTACAACACTTGTCTAAATACCTAACTTATCTACTTAACATACTATTTTGCCACTGTACTTGTCTCCACGTAGCCATTTTAATCCGAATTTACAGGTTAAATAACCCAAATAACTGGTTCGATTTCCCGCTAATAACAAAATACATAAATGAAATGTAACCAAGGTTAGAGTCATGCGTTTTTATTAATCGTGTAGGTATGTTTATTATTCTCATGTATTCAGTTATGTATGTATTCAGATTAGTTCAGTACTAAGTTATTTAAAAAAAATAGTTATGAAACAGCTTACCGCTCTAAATCCTCCGTGGTCTTATGAGATGCGGCTCAAATTGTGCTCCATTCATTTCAAGGCAGATTTGGGCTCGGTGTTGCGTCTCCTCATGGAGGCGGGGCATCATCGTGTGATCTTCGACACAGTCCGTACGTAGTTTGTCGAAAACATCCACGATCCTTTTGTAGTTTCGTCAGCACTATCACACTCACGATTAAAACCCTTTCTTTCACATACCCCACAGAAAGAAGTCTAACGGGGTCAGATCTGGTGCGCGAGGTGGACAAGCGTGTGGTCCTAGTCCGCCAAATCCAGCGATCATCAAATAGCTCATTGAGGCGCTCACGGACGAACCTCACATGTGGAGGGGCACCATTATACTGGAACCATGTGCGGCGATATTCAGCCAACGATAGGTCGTCTAAAATGTCTGTCAACTGTTCATTTATAAAGTTTAGGTATCGCTGTCCGTTCAGTCGCTGTGGCAGAAACACTGGTCCCAGTATGCGATCCTTAAATAAACCTGCCCATACGTTAACCGACCATCGGGTTTGGTGCCCGGTTTGTCGAACAGCGTGCGGGATAACCTCTGAATACACGTGTGTATTTCTTCGGTTCCACAGGCCGTTTCTGGTAAATGTCGACTCATCCGTTCAGATAATGTGCTCAATGGAACCAGCCACACGTTGTTGCTGGTATAATAACCAACGGCAGAAAACTCGTCGGCGGTCGTGATCGCCGGGAACTAAAGCTTGCACTTTATGCAATTTGTATGGGCGCATTCGGTTACGCTTCAACACTTTGTGCACTGCACAATATGACACACTTGTTCCATCCCGACGTCTTAACAATTTATTTAGCGATACTTCGTGTACCTAGGTTCGGATACATAACATGTTGTCGTATTCACAATCACTATAAACGTACGCGTTAAGCATTATTAAAACAAAAAACGTAACAACAAGTAACAAAATCAACACGGAACTGTTTCAAAAACTACAATTAAACTGAAACCTACTGCGTCACAGCGTGATGCGACACGAGCCGGGCGGGTTACATTATTTCGCACCGAGCTAGCAGGTCGAGTGGAGGGAGGTTACAGTCGCGTTCTAAAGTACTACATGGTATTGGGATATTGTTTTATAATATTATAGTAAGTAATTAATTGTTTTATTGTAGAATCATAATAGGTGCCTTACTTGGAATTAAAAATGGATAATGTTTACTTGAGCATTATTTGTTATTTATATCGTAAAATATAAAGTAGTTTGTAACAAGAAAACTTAAGGTAAGGGTGGCACGCCGTCCATTATGTCGTCTTGGGTCACATGGAAGCCAGATGTTGAAGGTGTGTTGGTGTTACTGGATGCTACTTCATCATCACTTTCATCTTCGCTTGAGCTTCCGTCATCAGGTCGATCACATGGTAATTTTTTAGGTATTCTTCCTCAACACTTTTAAATTTACTGCACAATTTTCCCCATTCACCTTCTCCTATCATATTTACCTTTTCGTTCACTAGTTTAGTCATAAAACAATAGATATAAATAATTTTTCTTTCCTTCCTTTTTAAAACATCGTCGCGAGTCGCAAAGTAAGCTGTGTATGCGACTGTATTTTTGGAGCGAACAAAGCGCGGGAACCAATAGCATGCAGGCACAGTAATACTGGCGGATTGTTCCCCCGTCGCGCCCCCTTCGTACCAATATGTGATAAATCGCAGTGCCCAAGTTCAAGGACAGCGTTCTTTTTTCACCGTTCGCGCGTACATTAACCTCCATTAGTCAGGTGATATCAATTCAGTTTTCACTGCTGGTTTTATGTTTCAGTATTTTCATGATTTTTTTTATGAAATTATCGTTTCATTTAGCTGTACTAACATGATGGCGCGTGAATAACGCTAATAAAACGTTGTAAAAATATGTTTTTTTTTTCATCAGGATCAAATTTATTTCTGACCCATGATCAAAGGTATACTTGGTGCTATCGCCTGTCTTAGTTTTCGGGAGCGTTCCAAAAATACCCTGTATGCTTAATTCCCAACATTATTACATAGATTCATTTAATATGGTTACTGTTACGGCCCTCAGTTACCCCGACAGAAGTCGACTGTACTAGGGCCCATGAGTAGCACACTCGACGGGCAAACAGAGGGTTCGGGCCCAAATGGCCTATGGATAATTATTATGTAGTGGCTGGATAAACAAACACAAACTTACCGAGATCCGGAGGTAGGGTCGACCACAAGGTACCGTCAGGAATAAGTAGTGATGCGTGTAAGTGGTGTTAGAGAATGTGTACATGTAACCTGACGTCCTCGAGGTAATTAGGTAGCAAACCCACATGCGCTGCTTTGCTCCACAATGTGCGATCACTCCAGTGGGCGTTCACTTTTATCTGAACTCAAGTCTAACGTCACTAAGCATAAAATTATAATCGAAGACGAACGCGACCTTCTCGCGGGTCACAAATCTTTAACGTTCTACCCGACAAAGGAAAAATGCCTTCGTACGATATCAAAATGCCACACAAGCAACTAGTCGCCGCAAATTAATGGCAATCGAAGTTAAGTTAATCACTCAAAAAACTCAAAGAAAGCCTCGTTGTCACGTAAACGCACGAAAAATACAACGCAAGAAGAGGCGGTCTTAGCGCGACCTAACGTTCCGAGCGTAACTTCCAGACTGGTAGCATACGGCCGCCGCGGGCACGTCAGACAACCGAGCGTCAGCGGGGAGACGCGCGCGGGAAAGAGGGGCAGGCGGTGACCAAAATACTATCGAATGCGCGCGCCCAGAATGCAAGTTTCAAATGTTAAGAGCGTAGTCGGTCTGCGCAGGAATTGAGAAATAGGTATTTGAAGAAACTATTGCCGTCGCACTGCGCCCGAGCAACCGAGGTATCAATATGTGAGTGAATAATCTGTATTTGTGTGCGTGCGTAGCTCAGTACCACGCATCTTCTGCGCGCACCATATTTACGGACTTGATTCTTTGCTTCACTGTCATAGATAATATACTATATAGGGTATTCACTGTTTTGACTCGGCTTGTGGATTGGATTTGAATACCTATTTATTTTGTTCCAACGATTAGAGAAAAATAGTGAGTATTATTTTATTTCTAAATAAATTTTATCATTTTACCCCCTTCAAATTGACAAAAGAAATTCAATAATTTAACAAAATACTGCTTGTAAGGTACTAGTAGTGTTTTGTTAAATTATTGAATTTTGTTTGATAAAATGTCAACTTACAAATATAATCATATCATAATAATTTTTGCTTCAGGTAAACCCTTTTTCGTTAATAATGGGTCGAAGAAAAGGGAATAAAACGCGTCTATTCTTGAGTCCTAAGAGAAAAAACCTTAATTTACGTATTTTACGATGATTTACGTATATAACGGAAAATTCATTTTGAACTGTGTACAGTACCATCCAATTAATTAAAATTTCATAGCTATTATGGTCAAAGGAGCGTGAGGTAGTCAATTTTGAATGGCATGGTTGGATTCTACTCAAGATGGTTATAAGGCAATAACTATATAAAAACAGCAACAACAATGCTTAGTATCTTTGTTTCGCACGTGGTTTATCCCATCTCAGCCTAAGATGTTTTTATTTTTAATACGTCTTTGATCTCAGCGGATAAAATACCACCTGTTGCAGACGCTCGTAATATGCATTCATGTCAAATTACAATATGCATTTAAGTAGGTATATATTGCCTATCTCTATGGCAATCAAATATAAGACTGTATAGTTGAAATTCACCTTCCGACTGGGGTTGCCATCGCTGATAGGGCTTTTACTTGTTTTATAATTTTTAACTGACTTTCAAAAAAAGGAGGGGGTTATATGTTCGACTGTATGTATTTTTTATGTATGTTCACCGATTTCTCCGTCAATTGTGGACTGATTTTCAATTTTTTTTAATCGAAAGCTTACTATTGAGGTGGTCCCATTGCCATCAAGTCAGAATATGATCCCAGGGAAATCGAGGGCAACCCTCAAATTTTAAAGACACATTTAAATGTTTTTTATATACTTTTTAACGCATCTATTTGTGCCTGGTAATCTTCATCTCATGTTGCTTAGATGATGAAGGAAGGTATAAGTTAGGATGAATGGGATTCCAAGAAAATTAAGGGCAATACACAAATTTTATGGTCATTGTTTGAAACAACATACTTCTCATGTGATCCGATGGTCATGATGTCAGGATCTAATGAAGGGATCATTGAGAAATCGAGGGAACTCTCCAATTTTATAGACACATATAGGCATTATACCTGGTAATCATCATATCAAGTTGCTGAGCTGATGATGAAAGTTATAAGTCAGGATCTGATGAAGGGATCCCAGGACAATCAAGAGAAACCCTCAAATTGCATAGGCACTTAAATGTTTTTTCATGCAACTTTCAGAGAGAGTCGAGAACCTTTTGAAGAAAACGCAAGCTTTTTTTCGTTGGAGTTGATCAGCTGGTGATCTTGTGGTCTACCTGACTCATAGATGGGCGGAGGTAGTAGAGTCCAAGGGGGAGGGATCCTCGGCGTCGACATATCGAGTGACGTGCAGTTTCGTGGTCACTTGGAAGAGAAGGCCAAATTGGCCTCTAAAAAGCTTGGCGTGCTCAGCAGAGCGGGACAGTATTTCATGCCGGCACACCACTTGCAACTTTACAAGGCGCAGGTTTGGCCTCACATGGAATACTGTTCCCATCTCTGGGCTGGGGCTCCCCAGTGCCAACTCCTTCCACTTGACCGCATCCAGCGCAGAGCGACTCGAATCGTCGACGACCGAGTCCTTTCTCGATTCATTGGCGCTCCGAAGAGATGTTGTATCCCTCTGCATTTTCTTTCGCATTTACCACGGGGAGCGCTCTGAGGAACTGTTCGGATTAATCCCAGCCGCCTTTCACGAACGCACATCTGGATGATTGGCGATCTACCACTGTGCGATTTAGAAGATGTTTTCTTCCTCGCACAACTTCCTTGTGGAATCGATTACCATCAGCGATTTTTCCAGACCGATACGACTTAGGCACCTTCAAGAAAAGAGTCTACTCCTTTTTAAAAGGCCAGCGACGCCTTTTTTTCACGAATAATTTCCACGAATGCCTTCTCCCTGAAATAATTGACGGTCGGATACCACGAAATTTACCTGTAAGAGAAAGGATGGAAAGGACGACAGAATAAATGTACATATTAATTATTATATGACTTATTATATATTTAATTATTCTTAACTTATGTAAAATACCCACAAGCACCTCTTCTGCCACATAAATATTAAGAATTTACTTGATAAGAGCAATCATTATTTTATAAACTCCCCAGTAAAGCTGTCAAACCAAGTAAGCAGAATTATTCACCAAGCAGTAGAATGCGAATATTAGTTACGTATTATTTCACTAAATTTAGCTAAAGGTCTTTTCAAATAATACTAAACGTAAACTCACTGAATTGTTACTTCGTTGTCTTAATAATTTCACTGTTCTGTGCCGCCTGTAAATCAGTATAGTACGATAAACGTCGATATCGACTGACATCACTATGATATCGATAAAAACTTCGACATTTGTTACTTTCCTAATTGTTTAGACTAATAAGTACTTATTAGTCTAACCACCCCTCACCTCTGGTCTCCCCCCGTAGAGTGCGATAGGGACAACTGCAGCTCAGAACGATTTCACCTACAAAAACCATGACCGATCGACATTTCGTATTCTCCTGTTTTCTCCTCGAAAACTAATCAGATTAAATTATTTTTGGTATCAA
This sequence comes from Parnassius glacialis, assembly GCA_033319125.1. Taxonomy (NCBI): domain Eukaryota; kingdom Metazoa; phylum Arthropoda; class Insecta; order Lepidoptera; family Papilionidae; genus Parnassius; species Parnassius glacialis. Next base: position 43,842,480 of record JAVANC010000028.1, read on the forward strand.
AATTTAAAGGAAGAATAGATCTATGCTCCTATCATTTTTTTTTATCTTAAAAACGTTTGAAATTTGTTTGGTAGTCGTCTGATTACGAAGGTAAAAACGAGACATTTTTTTAGGTTTTTGGAAAGTCATATTTATTTTTGTAATAATTTTTTGGAAAAAAATAAATGACAGGGGCATGCCTTCAATAGACCTTGATTTTTATAAACAAAACCGATTACTCTAGAGGCATTATCCAGGAAGAAAATAGGGGAATACATTTGTATGGAAAAAATGCAGCCCGTCTACGCTCTTAAGATTTGGCCCAAACAGTTACGTAATTGTAATAATAATGAGTCGTGGTAGCTCAGATAGTTAGCGCTAGCTGTATGTTTCACAGTACGCGAGCAACCCGGGTTCGATCCCCGCCGGCACCAATGAAATTGTTAATTGCAATTTTAAGTGCTGATTTACCACGTGCTGGGCGGTGAAGGAAAACGTGAAGAAACCTGCATGCCTGAGAAATAAGAAAAAAATATTTCGAAGACATGTGAAGTTCGCCAACGCGCGTTGGGGCGAACATTTCCTTGCCCTATAAAACCCTCTCAGAAAAGAGAGGAGGTGTTCAGCAGTGGGACGTCCCACGTATATAGGTTACGTACGTATATAGATTGTAACTTCAACTTTTAGCTTTAAATAAATGTAATAAGCGCGGTATTAATTTATGGTCATGCTGCTTTCAGATCGGAGAACTGGGATGTGTCACAGATCCTTGGTGTCTGGGCGGTGCACACCGGAGCCTTGGCCAAGGTTTATGTCCTCCACGCCGGCATTACCTTCACAAGTTACTAAGTAAGTTCCTTATTCTTTCTTCACTAAAACTTTCACAGAGAAAACTGAATACTGTATCTGAAGTCTTGGCGTCGAATCTCAACCAGCGCTAATGTTCATTCAAAAATATAAGTTAACATTGACAACTTCCTAGGCCAAAGACCCGGTTTTTGGATTTTACTAGAATAAAAAGGGTTTACTGTAATTTAATAAATTACGTGGTCCCCCGTGACCATGAGTGCTGAAAAGCACCCGAAACGTTGGGAATAAATAAAAATTAGATAAATAATTTTATTAAATGCGAAAAAATCCGTAAAAAAAAAGGTAAGTTTAGTTTAGTTTAGTAAGTAAAAGTAGTTTTATTCAATATAATAAATTTATAAAAACTTTAATTTTGTAAAGATCGACGAATAAAAGATGAAAGCGTCCTGTAGCTTATCTTTGGTACCATGACGTTAAGCACCCTATTTCTTATACAATATGTAATAAAAACCCTGTGGTTCGCGTTAAGTACGTTAACAGGATCATTATTCAAACGTATAGAAATAACCTTTTTTTTTTAAACTCGGACAATAACTTTTTTATTTTATTTAAAAAAATAATTGTATGCAAATTGTATGTGGTTTTATTACCTCTGCATTGTCTGGCGAGTAAGAGGTTTGTCAAAGACCCCGCTTTACTTAGCTATAGCATCGGCTAGTGTCAGTAAGACGTAATAAAACCACATACAAACAAATGTATTTGATAGTAATTATAATGATGTTTAACTGAATGCTGACTGAAACTGAATATATTATCATTCCTAATTAAACAATATAACTCTTGCAAATTTAAAACTATATTTCAACATTTATTTTGTCGAAATACCAGCGCCGGGTACCAGCTGGTATTATATAATATGAAATCCATACAATTTGTTTCCTTCATTTTATTAATAATATTAGAATGAGAAACAATATTATAATAAGGCATAAAAAGTTTGTTACTTCTGAGGGCTAAAACATAATGCCATCATAGCCTGTTTTGTACTATTTCTCTTATCTTTTGATTTTAATTTATTTTTAATTCATGGGGGGACATTTTCCATTACGAATGCTTCAGGACAAGATGATAAATAACTTTATAGCATGTTGTGCTGGCCTGTTCAAACTTTAAAAGAGTACACTCATAGTCATGGGAGATTTTTTTTACGCGGTAGAGCCATGTTGCAGCTATATTAGTAGTATAGTTGTAGCACGAATGAGTCGGCTCGACCGGGTAGAACCAAGCTCTCACAGAATACCAGCGTAAAATAGCAGCATAACACTGCTGTGTTTCGTATGGTGAGTGTAGAGAACCGGAGATCTTTTATACTGGAAAAGAAGCATTCCATCTTAGTCCTCACGGGTGACAACGCATCTGCATTTTGATTGGCAAACGAGGATAGATGTAGATGTCTATGGGCCGCAGTTACGTCACGCTATCATATAAAAAAGATGTTGCAGTAGTACTGTAATAGTATCCGTTACTGGTCAAGTAAAAAAAAAGAAGTGAATAAATTAATAAAAGAATTTGCTTCCATTTCATTACAGCATATAAAATACCACTGCTAAACATAGGCTTTCCTCATAGTTTGCTTCACAGGGGGGATTTTGGCACAGTTGCCACGCTGGTAGGCTTGGCAGTTGTTATCAGGAAGACGCTGGTGGCCATCGCCTAGTTTGTTTTCGTCTGTCGCCTTTTATACACAGGGGACGATATAGGGCAATAGATAATCTTACACCGCCATTTGCTCTTGTATCTATATATGCTTATTCCCTGATCGCTACTATACTGTTTCTAAATGTTTTCACATTTAATGGTATTAAATTAATGTTTAAAAAAGTCCGGCTGGGTATCTTGCTGGTTCTTGTCAGAATAGAGGTATTTTATGAACCAGTGGTAAATAAAAAAAAATGACTTTTTATTCACAAATTTATCCACAAATAAGTATTATGTATATATCTTTATTAATAAAAACATTCTATTCTATAGAGTATAGACTGATGTATGTATTGTAACGTACACTGGAGCAGCACAGCGGACTTATTGCTTCATAAACCTTTTATATGCTATAACTTTTGAATAATTAATGTATGTGTGAATGAATGAATCTATGAATGAATGACGAATGATTTTTTCTCGCGTACTTTAAAATTTCCGGCGAACGCTTATCTCCTGAACTATTAAGCGTAGTATTTTTTTATAGGATAAGGGTGACAAACGAGCACACAGTCCACCTGATGGTAAGTGGTTGCTGCGGCCCATAGACATCTACATTTATCCTCTATTACAAATCAAAATGCAGATGCGTTGTCACCCGTGAGGACTAAGATGGAATGCCTCGTTTCCAGTAAAAAGGGTCTCCGGTTTTCCACACTCACCATATGAAACACAGCAGCGTTAAGCTGCTATTTTACAGTGGTATTCTGTGAAAGCGTGGTCCTTCCCCGGTCGAGCCGAACCATTCGTGCTACATCCATAATATAGCTGCAGCATGGCTCTACCACGTAAAAAAACGCGCCGCATAAAATTATTAATTATTTAGTATTCGGGTAAATACAAGAAATGCTGATGCGAGTGGGTTCTGTGCAGGGCGCAGTGCTGCTGCACGCTGGGCGTGGCGTGGGGGCCGGAGTGCGAGCTGTGCCCGGCGCCCGGCTCGCCGGAGCGCATGCAGCTGTGTGCGCGCGCGCAGCTGCTGGGCGGCGGCGGCGGCGGCGGCGTGCTGCCCGGTGGACTCGGCGGCGGAACGCTCGGCGGCGGCCTCGACGTGTTCGGCGACGTGGACGAGTGCGCTGCCATGCCCGGTCTCTGTGCGCCCGGCAGATGCGTCAACACCATCGGCAGGTGCGTTTTTTTCTTTGGTTATGGACGCGTACGATTGTACTTTAACCAGTATGAAGTAATAAGAAATTATTTATTTATATATACATAAATGCACAAAGTTTTTTATATGGAAAATTAGCACTGATAACGACGCGGGCGCAATACTGAAACCATCTAAACTCTTGCTGAGATTTATCTTGTACCTTTTATGGTTTTTTTGACCTAACGACGTGTGGATAATATAAATTGTTTATGTACCTTACATGCGTACAAAATGCTTTACACCATAATTACTGGCACGCACAGCAAATATTGAGATTACAGAATTTAGAAGTCTGTACTGCACTTGGGTCTGTTTATAATTTTATTACATACCAACAGTTTATTAATCTAGTGTGGGTTAGTGTCTAAAAAATCGAAATTAATTAATCAATTAAGTTATAATTTTCCACTCTTGAGACACTATATACTATATATCTATACTATATACTATCTAACATGTTTACCAACAACTATGTTTTTTTTTAATTAAATTAATTAAAAATTGATTATATCTTTGCAAAAATAATTTTATTAATCAAGTACAAAGTATAAATGTAATAATTTTGTTCATTAAGTTAAAGTTAAAATTACAGCCTATATACTTCCCACTGCTGGGTACAGGCCTCCTCTTTATTTTTGAGAGGGTATTAGGGTAAGGAAGTGTCCGCTGCGTTGCCCCAATGCGCGTTGGCGAACTTCACATGTCTTCGAAATATATTTTTTTTATATTTCTCAGACATGCAAAGTTGAGGAAACCCCTCACGATATATTTCCTTCACTGCCAAGCACGTGATAAATCAGCATTTCAAATTGCAATTAACAACTTCATTGGTGCTGGCGGGGATCATTTCCAGCGAGCACTAAAAATCTGAGCTACCACGGCTCTCGGTTCATTAAGTGCAAAATATAAACTGAAACTTTTGATCATTTATCTTTCAGTTTCCGGTGCGTCTGTGGACGTGGTTATAAAGCAGCGGGTGATATTTGCGCGGATGTAGACGAGTGCAGTGTCCGACCTCCACCTTGCGAGCAACTCTGCAAGAACAACGAGGGTTCATACGAGTGTCTCTGTCGCTCCGGATATGAAATCGACGAGGACGGCGCTAATTGTCAGGACGTTGATGAATGTGAGAGAGGGACGCATACGTGTCAGCAGATTTGCTCGAATACAGAGGGATCGTTTGAGTGTTCTTGCCAAGAAGGATACGAAAAGAGGGGAGATGCTTGCGTTGGTAAGATACTCTGATATTACATTTAATTTATTATATTTATATATAGACTAAATTTTGTGTAATGGAAGTTTTAGGTGCTGTTAAAATTAAAAAGAGTAAAATTTTTAACTCCTATATTTCAAGTTGTAATTTGAAGTCACATTTTTTAAAAGTAGAATGGAATAAAAAAAAATCTTTGAACATATATTTTTTTTACTTCTGCCACTGGTTTGGTACAAACCTCTTTATTATGAAGAATAAAATATTACAAAAATCAAAAAGAACGTCGGGCCTTTCATAATTTTTAAATGCAAAGGAAACATTTTTAAAATGCAGCATACAGCTACTCGAGTAGTTTTTTTTTAGATATTATAATATTTAAAATATGTATCTTATATTATTAAAAATGCTTTTGCAGCCATCAAACAGCATTAGAACAGCGTGGCGTACTTTTCTGTTAAACCATAGATGGCCAGTATTTTTTTATAGGAGAGGGGGCAAACGAGCATGCGACTCACCTGATGGTGACTACCGCCGCCCATGAATAACTGCAACACCAGGGGAATTGCAGATGCGTTGCCGGCCATTTAAAAAGGAGTATGCTCTTCTTGAAGGTCCCAAAGTCTTATCGGTCCGGAAAAATCGCTGGTGGTAATCGATTCTGCAATGAACGTTTATAGAGTGTTAGTGTTATTTTCCCGGCAGACATCAACGAGTGCCACGAGGAGGGCGTGTGCCCGGCGCCGGGCAAGTGCGTGAACCTGCTGGGCTCGCACCGCTGCGTGTGCCCGCGCGGCTTCCGGCTGGACGCGGCGGGCGCGCGCTGCCTCGACCGCGACGAGTGCGCCGACGGCCGCTGCCAGTCGCCCTGCCGCAACTACGCCGGCGGCTTCCGCTGCGATTGCCCGCCAGGTCCATCATATTGTTTTTATTTGGTCATCTACGCTGACGGGTGTACTTTTGCCAGTGTCAAATAATAACGTCAAATTAAAATATTAATATTTACTAAATTAAACTTAAACTTCTTCACCATATGTTCATGCGTCACATTGTGAAGTTTTCGGAAGATTTTAGTCGTTGACGATAGTATCTCAAGGTATCTAAGCAGACACCTATTTTAACACGTTCACTGTCCGGTTTTAAAACACAATAGTAAGACAATAGCAATGACCTATATGTAGTGCACGGGACAGCGAAAGGGTTAACATTGACATACTAATAGATCACTCGTTTCGTTCCTACATGCGCAGTCACTCAATACACGAAACCGCATCACTTTTACGTATCAACATCTACTTCAAACCATTACTTAAACGATAAAACAAAAGCAACAGATGGTCAAGTTCCGACTCCGCTTATACTTTTTCTTCCTTTATATCGGCTTCTAGAAGTCCACTTCATATCGGCCAAACATGAATATCCCCCGTTATAAAGATTTGCCCAAATGGCCAAGTTTGGCAGGAGGATTCGCCAGCCTTTTAGGAGTACTAGACATTTCGCACCTTCGAATCTGCTCCCCGTCGCCGTCTAGATTTTTTATATCTGACATAAGCATAATGGTTATACCGGAATATATTGGAAGCCATGAGTTTTTTTTTGGTATATTCCATGGTCATAGAGGTGATCAGCTCCATCACCCAGAACATACTTTAGGGCCTAGGAAATAGAGATATAAATGGAATTTGTTTCAAAAGATATTTAGTTGAGAAATCAATTATAGACTAAATTACTATTTTTAAACCTTTCCCTCTCCCATGAATCATATATAAACATTTCGATTGCTTAACTATTGTGCGGACAGGGAACGTGTCAAACGATTAAAATTTTCGAAAATATTTTTAAGCCGTACACGCCGTTGAAGCAAAAACGCGCGTAGAAGTTTTGCTGGTAAAATTTGTTAAAATAATGTATTACACAAACACACACGCGTAAACACGCACATTCGACCGCATAAACCCTGTTTAAAAACAAGATGTACTTACAGTTCCACACAGGCGTACAACTACAGTTACACTAAGAGTTAATAATTAATTTACAAGTCACTTACTGTTATTTTTTCTTCATAATTTATATTTTACTTACTTTTTGTAAAATAGTCTCAATATTGTTAATCATTACGGGAAAGAGGGAGATAGCCCCAATACAAATATTATCAATTACTTACTGGGGATGTCTCATTGAAAGTATTATGTATCTCTTACATCTTTTATATTCCTTTACTGTATTGCTTGCGCCGATTAGATTCTTTCACTCAATTAATTATTTAAAGTTAAATATTTTGTACAACTGACTTCAATATAAATTATTAAGAATAACTCAAAAACTATTGGTCAGGTCTTTATCAAATTTATACGGAACCACGTGAGAAGCATCAGCTTTCAAATAAAAAAAAAGAATCATCGAAGTCGGTTAATTCAGAAAAACGTTATGAGGTAGCACACATAAAAAAACATACAGTCGAATTGAGTACCGTCTCCTTTTTGAAGTCGATAGGAAAAGGTTAGTCAAGTCTTTAGAGTACAAATTTTGGAAATTGAATACCAACGTAAAATAGCAGCCTAACGCTGCTGTATTTCGTAATGTGAGTACAGAGAACCATTGACCCCATTTACTTGCAACGAGGCATCACATCTTCTCAGTGGTGACAACGCATCTGCATGTGTATGGGCCGTAGATCCACTTATCATCAGGTGGACTGCGTTTCGGAAATTGGCCTAAATTTACTCCCGATTCTATTATGATATCTATATGTGCAGGTACGGTGCGTGCGGGAGGTGCTAGCGGTGCGTGCGTCCCGCAAGACGCGTGCGCCGAGGCGCCGTGCGGCTCCTCGCCGTGCTTCCCGCTGGGCGGCGCCTACCGCTGCGGCTGCCCCGCCGGCTATGGCTGGGACGCCGGCCACGGAGTCTGCCTGCAGGTGCGGATTAGCACACGCACGCACGCATACACATACGTACGCACGCACGCACACGCGCACGCACGTGCGCGCGCACACACACACACACACACACACAAGTGATATGCATACGTGAATCGAAAGAACAATATATGTAGTATTTTAATGCTTTTCCAGTAAAATTCAATCAATCTCGGCCCAGTAGCGTATTACTTTAATATTTAACTGTAGTGCTGATGGGCTGCGGGTTTCAATCAACAAAGTTGTGAATGTAAGACTTACATAAAGATAAAGGGAAAATTTTTAGTGGTTACGTTTTTTCAAAGAATGAAATATTTCCAGTTATAAAGGTTCAAAATTCGCTTCGCCTTGAAATATGATTTATGGTCAGTACAGCTCTAAGCATAAATGTTATGTTTCCAATTTGGTTACTTGTTTTATTTAATTTGTTCTAGGACAGAATTTACTAAATATTTAAATATTGACATGTGCGTTTAATCCTATTGTATATGTATCAAAATTAATAAAAAAATAAACTTTTTTGGGTATAGCAACATCACGCAAGCTGTTAACTTATACGATTCTTTTAGCTACCTCACTTCCTACATACTTTTTAATATTTCTCTTTAAATTAATAATGATTTTATACAGACTAAATAGTAACTCAATGACGAAAAATATTTTAGTTTCATTCAATATCTCGATTACGATCCTGTCATTGACCTTTTCTTTGTTGTAAAGCTGGCTGGTGGCTGTGCGACCGCGAGTTGCCTGTTCGGTTGCACTACATTTGGAGAATCGTACCAATGCGGTTGTCCAGCTGGCTACCAACTTGTAGGGGCAGGTCACTGCCTCACGGCGCTAGATGGCGCTCTACCACCGGACGATATAGGAGATGCGCCTGTGTTCCCTGTTAGGGATCAGTACAAGATTGGCGGGAAAAACGAGCTCATTTCTACTGAAGGATGTTTCAGTTGCAAGGTTTGTGTACATGTTTTTTTGAAAACTCTTATACAGGCACTTATTATTTTATAATACTTACTGCTTACCAAAGGTGGCAAACCACCTTTGGTAAGCAGTTGGCACTGGATTTCAGTTTCAATTGTATCGTACTTTTGTTGCCTCCCGTCTCCGAAATGGGTATTTTATTTCTGGTGTAACTATTATCTATTGGAAGAGAACTTTCCATAGTTACTTTATACCACGGGACGAAATTGGGTAATTTTATGCCACCACCACAAGCCAAAAGTAAAATCATATCTGCAAAGGAAAAACTCAATTTCCAGCAGTAGTTTTATGCGGGATGATTTAAGTAAATAAAAATATTTCACGGCAAAAGATTTATTTAATGTGATAATTTTCAACCACCACCAGTGCGGTATAAAATATAAGATAAAAGTGAAATTTTATAGCAAATAATTTAGACATTAGCCTAAATTTAAAAATGGTGGAGCCACACGGTAGCTTTTGATGTCGCACGAATGGGCCGGCTCAAACCGGGGTGGTAGAGGTGAAGTAGAGGTTTACGTCTGCGTTTCGCTTGGTGAGTGCAGGTGGGCGGAGGCACAATCCCCTCCCCTCTTAACATGGTAACGGATTCAAATAAAAAACTACCCCAGGAGGGTATCAGCACCCCTGGTGACGGAGAATCCCTCGCTGAGCATCCACGACCAAGCTATCCTACTCTTCCTGGGCGTGGGTGCTAAGGTTGTCCCGCGTATTTGGGAGGGAGAGGGGGGGGAGAAGACCAAAGCGACACTTGTCACGCTATCCGTAAGATTCCTTGCTACAGCGGATCCCATCCGCAGAGATCGTGATCCTTGGCGATTTTAACGCCCACCATGCGGAGATCTATTTATGACTTTGCCTTGACATATGGTGTTGTTACACAGCTGGTTACTTTGCCTACGCGTATTCCAGATGTGGAGGATCATGCACCTTCCCTGTTGGACACTCTGCTAACCTCTCATCAGGATGTATATCAGGTTTCCGTCGACGCTCTTTTAGAATCGTCGGACCATTGTCTTGTCCGGAGTGTGGTGCCACTTACACTAACGTTGCGGTTGTACTCTGCAGGCTGCCGCCGTGTTTGGCACTGTAGGTCGGCCGATTGGGATAGGATGCGGTCTTTTTTGCATCCTACCCTTGGGGGCGGGTTTGATTCTCGCCGGATGATCCCAGCGTTGTTGCTGATTCTGTTGCTCATGTGGTACTTAAGGGCAAGGCACTTTTTATTCCATCCTCTGTGGTGCCCGTCGGAGGCAGATCCCAGCCATGGTTTGGTCGCTCCTGTAAAATAGCATCACACTATAAGCAGGAGTGTTTTTTTATACGATAACTACACTCACCTGAAACACAGCAGCATTGAGCTGCTATTTTACGGTGGTATTCTGTGAGAGCATGGTCTTTCCCTGATCGAACCAACCCATTCGTGCTACAACTAAAGCAGTAATATAGCTGCAGCATGGCTCTAGCACGCACAAAATTAATTCTATATGTGAAATCATTTTAGCGAAAAAAAATTGATTGACTCTCAAGGTGGTACGTAAAATAGACACTAGATGGCCTAAACACGATGAATTTAATATAATATTATATCTCATTCTCTCGCAGGCTAAATCCTATACATGTATATGTTTGTCTCTTATTTTAAAAAAATGTCCCGCTGGGTTTCTTGTTTCTTAAAAAATGACCCGCTGGTTCTTCCCAGGACAGAGGGTATTTTTTCGAACCAGTGGTAAAGTAAAAAATGACTTTCAATAAGAATTACACATGTAATGTATATTGAATAAAAATTATTCTATTCTATTCTATTCTCTTTTTAGTGACGCTTTTTCATTTGATCGATTTTCCTTAAAGTTCGAGCACAATTTAAAGTAATGCTAATTCCAGATGAACGGTCGCCACAGAAGAGCTCCAGAAGAAGGAATTGTTTTCGCGAACGGCACAACGTACGTCAGAAGGCGCAGAAGACGTAGCAGGCGTATGTTTTATTGTCTTCTTTGTGTTGTATAAAATATTCAAATTATGATGACCGATATCCCGTGATTAACATTTTTAATGTTGCAAGGATTTTACTTTTTTTATAGTTCTATAACATGTTGTTCTCTAATCAGTTATCTGCTTACAATATACGATCATAATCTTGTCTGAACCATAATTTGATGTTACACATGTCACTTAAATATCCTGATGATGTCGTAAGGTGGAAGGTTGGTTTATAGTGAATACATTAAAATATAACTGAAACACTTCAATGTGTCAATCCAAATAACAAATAATTTGATGGAGTGCGATAATGATGTTAAATTAAAATTTGAGAAGCATGATAGATTTTCATCACTTAAATACCTTGATTATGCCGTATGATCACATGAAGAAACATGACAAAGAAAATACCGAAAGTTTTAAAATTTCATAACTTTATTTGTAACTTTGGAGGTCAGAAATATGTTTCACATAATATAACATCTTTTTCTCTAGGTCGTCGGTCAATCCTCGAACCTGAAGTAGAGTTAATAGTGGTGACAGCAACACCCAAACAAACTTGGGGTCGGGCACCATTACTGCGGTTGGTTCCGGCGGAAGGCGGAGCGAAGCCACACTACCGCATCGCTTACGGAGATGACAACAAAGACTTCGTTCTCTCTAAACGGGACGGAGGCTGGGCTTTGCGGCTGAGGAGACACCTGAAGAGCGATGCTGTGCTGGAGCGGCAGCTAGAACTGGAGGCGCGGTTTGTTCCCGTGCCGGAGATCGGTAGGAAGAGGAATAGGCGACAAGTGAATCTTAATATACCGTCACCACTCAGACTCTACGTGTCCATACAAATCGCTCCGCCGAAACGTTGAGGTGTGATTGTGTGGTGAGACTCACTTAAATAGATTTCACCTTTTTGTACATAACTTGTACCTTTTTTCATAAATCACCACTGCCATATTGCGTGAGTCGAAACTGCCATTTTTATGTTGTACGATCGGCAGCCGTCTCTTTTAATATTTTTTTTTAAGGAACGGTTTAGTTTTTAATGATATTTGGCTTACAAATTCTGTTAAATCGTAAGTCTCACCAAGCTCGGACAATGTTTTTGTTTTTAATGGACTGGTTTTGTAATGTGTATTGCAATATTTTGAACAGTTTTAGTTTAATTTTAAGAAAATATTTTTTACCTAAATTGTAATAAAAATATTTTTTTAATTTCCTTATCTATGGTATTACCATTGAAAAATACTGATTACAAAATACGATAGAACTTTATATATAGTATAGTAATTTGTTCAAAATATTGCTCACACCTTGTAATCGGTAAATGGTCGCTTAGCGATTCGATCTGAGTCTGAGGCGATCTCGTCGGCAGTATTAAATTATGTGTGAGATGGTTGAGTGCGAAATACGTAGGTATAATCGACATTCCATGTCGATTTATTAATTAAAAAAAATAATAACTTAAATCTCGATATCGATATTTTAAAAAAGTTGTCGTTACAACCATTTAGTTTTCGAAAATAAACAGAGGGAATAATTTAGTTTTAAATTGTTAACTACCCTCGATCGATACTTACTACTACTTACACTTTTCTTTAATTTTTAAATGCGATGGAAAATACTTTCCGTACTCCCTATAAAGCGTTGATTATGATTGTTGTAATTTAAATTCACTCTAGTACTCTGAGACTATAGAGATAAGACTTGAAGTCAATATTTCCTTCGAAAGAAAACACTAGTTAACGAAACCTTAATAACTGACTTAGCGTCTCATTTATTTGCCATTTGTATAAGTGCCAATGTATAGTGGTTATTTTTAGACGCATAATACGTATGTAGCATTAAGCGAATTATTTATTTTTTATCTTCAACACCAGCTTGATAGGAACACTGTAAAGTCCACTTAGATTTTATACTCACCTTCACCGATTGCTTCTTAATCCCTTATATCAGACATTAGAACAATGCAATGACTTTTATTTTGTAAATATGTGTATACAGATTAATATAAATGTGGTTTAATAGAAAATAATGTTTAACTTAGTTTTTAAGCCGAAGTGGACTATGAAATTAATAAATTTCTAATATAACAACTATCTTAGTTTTATTTCTAGATAGGTTATACGGAAAATTTAATTCATCATCATCATCATTACAACCATTCACAAGTCCACTGCTAAACACAGGCCTCTCCCAAAGAATTCCAAAAATACGCTCCTGAGTAACCCGCATCTTTCGACTTCCTGCATCTCTTACTTGATCGTCATCGTCTAGTTTCTCTTCGTATACAGACTAAGAGAACGCATATTCGTTGTTATCCTTCAGGACTAAGATGAAATGCCTCATTACGAGCAATAAGGTTTTTTTATAGGATAAGGTTGACAAACGAGCACACAGTCCACGTGATGGTAAGTGGTTGCTGTGGCCCATAGACAACTACATTTATCTTGTATTACGAATCAAAATGCAGATGCGTTGTCACCCGTGAGGACTAAGATGGAATATCTCGTTCCAGTAAAAATGGTCTCCGGTTTCTCTACACTCACCATACGAAACACAGCAGCGTTAAGCTGCTATTTTACGCTGGTATTCATTCATTCATTAATTCTGGGGTTCGGTTTTCATCTCTATTTAGGTGACATACTGCAGCACCATGCCCGTACGTGGCGGTGTCCGTCGCTGTGATTCTAGGAGCACGTGGTACTTCCCCGATAGCATACAATTGTTTCGTCATAAGTTACTACACGCTCTACTAAAATGCTCGAGTTGGCGATAGTAAATGTAACCAAAAATGGGCACAGGCACACAACAGACATGGGCCTTTGCCATGAAAGTCATAATTAAAGCAGTTTATAAGTTCAGTGCTAAACAAAAGCCACCTTCATTGATTCCTAAGGATTATAAAAAGCAAAGTCATAGCAGTGAGGACGTCTTGAGAAATGTGTAATTATCAGGATTATTTCTATTATTGATAGTCACTCACAGAACAAGTGAGCATTGTTGAAGACAGTAAAAAATTACCTCTATTATACTCAAAAAAATCCAAAATACCTAGGCGCTTATTTCTTGCATGCCGACTTGTGCCGACCTGTCATTCAAAATTAGTCACAGAGTTATGAGATTTACTATCCTTTTCTATCTTGCTATATTGCCATGTTCTCCCTTGCACACTATGGCCTTTTTATGAGTATATATATAGAGTGAGAGAGGGAGGGAGAGAGAGAGAGAGAGAGAGAGAGAGAGAGAGAGAGAAGTACAGAAATAATTAATACTAATAATCTATAATTTATAATCGACTATTTTAAGGCTAATAGTTGCTAAGATGATACTTGAACTTATTTAACAATTACTAATTTTATAAAGAAAGTGTGCTTCCTCGAATGGTTATCACTAATTTATGCTTATAGTGTTGAACAGATCAACATGCGAAAATTTTAGCACTTACAGCATTTACACATTTAGAATAAGATCCCGCACACGCAGAATAGGATTTTATACGTGGTAGAGCTACGCTGCAGCTGTCACGGTTGTAGTTCGAATGGGTTGGCTCGACAGGGGTAAGGACCACGCTCTCACAAAATACTACCGTAAAATATACAGTTTTATTACACCTGCTTAATGCAGCTGTGTTTCGTATGGCGAGTATAGAGAATCGGAGACCCTTTTTACAGAAAACGAGGCATTCCATCTTGGTGCAACTGCAGGTGAGGCAGCGCATCTGCATTTTGATACTTAATCGAGGAAAGATGTCTGTGAGCCTCAGCGTCCAGTTACCTTCAGGTGGATTGTGTGCTAGTTTGCTACTATAATTCTATTAAAAAAAATTAAAAAGGGGTTTCTTTTTTGACCTAGGGTTAGTGTCAATCAAATTGGGTTTTATAAATTAGCATTTTTATATAAACATAACAACTTTAAAAGCAAGAAGGTTGGTTAGATTTGAACATAACAAAAATATTGAAAAAGTAATTCTGTTCTGTCACAACTGCGTTACCAAGTGTCATTAAATGTAATTGCTGTGCTGAAAGTCATATAATATAATTTCTTTGCATTATATTCTAATGTATAATGTATGCTGTAGTAAGACATTGAATGTATTCTAAGTTAAATATTGAAATTTAGGACGTCAAAGATGGCAAAAAAAGATAAAAAGGAAGAATTTTCTTGTGAGCTATACAGTAATAAATTTTTCATGCTATGTATGGCGGGTGGAGCTGTTGCGTGCGGCTTAACGCATACCTTTGTTACTCCTTTAGACCTGGTCAAATGTCGGCTCCAAGTGGATCCAGCTAAGTACAAATCAATATTCAAGGGCTTTGGTGTATCGTTCAGAGAAGGAGGCTTAGCCAATTTGGTCAAAGGTTGGGCGCCGACCTTCTTCGGCTATTCGCTACAAGGCGCTGTTAAATTTTCCGGTTATGAGTACTTTAAATACAAATTCGCTGGAATGATCGACGAGGAGTCTGCTTACCTGTACCGGACGTATTTATATCTCGCTGCGTCCGCTTCGGCTGAATTATGTGCAGATGTATTTTTGTGCCCGTTCGAAGCGGCCAAAGTACGGATGCAAACAACGCCCTGTTATACGTCACAGATGCGAGAGGCCATGCCGCATATGCTCGCCACAGAGGGTTTTGGCGTCTTCTACAAAGGACTCGTGCCTTTATGGGCGCGGCAGGTTCCTTATACAATGATGAAATTCGCTTCGTTTGAAAAGACGCTTGAATATCTTTACGCAAAGCTAGTTCCTAAGCCAAGAAACGAGTGCACGAAAGGTGAACAGCTAATCGTGACCTTCACGGCTGGTTACATCGCTGGAGTACTTTGCGCCATAGTCTCCCACCCAGCTGATACTATCGTATCCAAATTGAATAAGGAACCGGGTTCTACAATGGGTGGGATTATATCTGAGGTGGGTTTACTTGGCATATGGCGGGGTTTGACCGCTCGAATCATCATGATCGGAACTTTGACTGGTTTACAATGGTTTATCTATGATGCATTTAAAGTGTATACTGGTATGCCTCGTCCGCCTCCCCCAACGATGCCGCTATCATTAAAGAAGAAGATGGAAGAGAACAAGAAAAAGAAATGAAGTGAGATTTTAAGTAAAATGTATATTCAGTGTGTGAAAATACATGGTACTAAAATTTGATTGTCTGTAATTATTTATTCTTATAACAGTAAATTTCTAATACTTATAACGTGTGAACTTGCGCGAGTTATGGAGAGGGCTATGCTCTGGATTTCTCTGCATGAAAAACTTAGAAATGAGGATATCCGTAGTAGAATCAGAGTAACCGGCGTAGCCCAATGGATTAATAAGCTGAATTGGCAATGCGCCGGTTTACGTGGTAGAGCTATGCTGCAGGTATATTAATAGTATAGTTGTAGCACGAATGGGTCGGCTCGACCGGCGAAGGACCACGCTCTCACAGAATACCAGCGTAAAATAGCAGCTTAATGCTGATGTGTATCGTATGATGAGTGTAGAGAACCAGAGACCTATTTTACTGGAAAAGAGGCATTCTATCTTAGTTCTGACGACGCATCTGCATTTTAATTCGCAAACGAAGACAGATGTAGATATTTATGGGCTCCAGCAACCACTTACCACCAGGTGGACTGTGTGCTCCTTTGTCACCATTATTCTATAAGAAAAAATCCGATGGAGAAGAAAGGTTCTCCAGTATACAGGCAACCTCGTACCGGGAAGCGAAGTGTAGGGCGGCTCCCACTATATAGAATGACGACGAGTAAGATATGTAGGAAGCTGATGGATGCAGGTGGCTTAGGACCGTGCTGTGTGGTGTTCCTTGGGGGAAGCCTATCTTCAGCAATGGATTTGTGAAGGTCTAAGCCTAGCCCTCTAAACACCCTCTTTCATAGTATGCTATCAACCTAGACTTAATCCGCACGTGCACCTTTGGAATTGATTTATTGATATTTAAATTGAATAAAACTACTTTTGAGTATTCTATCGCGTTTAATTAACTTATTTTTATTGATTCCCAACGTTTCGGGTACTTTACAGCACCCATGGTCACGGGGCTCAGGGGGACTAAGAGACTCAGTCCCCAGTAACCATAGGTGCTGTAAAGCAGTTTTAATCAATGATAAGTGTTCGCGTAAATATAAGAAAAAAAAAATTGCGAAGTTCTTGGCAGTGAGGAAACCTGTGCCTAAGAAATTAATAAAAATGACATGTGAAACATGTTAAATCCACTTAACCCTTAATTGCATGATTTTTTCTTTTTCAATGAAAAAAATCATAGTGATATAAAGTGTGCTCTAAATTATAGGAAAAATAATTAAAAAAATCTTTATTGAAAATAATTGAGGAAAAATCTTAAAAAACTATATGATGTAAATTTCCATCACCATGCAGTCTCTAGTCTTGAGCTCAGTACTAAATTTAGTTAAATCACATATAGCCAATAAAACACATATTAATGTTCATTTATCTTATTTATTTTGGTGATATTTCAAAAAAACAATTATTGTTTTTATTTAAGTATAGATTGACTCCATATTTATTGCACAATATTGTAGAATACCCCGTTACATTCCGGGTATTTGCATCTAAGTGAACTACCCACTATAGGCCATTGTTTCAAGTATCTTTTGTGACATCTCTAGGAGGTGGAGGAACTACAGCTCCTTTTCTTCTCTTTGCCTACAATTTTTGCTCCAACATATTCAGACTAGGACGTCCTCTTATAGCTTAGAAGTAGTTGCATAGAACAAACGCTACTTCGTTCCGAAATTGGCCTTGGCTAAGTAGGGATTAGTAGGTAGGTAGTAGTTCTCAGGTTCATTTCTTTTTACTATATTTCTTTTATAGATAATCTATGAATTGATTGTTGCTAAATCGAATAAATGAAAAAAAATGCGTAGGCACCACTGTTTAGACCTTAAACTTTTCTCCCAAGAAAACTATCCATCAAATCTACCCCTCCCATGTGCTTATTATATTCCTGTGCTATCAGTGGGCAAGTTATTGAAATTTTCTCTTTCCTTACCTTGTCATATCTTTGCACAGTAGTCTCAGACAATGCTCCAACATATGTAGATAGAAGGGTAACTATCTCATTATCTTTCCAGGCCACACAAGTCATTTCAACGTCATCAACTATAGACACCCTTTCCTCATAGCTTCCTCTAGGATATGATTTCTTCATAAATTATTTCTTGTCTGGTAATTTGGAATATAGTTTAGCTGTACTGTGCCTACAGAGTAAATGTCTAGTTTTAGCTAAGTAATATACCAATGGGACAGAGGTGTAGAAATTGTCGAAGTAGAACAATGTGATTTAGCATTCTGCGGACTCCATAAAGTAGCCGAACTACCACATTCCCAGTGGCACCTAGGTCAGATTCATTATCCAGTATCTCTGATTTTTCTTTCCCAGAATAAATTTCAAATTTATTGGCATATGCCTCTTACAAACTCCTATGTCCTTTGTAGTTTACAATCTACACTACTTTGTAGTGTTCTATCACTGGAGGTTGATCAATCTCTATTCCAGCATTACTCGAACCCAAGAAAGCAATTTTATCTTCTGCTAATACTTTACTCTTCTTTTTCCACACTAATCTCCTTTTTTCTAATAAATAGCCAGAGGTATTGCTTGAAGTAGCTCATTCAGCAGTTATCTGTTCTTCTATGTCTTCAATAAGAGGAGAATCATCTTCAGCAGCACCACCTTCATCATTTTCAGCTGTAATTTCCTCTTGTAACAATCTCATAATTTCGCGAGCGTCGTGATGCTCATTATCATCAGATTCCTCGACATCAAGGTCATCATCAGACAAATACCGATCTTCTAATTTTGACAGATACTCCTCAACTGCCCTAAAATCCATATTTTCCTATCTAAAATAAGAAATATTGACAATTAGTTGGATTCTGCGCGGCATACTTTACGAATGAAGTTATTGCATAATGATGTAAATTTACATCACACAGTTTAGACCATTATTCGATAAGTATTTCAATAAATCGAGCATAGAAAACAACTGACTATCAAAATACTAACCTGGTTTTCTCTATAAAATACATTTTTTTTTCACGAAAATAGTAGTAAGTTCTCCAAAAATAAATCACAAATAAAGCATGTTCACCGAAATAACCAAAACCGGACTAATGCACAATTTAGTTGTCAAATATCTTTGATATCTGTTGTTTCTTCCTTCACAATTGTGTTTTGTTCCACTCAGTAGTCTGTCATGATGTTTCCAGAAACAAAACAAAATAAAATAACAACGTCGTTCTATACTTTTTTATCGTTTAAACAGTATGACGGAAATTTCCATCACCATGCAACTAAGGGTTAAACATGGGGGCAGCGCGACAGACATATTTTTATATATTAAGGGTTAGTGCATGTTGTGTGTGAATAAAAATGTAGATACGTTTTTATCTCTGACGACTAAGCAGGAATGCCTCATTTCCAGTTAAGAGCGTTGACGGTTTTCTACACTGACCATACGAAACACAGCATTATTAAAATGCTATTTTTCGCAGGTGTTCTGTGAGAGCGCGGTCCTTCCCCGAAGCCGACCAATTATGTTAGAATCATAATATAGCAGCGTGGCTTTATCACATATACATGACCTTGTCCTAAAACCCTGTCAGATAATAGTGGAGACCTTTGCTCAGCTGTGCGACGCATAAGCTGGAACTTTATTAACTTTTCTAATTTCGTTCAAAATAATCCATTACACCCTTGTCTTCTTTTTCGTCAGCCTGAACCATAGATAAATAAATATGTAGCAAGTTACTCTGAAATGCTTGGCTCTGACTCTGATCTCTTTGACTTGCTCAATTTTCGACACGGACGTAAAAAAAATAAGGGCAACGTGTGAAGCAACACAGATCCTACAATACGCGCACATAAAGATGCGAGATACGCGCACAA
This sequence comes from Parnassius glacialis, assembly GCA_033319125.1. Classification (NCBI taxonomy): domain Eukaryota; kingdom Metazoa; phylum Arthropoda; class Insecta; order Lepidoptera; family Papilionidae; genus Parnassius; species Parnassius glacialis. Next base: position 43,862,186 of record JAVANC010000028.1, read on the forward strand.
ATGACAATCTGTGCCAGTTGCAGCACTATTATTTATTCTGTGGTTGCAGCGCGCGTCAGTGTTAGGGCTACAACAGAGTACTTTATATACACCCGAAAGAGCTGACGCGAACTGCAATACGAATGTTGGCCTTTAATGTTCTTATGTTAGTGTACAAAATTGCTAGGAAGCAACGAGCTAGGATGGTTTACACATTTTCAGTATAATGGCTGATTTACTCAGGGACAGTAACTGTCTCCAAATTCGAGGGAAGTCAGTGCTGACCCGCTACTGGTATAATGTAAATTGATTTGGAGTCAGTACAGCACTTTCGCGCTAGTGCTGCCTTCAATATTCCTGCTTGAATATTTTGAAGCTGTCCACTCCCCCCGCCACCCGCGCCAGTGATATTAACCTTGTCTAACCGACCAAGTCAGTACTTGGCTACACGGTCAGTCGCTGACGCTGGTAGGCTGACATCACGTCAACAACACAGCTGAACCTCCAGTTTCTTTTATGTCGTCTATTCATTTTCTTATCAAAAGTCGTTTCTTTTTAAAAACTCATCTTCTAACATTTCTCCGTCAACTCTTTCAACAGCAGATAAAAAAAACTCTGCCATTTCCGTGAATTAATTTTTCACACTGACTTCCATAACGTGCATACACTGTAAAGAAGTTACCACGACTACTGACTGCGTGTAAACAGTGCGAGTCAGTCCTCGGCACCAGCACTGGCGTCTGTTACTGACCCCGTGTAAATCAGCCTTAACGTTCCGTATTTTATAATATCTGCGAAATTTTACATTCTACAGCTTTTCAACACATTTAACTTTATTTACTTGTTTATGGCTTACGTTCAGCAATATAATTAACACTAGTAGTAATAAGCTCATAAGATAGTTAAGGCAAACATATTCTCTAGAAAAAAACAAAAATGTTTTCAGTTATTGGTAAAATATCAATAACATAAACTGTTCTAGAATTATTTTCATACAGTGATAAATTTCAGCAGCATAACTGGACTGTAGTTATTTGAAGGCGGCCCGTATGCATTCCGTTTGGCAATATTCAGCATAGCTGGGTGATGGAATCGAATATGTGTACCTAATACCCGCATATTTTCCTGCTTTTTTGGAGCTGAAATTGAGAGCAAGAAATAAATATGGAAATAATTTATTTGACACAAGCTATTGACGAACAAAATGCAAAATACGTTAATGACTTAGATTATACCAAATTATCCATAAAGTTCATTACCCAACATAATGTTCACAACGCTCAGTATTTTAGGACTGTATTCTCATTAGTTTAAAACGCAACTGTAGCCAGTTTTGCTTGAAGTTGGTTGCAGGTATCCATGTGTAAAAGGATACACCATCAGGTGGACTAAAGATACATTTGTCACTTAAGATTTATAAAAAATCTGAGTTTGAAATCCAGATTAACAGGTATAGTCCCACCAACTTATCTGTGAACTGACAGCTGCGGCAAAATTGTGAACTACAGCAGCCATCTAATCAAATGTCACTCGATACGTCATTGTTTTGAGAGTTTATAGAAAAATAAAAAATGCCGAAAACCATTAAAAGTGATGCCCGAAACATTATTTTAAAAGTATTAAACTTTTGTGAGCAAGAAGCTCCAGGGCAAGCACCGATAATGCCTTTCAATCAGGTCTATAAAAGAGTATCAGCTGCTACAGGTCAGTATTGCTATGTTTTGTTCCTTCCTTTCGTATTTCCGATAAATGGATTGGTTAATGCAATTAATTTCTTTTTCAGATGTTAGTCAAGGATTCATTTCCAAAATAGTTAAAGAACCGGAAACCGCATAAACCACAGGAACGCAAACTACAATGCCGGGTAAAAAGGGCATAAAGGCATATTATTTAATTAAAGTTTAATTTGTTCAATTATTATATTTTTGTTTCTTCTTGTTCTTGGACATATATCTGTTAAATCTGTGTTCTAGTCTTTTTATTCCATGACTAATTTATTACCCTAGTATGTGGACTCTATGTAGGAATATAAGACCCTTAGATGGGAATATTCCCGAACTGGCAACACTTCAGCACAGAAGCGCCAAGCTGTCAGTTCACAGATAAGTTGGTGGCACTATACTCTTACAACTGTCGTGTATTCTTCAATAAATAATATAGCTATTAAACAGACTAAAATTTCAGTGTACTGTATATAAAGCGGAAAGTGCTTTCGTTCTAGCGTGTGACACTAAGTTCTTGTCCCGTCGGCAATAACAATAATATGTGGACTTATCCCGGCATCGCAGCCCACTCACGAGATCTGTCCGCAGTGTAATATTGGCTGGACCTTACCCACAGAGTAACTAATAAGTAGTATTCTATTATAGAAAATAATGAAACTGTGGTGCTTTGGTTTAATGTTTAATGTTCTGAATTCTTAGCGTTATTCTTTTTATGCAAGTAAAAGTGACAAACACAATCCATTCAATAAGTTCATTTAATGAATTAGAGATAATAATCTTCCGATCACCAGATGTCGCTAGTTGGGACTCAGGTGAAGTATTGAAGGTATACTTATTTTGGGGCGTTTGGGAAAAATGATGAGAGTGAATTTTTTGCGATGCGCGCGCACATAGACACCTAAAACGACACCATTTTTTTACAGTGGTAGAGCCACGCGGCAGCTTTTACTGTCGGACGGATGGGCCGGCTCGAACCGGGGTGGTACCACAACCTCACAGAAAACTAGCGTGAAGTAGAGATTTACCTCTACGTTTCCCTTGGTGAGAGCAGGTGGCCGGAGGCCCTTTTTACTGGAAATGAGGCATTCCATCTTAGTCCTCACGGGTGACAACGCATCTACATTTTGATTTGTAATAGAGGATAGAAGTAGATGTCTATGGGCCGCAGCAACCATTTACCATCAGGTGGACTGTGTGCTCGTTTGTCACCCTTATCATATAAAAAAAAACATGAAATTGTTTCGATATGCGCTCACAATGACACATCAAAGCGACAAATTCAGTGGGTACACTGTCTGGTTCACTGTCTCTCTTGTTTTCGTGGGAACTGATGGGAAGAAGAACATTCCTTATACTCATTTGTATAACTTCCTACGTGCGTACACAACAGTCACACGTTTTTTTGTTATACAATATTATATTATTAGGAAGTTTCCTTTTAAATAAAAGCTTAACTAGAGTATTTTATAAATACACAAAACAACGCCTCAGTGGTTTGCTCCATAATATCATTCGTATTTTTTAAACTATTTTATTTTTTTACTTTTAGGTATATCCGTAGATTTGTTTATTGGTTTCTAATCTAATTAGTATAAAATATAACTAATATTGCAGAAAGAAACTTAAACTCTTCTGACATATTAAGTTATCCGCCTTTTAATCTGTAAATATTAGGAATTGAGTATGCCCAACATATTATAACGAATTCGTAGCTTTCTTTGTTTGAAGCTGTTTGATGGTAAAATTGAGCTCTAGTACTCTCTTACTGTCAGGTGAACGGTAGTTTCATATGTCATTTCAATGTTATAAATTATACTTGTATTTCTTCCTATTGTATATTGTTATTTTTTAAAGAAAACATGTTACCTTCACACTAGGATTTTCTCCTGTATCGTGGGGGCAGTTTACAAACATTAATTGCACAAGGACAGACATTCAGATCCGGAACAATTATTTGTAGGCAAGGCCAAACAAATACTTGTTCCGTGCGGTATTGGCACCCGCGGCCCTTAGCGCGTCAACTCAATTGTTAAGCCACTACGTCACAGACCTTTCATAAATACATCGTGTTTATATTATATATTTTATACGTAAGATTATACATGGTAAAGCCACTCTGCAGCTATTATGATTGCAGCACGAATAGGTCGGCTCTACCGGGGAAGGACCACGCTCTCACGTAAATAAAAAATGACTTTCAATAAGAATTACACATGTAATGTATATTGAATAAAAATTTTTCTATTCTATTCTCACAGAATACCAGCGTAAAATAGCAACTTAATGCTGCAGTGTTTTGTATGGTGAGTATAGAGAACCTGAGGCCCTTATTACAGGAAATGATGCATTTTATCTTCGTCCTGAAGGATGATATGCAGGTGAAAACGCATCTACATTTCGATTCTTAATTAAAGATAGATGTTGGCGCCTAAGGACCACAGCATCCACTTACAATCAGGTGGACTGTGTAAACGTTTGTCACGTTTATTCTATAAAAACAAATAGATTTAACTACATTAAATAATTAACTGGTTGCGCTGGTATTCACTACACTGTGTAGAACTGAGTAGATTGTAGAGCCGGCAATGTTTTATAAGTCGGGACCGCGATCGCTAGCACTGGCCGGCCATTTAACATAATCTTAGAACAATTCCAGCAGAGAGCTAGTTTGTTTTGTTGATACTCTCTTTGAATAATCCGGGGTAGCGATAGTGACTTTAGTTGGTGTTTTCTTTATATTTATCGTGGCTTTGTCTTTAAACTTAAAGTAAACATATAATGAAACATATAAATAAATTTAAAGAGCTTGTCTGTAATAGCGAAATAATTGCCTTTTATTGAGCTTAAGGGGTTATATGTACGTCCTTATTCATAAGCATTTTTAAGATATTTTTGTCTGTTTGTCTATTTCTTCGGGCTATTCTTTAGTAGAGCCATGCTGCAGTTATAATATATTAATTGTATAGTTTTAGCACGAATGGGTTGGCTCGACCGGGGAAAGACCACGCTCTCACAGAATACCAGCGTAAAATAGCAGGTGAATGCTGCTGTATTTCGTATGGTGAGAGTAGAGAACCGGAGACCCTTTTTACTGGAACAGAGGCATTCTATCTTAGTCCTCACGGCTGACAACGCATCTGCATTTTAATTAGCAAACGATGATAGATGTAGATGTCTGTGGGCCACAGCAACCACTTACCATCAGGTGTACTGTGTGCTCGTTTGTCACCTTTATTATATAAAAAATAAGGTCGTTGATGATTATCGTAAACCTTAATAATGTCATAAATACCACCCCGGAGCCTGGGTGTATATAATAGGTAATACATTAGTATCTATACATATAATAAAATTAAAGTATCTGTCTATAATAGCGAAATAATTGCCTTTTAACGAGCTCAGGGGTTATTTGCATGCCCTTTAGATCTAAATAACCATTTTTTCAAATTTTATCTGTCTGTCTGTCCGAGACAATCTTCGGAATGGCTGGATAGATTACGAAGAAACTTCACTGACAGATAAAAAGTAATACACGGATTGTTTTAGGCCATACATTTCATCTGAAAAGCTTGTTATAATTTTTTGTGATATCTAAAACTTGACATAACAAATGTTTGTTGTTGATTATTTTATATCTAAACATTAATGACATTCATAAACACAACCAAGGGGGGAGCCGGGGCGAGTCACTAGTATATTATAAGTTTGGATGTTATATCTTCTTTTATTTGGCGAGTAGACATAGAATAGAGAATAGAATAATTTTTTATTCAATATTGATTATAAGTAATTCTTATTGAAAGTCATTTTTTACTTTACCAGTTACAACTGGTTCGAAAAAAATCCTCTGTCCTGGGAAGTACCAGGGAAACACAGCGGGACTTTCTTTTTTAAATAAATTTTACAACACAAACGATTACAAACCATTTACAAAATTTATTTTAGAAACAGCTTAGAACCGGCCACCTCATTCCCAGGGGTTATTATAATATAAATTTATATTATAATAACCCTTTTTATACAGTTTTTGTTTAATTAAATATTTAAACTTGGTAATAGAGATAACTTGTATATATTTCTGGGAATTTGTTGTAATAGCGTATACATTGCCCCAAGAATGAATTACTGACTCTGTGGAGTCGAGAAACCGTTACATATCCCGGGATAGGATATCTTGTCGTATGTACTAATGATCTCATTTAATAAAACCCGCAAACAAATTTGTTTAGTGAAGTCACGCTGTAGCCTGTATTTTGGCTGCAGAACCAAATAGTTCGGCTGGTCCCAAGAATATAGATCTCCCAATAGATTGCCTAATAGGCGTATATTTGTCATAGTTGTCACGCTTGGCAGGCGTGTTGGCATCCGCAGTTTTTTATATTTTAGTTGTAATTATGAAAACGAAAAGGCTTCAACGCAAAACTAGTTACAAGAGAGAACGGTAAGCTGAAGGTAGGGAAATTCGGTATAGGGCAATGGAACCCAAGGGACCAGCAGGCGGCCGACTCCATGGAGAAAGAGGGACTCCTTACGATGAACTTTTTCTTCCAGAAGCGACCCCACAGAAAGTGGACCTGGTCCAGCCCCGACGGTCCGACAAAAAATGAGATTGACTGCATTATGATGACCAGACGGTAAATGTTCAATGATATCTCAGTGATTGCGAGGACGAAAACTGATAGTGATCACCGAATGGTAAAAGGCACTTTTTTTGATAGGATAAGGGTGAAAAACGAGCACACAGTCCACCTGATGGTAAGTGGTTGCTGCGGCTCATAGACATCTACATCTATCCTCTGTTACAGATCAAAATGCAGCTGCGTTTTCACCCGTGAGGACTAGGATGGAATGCCTCATTTCCAGTAAAAAAGGCCTCCGGCCACCTGCACTCACCAAGCGAAACGCAGAGGTAAACCTCTACTTCATGCTGGTATTCTGTGAGGTCGTGGTACCACCCCGGTTCGAGCCGGCCCTTCCATGCAACAGCAAAAGCTGCCGCCTGGCTCTACCACTGTTAAACTTTAAACTTTATAAATTTTATAGATCCATATTATGGAGATATTTTAGTCAGGAGTTGTTATAATTAATCCAATATAGGATACTGCCATGATATTACAGTCAAACAGTAGAAATCTAATTTTGGCGTTCTGTCTTGGGACCTAGATGCGCTTGCTTTATTCGAAGCTTGTCTGATTTAATCAATATTGCTTATAGAACAATGAGTTTGGTATAAAATAACTGTGATATTCATATAGCTAAATATTACGTTGAATTAAATCCGAGCCCTACTTTAAAATACGGTGTAAATAATATGTTTTAGTGCCGGAGCGGTTTACTAAAATTCTACATGACGTTTAAATTTTATATTCTTAAAATATTTACATATTAGACCGTGTCGTAAGAGGCGACAGAGAGAAACTGAAGCAGGAGATGCAGCTGTCTTTCTGATAACAATTAAATAACAATAAAAAAAACTGCGGTTGCAAACCAGCTTGCCAAGCGTTCCCATTAATGGCAATAAACCCTCCCATGGCGAAAGTTGCAAAGAGACGGTCCCCAGACCCCCGGGGCCCCGCTGTTCCTGGCTATTCTGGCGACTATAGTAACGACGGGGCAGGGGGTGCTAAGAATCTCCGTTGGAGGTTCGTTAGCCACCTAAGACGACTCGACTTGGCAACATATAAAACACGCACCCCGAGAACTGACGAGAAGATACTGGAGCTGGAAGAAGAGATTTGCGATGTGATATTATAGGATTATGTGAGGTTCGAAGAGAGGGGGAAAACAGAGGGCTGCAATGATGATGATATTAAATATTTTCATAACCTAAATAGTTATTTTATCATCATTATAATTTATCATTACAGCCTTTCATAGTACACTACTGAACATAGACCTCCACCAAGGAATGCCAAGCGCAGTTCTGAGCCACCCGTATCCATCGACTTCCTGCATATCTTACCAGGTCGTTACTCCATCTAGTGGGGTTCGCCTCACATTTTACCTACCGGTAGGAGACTCACTCGAGAACCTTTCTGCCCCATTGGTTGTCGGTTGTTTGAATAGAATAGAATAGAATAGAATAATTTTTTATTCAATATTGATTATTACATAATTCTTATTGAAAGTCATTTTTTATTTACCACTGGTTCGGAAAATACCTCTGTTCTGGGAAGAACCAGCAAGAAACCCAGCGGGACTTTTTTTTTTCAAACATATTTCACTTAACAATAATTTCATTTATACAATTTTTAAATGATTTTTAATAGAACCAGCATGGTGGCGATCACCTTATTCCCAGGGGTTATTTTCATTCATGTATTCCTTGATATTATAATAACCCTTTTTGTACAGTTTTTCTTTAATAAAACTTTTAAACTTGTTTATTGATAAACTTTGAATATGTTCTGGGATTTTGTTGTAAAAGCGTATACATTGCCCCATAAATGAATTACTGATTCTGTGGAGTCTAGTAACTGGTATTACAAGCTTATGTTTGTTCCTAGTGTTTAAAGAATGCACATCTTTATTCTTATTAAAGTTATTTATGTTTTTATGTACATACATTAGATTTTCATAAATATATTGCGATGCCAAAGTTAATATGTTTATTTCTTTAAATTTTTGTCTGAGGGACTCTTTACAATTTAGGTTATAAATCGCCCGAACGGCTCTCTTTTGCAAAACAAATATAGCTTCAATATCAGTCGCATTACCCCATAGCAAAATTCCATAAGACATTACGCTATGAAAGTAACTAAAATACACTAATCTAGCTGTCTCAACATCTGTGAGACTTCTTTTGAGTTATATGGCTGGCCTATTACCACTTCAGCTTACTAATCCGTTGGGTTATGTCGGTTATTCTGGTTCTACTGCGGATATCCTCGTTTCTAAGTTTATCACGCAGCGAAATGGAGCTTCTTCATACAACGTCTCAGATCCATGTTATCACTGGTAACAAGCACTGGTTGTACAATCTTGTTTATAAGTTTTGATGTATATCTGACAAGATGTGTCGTAATCTCCGAACGCTGCTTGCTGAGTTGAATCCATCGATCGACCTCTCGGTCGAAGCTGGAATTACTTAGTCGGACTACTTGTCTCAGGTAAACATACTCGTGAACAACTAAGTCCTTAGTCCTCCTAACTACTACCGGCATAGGTGTGAGGTGGACGTTACACATGATATTTGTTTTGTCGATGTTCATCTTAAGACCTATCTGTTGAGAGGCACTATTGAGTTCATTGAGCATAGTGCTTAGGTGTCCAGCGATTCTGCCACTAGGACTATGTCGTCGGCAAATTGAAGGTGAATGATGTAGTCGCCATTGATGTTAATGCCGTATCCTTTCCAGTATAGTAGGTTCGGGGTTATAACATCACCCTCTCTTCCACCTTTCTGCAATCGGATGGGTTTCGTACTCAGTTTTTGTACTCGAATAGCCATCGTAGCCGTACTATACAAACATTTGAGCATATGGATATACCGATAGTAGGTAAACTTGGCATCGCTGAAGGGACTGCAGCACCGCCCAAATTTTGACGGAAGCAGAGGCTATCTCATAGTTCACATACGCAAGATAAAGTGGTAGTGTACTCTACGGTCGTCTGAATAATTTGCCAAAGGGTATTTATGTGGTCTATGGTGCTAAAGCCTTTTCGGAAACTGTTGTTCGGGAGGGTGGAAGTCGTAAAGTCTGCGTGCGAGACGATTCGTAATGACTCTTTAAAACTGCACGTAGACGCGGCTCAGAAGAGAAATCGATCTGTAGTTCTTCAAGAGAGCGTTGTCGCTTTTTTTGAAGAACAGGACTCTAACACGTCATAAATTTTGACTATCTTCAAGGCAAGAGTGAATAGGCTTTTGTTCAGATTAATCTTTTACAAATATATATTTCACAAAGACAAACATCTCGATTCGGAACAATTATTTGTAGGCCATGCAAATACTTGTTCCGTGTGCGATTTGAACTCGCGGCTCCCAGCCCTGCAATTCATTGCCATGCATTACCATTGCATGTGCCATGGAGCCGTTAGTAGGCTTTTCTATCTTTGTTATTACCACTTACTCCTAGCGCAAAGTCGAAGCCAAGCAGTGGTTTAAGAAAACATATCAAAGCAACCGTTAACCCTGTAGTGGCGGTGTAGGAATATCCACTACCTCACACTCTTACACTCCTAGAATCCACATGGCAGCGTGGCAGCTATGAGGCTAGCTATGGGAGTAGCCTATGTCCAGGAGTGGTGAGTGTCCAGTCAACAATCAATATCATCCTTTTATAGGATATTGATTGTTGACGGCTCCGTGGCGCAGTCAGCAGTGGCAGAGTCGTAGCGCTGGGGGCCGCGGGTTTGAATTCCGCACGGAACAAGTAATTGTATGGCCTATAAATAATTGTTCACGGTCTGGATGTTTGTTTTCGTGCAATTTATGTTTCTAAACTGCCTCCACGACACAGGAGAAAATCCTAGTGTGGGGTAACGTTTTTTTTAAGAACATTTACGACATCATAGCAATAAATAAATTAGTGCTACAATATTCATAAATTAATAATCGCAAAACACGTTCCTAAATTAAATCGCAGATTACTTAGACTTATTTGAAATATTAATCCTGTAATGGCACTGATAAAAATTTCAATTCGTAATTAGTTCAAAGAGCTGTAATTAGCAGATTGAATTTTTATCTCTCGAAAGTTTTCACGATTCAATTACCGTTCCGTTTATTATTCAGAGGAATTAATGAAAATGTTATTAACATTGAAATCATTATCTGCTGTGCTGAGTACGTATAATAAATCTATACATATAGATAAATAGAATAGAATGATTTTTATTCAATATTAATTATTACATAATACTTATCGAAAGTCATTTTTTATTTATTTACCACTGGTTCGGAAAACACCTCTGTTCTGGGAAGAACCAGCAAGAAACCCAGTGGGACCTTTTTTTAAACATAATTTCAATTAACAATAATTTTGTTTATACAATTTTTTTTAATGTTTTTTTTTCATAGAACCAGCATGGTCGTGATCACCTTATTCCCAGGGGTTATTTTCATTCATGTATTTCTTGATATTATAATAACCCTTTTTGTACAGTTTTTCTTTAATAAAACTTTTAAACTTGTTTATTGTCAAACTTTGAACATGTTCTGGAATTTTGTTGTAAAAACTTATACATTGCCCATAAATGAATTACTAATTCTGTGGAGTTTAGTAACTGGCATAAAATTGAAGGGTCTCTATCTAATATTGAAATAACTGGTTTCTATTAACCTCTGGGGATTATTTGAATGCTATTAAGACAAAACAACCCTTTTTAACATTTTTGGCTTATTTTTGGGATGTCTGACCCGATTGTGATGAACCTTCACTAACAGATAGGGAGCAATGCCGGGAAGTATCTAGGTTGTATTTTATCAGAAATACTTGAAGTTTCTTTTGTAGAAACGAATACTTGAAGTTTATTGATAAGAGTTTTTATGGGTGCAGCATGAATGGGTTAGCTTGACTGGGGTTGAACTACGCTCTCACTGAAAGTTAGCACAAGATAGCAGCACTACGCTGCAGTATTTCGTGTGGTGAGTAACAAGAACCGGGAACTGGGTGAGATGACAGCTCATCCGCATTTTGATTTTTAACTTCGGAATGAAAAAGAAATGTAGATGTTTGTGGGCCACAACATTCATACTATCAGCTGGAACGTGTGCTCGTTAATCACTCTTACTTCTATGTTGCTGTTCTGATGTTTTTTTGCTCGCACAACTTCCTTGTGGAGTCGATTACCACCACCGATTTTTCCGGACCGGTACGACTAAGGGACCTTGAAGAAAGGAACCTACTCATTTTTAAAAGGCCGGCAACGCATTTGCGATTCCCCTGGTTCCCCTGGTGTTGCAGTTGTTCATGAGCGGCGGTAGACATTTACTATCAGGTAAGCCGCATGCTCGTTTGACCCCTCTCCTATAAAAAATATTATATATTTACGGATTTACAAATAAAACCATAAATCGTACGACTTAATGAAATTTACAGAATTACAATATTATGTAATCATAATAAATAAATAGGATGAATAAAGACCCGTGGTAGTTCAGATGGTTGGCGCTCGCTGTAAATTTCACTGTACGCGAGCAACCTGGGTTCGTTTCCCGCCGGCATCAAAGAAATTGCTTATTGCAATCTTAAGTACTGATTCACCACATGCTCGGCGGTGAAGGAAAATATCGTGAGGAAACCTGCAAGTCTGAGAAATAAGAAAAAGTATTTCGAAGACGTGTTAAGTTCGCCAACGACGAACTGGAATGGGACGTTTTTTTATAGAAGAGAGGGCAAACGAGCATGCGGCTCACCTGATGGTGACTACCCCGCCCATGAACAACCGCAACACCAGGGGAATTGCAGATGCGTTGCCGGCCTTTTAGAAAGGTGTAAGCTCTTTTCTTGAATGTCCCTAAATCGTATCGGTCCGGAAAAATCGCCGTTGGTAAACGATTCCACAGAGAAGTTGTACGAGGAAGATAACTCCTAGTACAACGCACAATCGTGAAACGCCAATAATCCAGATGGTGAAGATGGTATCGTGAATTTTGACGCGATGTGCGTTCGTGAAATTTGGCGGCTGGATTTAATCCGAACTATTCCTTACGTAAATAAATTAACAAATATTAAATAAAACTAATTTTACGGAGTTTCCATTAAACAAAAGGAACCTAATAATTTGTGAACCTGTGAAATTACGGGCAGAAGCCCGGTTTTACAATTTAATTATTTGAAATTATAGAGCGCTCGCACTAATTGAGAGATCGAGCAGCCGATATGCAAGCTGAAGCCTTAGAGATAAGAAATATAAAATTTACTCATTTTAATGTGTGAAAATGAATAATAAATATATTAAAAACTAAATTTTTACCCGCGACTTCGCTCGCGTGTGCTTGAATTTAGGAACATCATTAAATGCTGTTCCGTGCCTAATTTAGCAAAACTCGATCACTTTTAGAGTCACCTCGGTGTCTGTGTCTGTATGTCTGTCAAAGATTTTTTTTAATTCTTAAAGACTATTAGACTTCGATGATTGATATTGGTCATAGATATAATGTGCTACAGAAACACGTGAATATATATTTCTAGAAACACCTACTATTTTTATATCGGGCATATCTTCCGATATATCTATAAGAAAGGTAAATTGTCTTAAAATCAAAATTTATTATTATTATTTACGTTTTACTGTTTACATTAATTAATAATTAAAGTTAATTTATTAAAAAAATAATGATGAATTTCATGGTCTCCTATCAATTTACGGTATAATGTTTATTTGAAATATTTTATTCATATCATTCGTCCTATTTAATATTAATAAGCATCATGAAATAGATATAGCTATTTTTTTTCCTTCGAGTAAACTTCATAATTTCATAAATGTAGTTCTATAATGGTATATACTACACATGGAATAAAACTAATGTTACAGATTTTATCACGTTCAATTTAATCCTTTTTACGTGGGAATTTTCACGCATTTTCGGAAGAAAAATTCTTAAAAACCCACGTAAAAGAACATATCGTTGATGTGAAGCACCGACGTTCCGGAAAGTTTAAAGGATGTCAACAAAACTAAAGGTTAGATCTTTTTAATAATTTTAAAAATCTTATTATTTAAACATAATTGACAAGTGAAGCTGGCTGCCTGGATCGCTCGCTAAGACAAGACTAGGCCGAAACGCATATAATATCTTATTTACTTTTAGTATTTGTACTGATTTTCAAGATAACATGTGTGGAGTGGTCTAAGCCCACGCTGGCCTTTTTATACTTGTTTAAACATAATGTACATGTAAGTTATAGTTATATATATTATTTAAATTATTAGCAACTGAAGACAAAATATACTAATTATTCCATTTAATGATAGATGGCGCTGTTTTGATAACTACATCGGTGTAGTTTAAAATTAGTTTACTAAGGTTATAACTATATTTTAAACTTTATTTATAAATATGTTATTTATTTGAAAAACAACCGTCATCCCGCCTATAGCTAAGATTTTATAGAAAATTAACATCCAAAGGAAGAAAAATAATTAACCTTCTTTTTTGAAGTATCGTAATCGGATAAAAAGTAGTCTATAAGTTGTCTCGGGTTACTAACATACAAAATTTCATGTAAATTGGCCCAATCGTTTTTGCGTGAATCCGGAATACACAGACAGACAGACAAAAATTCTAAAAACCATTAATTTGGCACTAGAATCCTTTATTTGGTCCCCTGGATTGTTTTTTTTCAAGAATATCTTAGAATTACAGCCACGACTTTTCTACAGATTCATTATATGTATAGATATAGATAAGGTTCCCTATATTCATTCATAATTTCACTGCAATTTATGATTCGATTCCTGCAACACGATAGAGGCAACCTACAAAGAGGAACCTACAAATAATAGTTTCAAAGTTAGATGTATGTATGTTCATATGTAGTTAATATCATATGAACATACAGTGGCGGTATACATAAGTAATACTAAAGAAAGAAAACTTTATTTGACATTACAAAGAAAATATACGATAGATACGCGAGATAAAAAAATACCAGAAATTTAATGATTTCTTATATTTACGCGAAGACTACGTATTAAATTAAACTAATTTTTACGGATTTTATGGCGTTTAATTTAACATTTTAATTCCCAAGGTTGCGGGTGCTTAACACCCATGGTCCCGGGGGGACTGAGGTGTTTGACGTTCCGATGTTAAAATTAGCCCGGCTACCTTCAGTTTTGGAATATTAAAAAAATAATATTCAAAAACTTAATTAATATTTAAAACTTAATTAAATAATTAATAAATAATAGGTCCAAAAACTCGCGCGAACACTCGACCCTCTGCTGTTTCTGAAGCGGTGTGAGCATTCTTGGCTTCCATCTTGCACTGACCTTAGACATGCCAAGATGGCCATCGAGAATGTTTAAAACGGTCTAACATGTTACTCTAGTCATTTCTGCAATCTGTTTTTTCTTCAGACGAGCATTATTAAATACAAGTTTTTTAACTTACCGACAATGTCGCAGGAAGTTACTTTAATCGGTTGGCCTGAGCGCTGATTGTCTTCAACTGAGCCTCTGCCTTGCTTGAAAAGACTATGCCACTTATAAATTGTCGTTTTCCAGTGCAAGAGTCCCCGTAAACATATGACAACTTTTCCATCATGATATGTGGCGTTTTTTCTTGCTTTGTGAGAAATTTAATCACAGCATCAAACTAAATTTTCTCCGTAGTAAATATTCACTTTCTAATCGACTTGTTTATCCTGTGATATCTCAAACGTTAATGAATCTATCTGGATGAAGGTTGGTATTTATAGTTGTATTGAATCACCAAGTAGTGGTAGAGCCAGGCGGCAGCTTTTGCTGTCGCATGGATGGGCCGGCTCGAACCAGGGTGGTACCACGACCTCACAGAATACCAGCGTGAAGTAGAGGTTTACCTCTGCATTTCGCTTGGTGAGTGCAGGTGGCCGGAGGCCCTTTTTACTGGAAATGAGGCATTCCATCCTAGTCCTCACGGGTGAAAACGCATCTGAATTTTGATCTGTAACAAAGGATAGATGTAGATGTCTATGGGCCGCAGCAACCACTTTCCATCAGGTGGACTGTGTGACTTCACCCTTATCGTATAAAAAAGTGACAGTTAAAAAAATCCCCCCTCCGCTCTCTAACACATACATTCAGCGAACTTTTTGACTAATCCTGTTGTGTTTCGTATGGTGACTGTAGAGAATCGGAGATCCTTTATACTGGAAGCGAGGCATACCATCTTAGTCCTCAGGTGTGACAACGCATCTACATTTTAGTTCTTAATCAAAGATAAATGTATTCACTTACCATCAGGTGGACTGTGTGCTCGTGTGTCACCTATATTCTATAAAAAAATATTTCATATAACATAAGTTAAATGGCGTCACGGCTGCGCCCCATGTGTACGTTATACATGAAATACTTCTATATTATTCGTCTTTGAGCTTTGAAAATGTGTATATAATCATTACGTAGCTCAAATATGAATCTAATTTTAACAAATTTGTTAGCTCGTGGACTAGAGTTGCCAAAATTCGCATTTGTTTGCACTCTCCTCAGTTGAGGAAGCGCTCTATAATTTCAAATATAATGGAAGAGCAAAATTGGTTTACTGGAGTCCGACAGCGGCCAGTGCAAATAACAGCGGGTACGTATTATAAGCTCGAGTTTTGCTCGTTGCAATATAACTTTAAATTTAAAGGAGGTGGCACGTATAAATACTTATTCATCCGCTAATTTTTTAAATTAAAAAGTTCCATTCTTTCAAATCCTTATAATGAACGCTAATTTAGGGTGGACAAAGAGGGTGGCCCTATAGGCCACACAATAACCTGCTGTCACTGATATTACAAGATTGGTGTAATGTTTTATTAGACGCAAATAGCCTAATCATATCTGAATATATAAAAATTCTTTATTTTATGCAATTGTCTAAAATTATTAAAAATATTTTTATAATAAAATATTTTTAAAATATATTTAAATATATTGGTAAATCCAATTGGGCATACCTTAAGCGCATTAAAAAAATTACGTATAACATGATTATACGGAATTATTAAAGTAGTTTAAATTCATTTCGACAGCACTATCGACTTCAACACCCTCGAAATTCATGAAAATGACACCCATGATGAAAAAATTGATACCTATTGCAGCCGCCATCTTGGATTTACATTTCGACAGCACTATCAGCTTCAACACTCTTGAAAACCATGAAAATGACACCCGAGATGAAAAAATTGGTACCAACTTCAGCCGCCATCTTGGATTTACATTTCGACAGCACTATCGGTTTCAACACCCTCGAAAACCATGAAAATGACACCCAAGATGAAAAAATTGATATATTTTGCAGCCGCCATCTTGGATTTACATTTTGACAGCACTATCGGCTTCAACACCCTCGAAAACCATGAAAATGACACCCATGATGAATAAATTGGTACCTAATTCAGCCGCCATCTTGGATTTACATTTCGACAGCACTATCAGCTTCAACACCCTCGAAAACCATGAAAATGACATCTATGATGAAAAATTTTATACCTATTGCAGCCTCCACCTTGGATTTACATTTCGACAGCACTATCGGCTTCAGCACCCTCGAAAACCATGAAAATGACACCCATGATGAAAAAATTGATACCTATTGCGGCCGTCATCTTGGATTTACATTTCGACAACCCTATCGGTTTCGACACCCTTGAAAAGCATGAAAATGTCACCCATGACAAAAAAAATTATACTACTTACTTTTAGTACGTACTACTATTATTTATTTTGTACTTTTAAATATTGTAATAAAAAAATCTCTTATTATTATTATAATCAAGTATTTAAGAAATTTGGTTATTCGAATATTGTGTATTTGTACAGCGATCTTTTTGAGCCGCTGAAAACAACCGAAACAATGTCCACTCACGACGGCGACTGAAGCCGAACTAAACTTAATACAAAGGTACTCTGTGAACTAAACTACTCTGTGGTTGTAGATCCCCATTTACAGAAACAATTTATATACGAGGCAACCAAATCAACGAAAATTTCGCCATTTTGGAGCCGAAAAAAATTAATTATAGCTAAACAAAACAAAATTACACTGCCATTTACATTCAGTGGCTTCCCACATGATAGATGAAGAGATTAAAAATAGATTGAGTTAAACAATTGATATTTTCAAAAGTTATAGTATTTACAAGCCACAGGGACATGATAAATCCACACCATAAGCCACTAAAATCCTTTTTTTTATTTAAAAATAGCAATTAATCGATTTAAAAAAAATATTAATAAGTTCAACAATAATTTATCTTTCTAACAATGTGCTTTTTATATCATTTATATGTATAATATGATTGCTAGATACGATTTTATTCAATAAAATGTTGGAATTTTAATTTTTAGGCGATAGTAGAACATTACCTTGCGCTTTCGCTTAAGGTATGCAATATTAAAAATATTATTATATTTATTGTCTAAATTTGAAATATATCGGACGGATAAAAATAAATAAATCACGATAATCGTATAAAAAAGGACAAATTAATCGTTCGATTACATAACGTATGAATAGACACTTCCTTTTAGAAGACGTATTATTGAGATGGCTATGGTAAAAAACAGGAGGATTGTGTAATTTTTATAAAGTATCAATATAGCTTTTTTTGACGTAAAAGAATCAACACCCCATTTCGCCACGTGGGTTTCGTATCCGATTATTCCGGAAAGAATGTTATCTCTATATGTGTATTAAAATCAATTGCTGTTTTTTTTATAGGAGAGACCTGATGGTAAGTTACTACCACCGCCCATGAACAACTGCAACACCATTGTAATTGCAGATGCGTTACCAAGTGATTTTGTATGGAAAAATATAGTTCTATTTACTTACTTCAAGGGCGCTGTTCAAATTCCCATACAATTCTACACGATACGAAAACGCTGGTGTAAAAAATGTGTTAAGGGCTTTGAAGTTATGTCACTAAATGGCGACCGTTTAAATAAAAAAGGAGAACAAGAAGTATGTGTATTTTTTTGACGATACATAATGAGAATGAAATAATGTTTCGACTATATTGTATTTCTAATTTAAGTAATTTATATAGAATAATATTAAATGTTGATGATATGATATTTTTAATTTATGTTTAAAAGTAAGATTACACAAAAACAGTTAGTCCTCTAGTGTTGCTATGCCCTTGCAGGGCGTCACATGTTTACTTATCAAATGTAATGTAATGTGACATGCAATAAAAAGTTTGAATTTGAATTTGTATGATCTACAAATAATTGAATTAATAAATTGTTATGGATCTGGATGTTTGTCCTTGTGTTATTTATGTTTGTAAACTGTCTTCCACGATGCCAAAGAAAATCTTAGGGGGAGTTACTTTAAAAAAAAACGACGGGTTGCACTCCGGGAGTGCCGGCAGAAGTGAAAACTTGAATACTAACGTTGTGCATTTTTGATATTTTGGAATGGTTAGGGAATAACTTTGCACGAATTGCTTTAATTATCATTATAAAAGTACTATCATTTATTTGGTAGAATAAAATATTTATTCATTGCGCTATTGTACACAGACATGACAATTTGTAATATGACGGGACCAGCACCATTGCACGTGCGGCGCGGTAGCCGTCGGTGCAGTTAGACAGAATTCTTGTAAATAACACGTGTTCAGCACACTTGCACCATTGCACCTGCGGTGGCGCCCGTTTTGCTTGTATAAAACGGACGGCGCGGCCGCCGTTAAGACAGTCTTGGCTCTGACGTGGAATGGGTTAGCTCGACTGGGGATGAAACACGCTCTCACTGAAAGTCAGCACAAAATAGCAGCACTACGCTGCAGTATTTCGTGTGGTGAGTAACAAGAACCGGAAACTGGGAGAGATGACAGCTCATCCGCATTTTGATTTTAACTGCGGAATGAAAAAGAAATGTAGATGTTTGTGGGCCACAGCATTCATACTATCAGCTGGAACTTGTGCTCGTTAATCACTCTTACTTCTATGTTGTTGTTCTGATGTTTTTTCCTCGCACCACTTTCTTGTGGAGTCGATTACCACCACCGATTTTTCCGGACCGATACGACTAAAGGACCTTCAAGAAAGGAACCTTCTCATTTTTAAAAGGCCGGCAACGCATTTGCAATTCCCCTGGTTCCCCTGGTGTTGCAGTTGTTCATGGGCGGCGGTAGACATTTACTATCAGGTAAGCCGCATGCTCGTTTGACCCCTCTCCTATAAAAAATATTACATATTTAAGGATTTACAAATAAAACCATAAATCGTACGACTTAATGAAATTTACAGAATTACAATATTATGTAATCATAATAAATAAATAGGATGAATAAAGACCCGTGGTAGTTCAGATGGTTGGCGCTCGTTGTAAATTTCACTGTACGCGAGCAAACTAGGTTCGTTTCCCGCCGGCATCAAAGAAATTGCTTATTGCAATCTTAAGTACTGATTCACTACATGCTCGGCGGTGAAGGAAAATATCGTGAGGAAACCTGCAAGTCTGAGAAATAAGAAAAAGTATTTCGAAGACATGTTAAGTTCGCCAACGACGAACTGGAATGGGACGTTTTTTTATAGAAGAGAAGGCAAACGAGCATGCGGCTCACCTGATGGTGACTACCCCTCCCATGAACAACCACAACACCAGGGGAATTGCAGATGCGTTGCCGGCCTTTTAGAAAGGTGTAAGCTCTTTTCTTGAATGTCCCTAAATCGTATCGGTCCGGAAAAATCGCCGTTGGTAAACGATTCCACAGAGAAGTTGTACGAGGAAGATAACTCCTAGTACAACGCACAATCGTGAAACGCCAATAATCCAGATGGTGAAGATGGTATCGTGAATTTTGACGCGATGTGCGTTCGTGAAATTTGGCGGCTGGAATTAATCCGAACTATTCCTTACGTAAATAAATTAACAAATATTAAAAAAAACTAATTTTACGGAGTTTCCATTAAACAAAAGGAACCTAATTATTTGTGAACCTGTGAAATTACGGGCAGAAGCCCGGTTTTACAATTTAATTATTTGAAATTATAGAGCGCTCGCACTAATTGAGAGATCGAGCAGCCGATATGCAAGCTGAAGCCTTAGAGATAAGAAATATAAAATTTACTCATTTTAATGTGTGAAAATGAATAATAAATATATTAAAAACTAAATTTTTACCCGCGACTTCGCTCGCGTGTGCTTGAATTTAGGAACATCATTTAATGCTGTTCCGTGCCTAATTTAGCAAAACTCGATCACTTTTAGAGTCACCTCGGTGTCTGTGTCTGTATGTCTGTCAAAGATTTTTTTTAATTCTAAAAGACTATTAGACTTCGATGATTGATATTGGTCATAGATATAATGTGCTACAGAAACACGTGAATATATATTTCTAGAAACACCTACTATTTTTATATCGGGCATATCTTCCGATGTATCTATAAGAAAGGTAAATTGTCTTAAAATCAAAATTTATTATTATTATTTACGTTTTACTGTTTACATTAATTAATAATTAAAGTTAATTTATTAAAAAAATAATGATGAATTTCATGGTCTCCTATCAATTTACGGTATAATGTTTATTTGAAATATTTTATTCATATCATTCGTCCTATTTAATATTAATAAGCATCATGAAATAGATAAAGCTATTTTTTTTCCTTCGAGTAAACTTCATAATTTCATAAATGTAGTTCTATAATGGTATATACTACACATGGAATAAAACTAATGTTACAGATTTTATCACGTTCAATTTTATCCTTTTTACGTGGGAATTTTCACGCATTTTCGGAAGAAAAATTCTTAAAAACCCACGTAAAAGAACATATCGTTGATGTGAAGCACCGACGTTTCGGAAAGTTTAAAGTATGTCAACAAAACTAAATGTTAGACCTTTTTAATAATTTTAAAAATCTTATTATTTAAACATAATGTACATGTAAGTTAAAAGTCGTTGACTATTATTTAATTTATTAGCAACTGAAGGCAAAATATACTAATTATTCCATTTAATGATAGATGGCGCTGTTTTGATAACTACATCGGTGTAGTTTAAAATTATTTTACCAAGGTTATAACTATATTTTAAAATAAATATGTTATTTATTTGAAAAACACCCGTCATCCCGCCTATAGCTAACATATTATAGAAAATTAACATCCAAAGGAAGAAAAATAATTAACCTTCTTTTTTGAAGTATCGTAATCGGATAAAAAGTAGTCTATCGGTACGTGTACACCGAAACCGATTTTGTCGGCCGATGGTGGACAGAACTACCCTGACGAGTAACTCGTACGTGTATGTGCTTACCATAGATAAGTGCTTACACTGCAACAGTGTACCACGTGTGCCGACATTGGACGTTGTCGGTATTCTGTAGTTGACTGTGTTGTTTAACAGAGTGAAGACGCATTTTTTTAAATATCTGGAACCGCTATATCCATTTCCGATCCAACTTCAGCCCATAACCGTTTCGAAACCTCTCCTGTAATTGTCTATTATAAACACAACTAATTAATTTTTCAATATCCATAGTCGTTTAGGTAGATAACAACACTGACAAAAACAACAGAATAAAGACAAAAGGATTAAATTAAATTATAAATACACTCAATTTGCACTGTAGACGCCGGCAATCTGTGTGCCTAGTGCGAGATGTTGTTTTACGCGCTCGATACCGAGAAAGTTAACTACAATTTGTATAAAATAAAATCAGCGCCAACTAGTGGCAATAATAGGAATCACCATCGAGCATTGACTCTCATTCGTCAGTGAGAACGTTAACGCACGTGATTGGTTGGAGCGGCAATTTCGATCATTCGAGACGTAAAATTTTACGCGGTCGATATCGAAAAAGTTTTCACCTAAATTTTTACAGTGAGATAGAAGAGTGAGAATAATTGTTGAAGAGTTAATTTTATTTCATTTTGTGAGAACGATATATAATTTAGGCAGGCCGTTTTTTTTCGTTAAGAGGATGTTTGCAGCCACAAAGACATTAATAACTAATAATAATAGATGACTTACACCCCAATGACAGGTAGGTAATTTAAGGATAGATATCGCCTTTTCCAAGAAAGTATTCAAGTTTTTGTGTAAATAGCGTTTGATAAATCCAAGTTCCTACCATCAATATTTAATAATTAAGTCAGTAGTAAGTATCATAAGTTCACTTAACACTAAGTAACTAAATTACATTTACTGCTCCATAAATGTCAACATAAAATCATATTAGAATGAAAACACCTTCATGTTTTTTGCTTTCAATTTAATACTTTCAATAATTAACATTAAAATAAAATGGCTAATTCTCAATCTCATAATACTAACACTAACTGACGAAACCTTGATCAAATTACGAAACATAAACAAATAGCTAATAATGAATTGTGATTCCGATTACTGCCACTAGTTGGCGCTGATTTTATTCTATACAAATCGTAGTTAAGCCCGCTTTTCACTACGGGATATAATATAATATATATTACATCTCGAGATATAAATTAATATCGCTCACCATACATTTTATATGGAACCGTTTACACTGTGCTATAATATATATTACATCTCAAGCTATAAATATTTTTTCGATCGACCGAGCGATATTTTCATTTTATATTTCTCTCCCTGTACCCCGCACACCGTTCCGTGCCCGCGCAGGCGGTGTACGGGGTAAAGGGGGGTAATCCAATGACCAATGACGAATGCACACTGGTTAAAAGATATATCTCACAGTGTGAAAACCAATCACGGGATATAATTTATATTTCGGGATATAATATATATTATATCCCATAGTGAAAAGCCAGCCTTAACGTTCTCGATATCGAACGCTTTTAAAAACAAAATCTCGCACTAGGCACACTGGCGAGAAATCCCAACAAGTTCGGACTCAACAGTTGATCGGCCGATTTTGTGCGTCATCGGACGATGACTGTCGTGTTTGTGTACGCACTCTCTTTCTTTTAAAAGTGTTTCATTCGATCGTCCGAGTTCGGCCGTCATCTCCCGAGCAAACTTCGGCCGATGTCGGATTAGATGTACGCGTACCCTATAAGTTGCCCCGGTACTAACTATCTACATACAAAATTTCATGTAAATTGGCCTAATCTTTTTTGCGTGAATCCGGAATACACAGACAGACAAAAATTCTAAAAACCATTAATTTGACTCCAGAACCCTTTATTTAGTCCCCTGGACTGGTTTTTTTCAAGCATATCATCGTATTACAGCCACGACTTTTCTACAGATTCATTATATATATAGATATAGATAAGGTTCCCTATATTCATTTATAATTTCACTGCAATTTATGATTCGATTCCTGCAACACGATAGAGGCAACCTACAAAGAGGAACCTACAAATAATAGTTTCAAAGTTAGATGTATGTATGTTCATATGTAATTAATATCTGCATAACGCCCCCAATATTTTAGTCACACTACACATACAGACATACAGTCAGTATGGCGGTATACATAAGTAATACTAAAGAAAGAAAACTTTATTTGACATTACAAAGAAAATATACGATAGATACGCGAGATAAAAAAATACCAGAATTTTTTAAGAGAAGCCAAAAAGTAAAGAAGAAGAAGAAGAAGAAGAAATACCAGAAAAAATACCAGAATTTTTTAAGAGAAGCCAAAAAGTTAAGAAGAAGAAGAAGAAGAAATACCAGAAATTTAATGATTTCTTATATTTAAATTAAACTAATTTTTACGGATTTTACGGCGCTTAATTTAACATTTTAATTCCCGACGTTTCGGGTACTTAATACCCATGATCCCGGGGGCACTGAGGTGTTCGACGTTCCGATGTCATAATTAGCCCGGCTACCTTCAGTTTTGGAATATTAAAAAAATTATATTCAAAAACTTAATTAATATTTAAAACTTAATTGACTTAATTTTGCCGTTGGTTCCATATTTCGACGCTTAACTTCAAAATTAGCTTGCAGGCACATAATCTCTAACCTTAAGACCAAATTTCAGCCTACTTAACTAGGTTTTGGCACTAGAGGTGGCTGTGAGGCGGCGGTACATTCAGTGCGTACATTTTTAACAAACTCTGATGCAGATGTTCTTGTGAAGGTTGACCTAAGGAATGCTTTTAACTCTATCGATAGGGTAACCATGCTGAAAGAAGTGGCTAATAATACCCCCGAAATTTATCATTACGTTTGGCAATGTTATAGTCAAAATACTAACTTGTTTTACGAAAACCATGTTATCGATTCTGCTGTCGGTGTACAGCAGGGTGACCCGCTGGGTCCAGCACTTTTCAGTTTGGGAATTCAACCAATTATTTCAAATTTGAAATCCAAGCTGAATGTCTGGTACCTAGACGACGGTACACTGGGAGGTAGAGCAGATGACGTCCTCAGTGATCTTACTCATATTTTTAAAAATTTTAAAAATATTGGTCTTGAACCAAATAGCAATAAATGTGAAATATTTTTTGCAAATAATTTATCTACTTCTCATAGAGACATTTTCACAGTCCACCTGATGGTAAGTAGTTGCTGCGGCCCATAGACATCTACATCTATCCTCTATTAGAAATCAAAATGTAGATGCGTTGTCACCCGTGAGGACTAAGATGGAATGCCTCATTTCCAGTAAAAAGGGCCTCCGGCCACCTGCACTCACCAAGCGAAACGCAGAGGTAAACCTCTACTTCACGCTGGTTTTCTGTGAGGTCGTGGTACCACCCCGGTTTTAGCCGGCCCATCCGTGCGACAGCAAAAGCTGCCGCGTGGCTCTACCACTGTTAAAAATATATATAATATTATTATATAATATAATAATATTTACTTGGGGGAGGCCTATGTACAGCAGTGGACTTATGAAGGGCTATAATGATGAATATTCACTTTCCAATCGACTTGTTTATCCTGTGATATCTCAAACGTTAATGAATCGATCTGGATGAAGGTTGGTATTTATTGTTGTATTGAATCACCATTGATCGTTGCCAGTGATGACTTACGGATCTGAGACGTGGTCCTTCACTGCTGGCCGTATGAGGAAGCTCAAGGTCGCTCAGCGAGCTATGGAGAGGGCTATGCTCGGAGTTTCTCTGCGTGATAAACTTAGGAATGAGGATATCCGCAGTAGAATCAGAGTAACCGACATAGCCCAACGGATTAGTAAGTTGAAGTGGCAGTGGGCCGGCCATATAGCTCGAATAACCGACAACCGATGGGGAAGAAAGGTTCTTGAGTGGCAGCCTCGTACCAGTAGGCGAAGTGTAGGGCGACCCCCCACGAGATGGAGTGACGACCTGGTAAGACATGCAGGAAGTCGATGTATGCAGGTGGCTCAGGACCGTGCTTTGTGGTATTCCTTGGGGGAGGCCTATGTTCAGCAGTGGACTTATGAAAGGCTGTAATGATGATGATGATGACGAATGACCAAGTAGTGACAGTTAAAAAAATCGCACCTCCGCTCTCTAACACTTACATTCAGCGAACTTTTTGACCCCCCTCGTACTAGCGCAAAATAGCAGCTTAATCCTGTTGTGTTTTGTATGGTGACTGTAGAGAATCGGAGATCCTTTATACTGGAAGCGAGGCATACCAACTTAGTCCTCAGGTGTGACAACGCATCTACATTTTAGTTCTTAATCAAAGATAAATGTATTCACTTACCATCAGGTGGACTGTGTGCGCGTGTGTCACCCATATTCTATAAAAAAAAATATTTCATATAACATAAGTTAAATGGCGTCACGGCTGCGCCCCATGTGTACGTTATACATGAAATACTTCTATATTATTCGTCTTTGAGCTTTGAAAATGTGTATATAATCACTACGTAGCTCAAATATGAATCTAATTTTAACAAATTTGTTAGCTCGTGGACTAGAGTTGCCAAAATTCGCATTTGTTTGCACTCTCCTCAGTTGAGGAAGCGCTCTATAATTTCAAATATAATGGAAGAGCAAAATTGGTTTACTGGAGTCCGACAGCGGCCAGTGCAAATAACAGCGGGTACGTATTATAAGCTCGAGTTTTGCTCGTAGCAATATAACTTTAAATTTAAAGGAGATGGCACGTATAAATACTTATTCATCCGATAATTTTTTAAATTAAAAAGTTCCATTCTTTCAAATCCTTATAATGAACGCTAATTTAGGGTGGACAAAGAGGGTGGCCCTATAGGCCACACAATAACCTGCTGTCACTGATATTACAAGATTGGTGTAATGTTTTATTAGACGCAAATAGCCTAATCATATCTGAATATATAAAAATTCTTTATTTTATGCAATTGTCTAAAATTATTAAAATATTTTTATTATATTTATTATTTAAATTTAAAATATATCGGACGGATAAAAATAAATAAATCACGATAATCGTATAAATAAGGACAAATTAATCATTCGATTAACGTATGAGTAGACACTTCCTTTCAGGAAACGTATTATTGAGATGGCAATGGTAAAAAACAGGAAGATTATGTAATTTTTATAAATTATCAATATATTTTTTTGACGTAAAATAATCAACACCCCATTTCGTCACGTGGGTTTCGTATCTGACTATTCCGGAAAGAATGTTATCTCTATATGTGTATTAAAATCAATTGCTGTTTTTTTTTTATAGGAGAGACACCAACTGGACACCAATGGAATTGCAGATGCGTTACCAAGTGATTTTGTATGGAAAAATATAGTTCTGTTTAACAGTGGTAGAGCCACGCGGCAGCTTTTGCTGTCGCACGGATGGGCCGGCTCGAACCGGGGTGGTACCACGACCTCACAGAATACCAGCGTGAAGTAGAGGCTTACCTCTGCGTTTCGCTTGGTGAGTGCAGGTGGCCGGAGGCCCTTTTTACTGGAAATGAGGCATTCCATCTAACTCCTCACGGGAGCCAACGCATCTGCATTTTTATTCGCAAACGAGGATAGACGTAGATGTCTATGGGCCGCAGCAACCACTTACCATCAGGTGGACTGTGTGCTCCTTTATCACCTTTATCCTATAAAAAAAATATTTACGTACTTCAAGGGCGCTGTTCAAATTCCCATACAATTCTACACGATACGAAAACGCTGGTGTAAAAAATGTGTTAAGGGCTTTGAAGTTATGTCACTAAATGGCGACCGTTTAAATAAAAAAGGAGAACAAGAAGTATGTGTATTTTTTTGACGATACATAATCAGAATGAAAGAATGTTTCGACTATATTGTATTTCTAATTTAAGTAATTTATATAGAATAATATTGAATGTTGATGATATGATATTTCATAATTTATGTTTAAAAGTAAGATAATACAAAAATAATTAGTCCTCTAGTGTTGCTATTCCCTTGCAGGGCGTCACATGTTTACTTATCAAATGTAATGTAATGTGACATGCAATAAAAAGTTTGAATTTGAATTTGTATGATCTACAAATAATTAAATTAATAAATTGATATGGATCTGGATGTTTGTCCTTGTGTTATTTATGTTTGTAAACTGTCTTCCACGCTGCCAAAGAAAATCATAGGGGGAGTTACTTTAAACAAAAAACGACGGGTTGCACTCCGGGAGTGCCCGCAGAAGTGAAAACTTGAATAATAACGTTGTGCATTTTTGATATTTTGGAATGGTTAGGGAATAATTTTGCACGAATTGCTTTAATTATCTGTATAAAAGTACTATCATTTATGTGGTAGAATACAATATTTATTTATTGCGCTATAGTACACAAACATGACAATTTATAATACATTAAAAAGTTTATCTCTCAGAAAAATCTCACACACGAACGTTGGCGCAAGCGTCCTGCGCCGCCTAAACGAAACAGCAGGCGCAGGTATACAATTTCGCCGCGCCGTAGAAAGAGAGGGGGTACTTCCTCTCCTGCGCCGCGCCGGCTGTCTATTCTCCGTCCGTCTTACGAATTTTCGATCAGGTCACGTGTCCTGACGCGAGTTTAACATTTTTACCCATTACAAAAAAGTGCACTAAGCCACTAAAGAAGTTTTCACTTCAAAAACGAATTCACTGCAATAAGTAGTTAATTTTGATAGTTTTGAATTGAATCACTTAGGTATTAGTTTGTAGTCTTGTTTAGTCTAACAATGTATTCAAAATTGTTTAGAAGATCCTTATTAAATTGTCAGGTAAGCTTATAATCTATGCTGGAATGAAGCTTCGTTACGAGCCAATAAAGGCACACCTATGACCCCGACTTGACACAACTTAACGAGGACAAGGAGTCGGGAACTTCAGCAAAATTAAACTTAGTTAATATGGACGTAAAATTACTACATTAGAATATACTTTTTATGGATTGAAGAAGGGTTTATGCCACTTTTAATATGAGCTTTTAGAATCAACAGAGTCAACAGTGTAATGACGGTATAAGATATATATGCCATGCTGCAGCTATATTAGTAGTAGGTATAGTTGTAGCATGAATGGGTCGGCTCGACCGGGGAAGGACCACGCTCTCATAGAATACCAGCGTAAAAGGGTAGCTTAACGCTGCTGTGTTTCGTATGGTGAGTGTGGATAACCGGAGACCCTTTTTCCTGGTAACGAGGCATTACATCTTAGTCCTCACGGTTGACAACGCATCTGCATTTTAAATTCGTAATCGAGAATAGAGGTAGATGTCTATGGGCCACAGCAACCACGTACCATCAGATGGACTGTGTGCTGGTTTGTCACCCTTATCCTATAAAAAAATAAGAATATCCATCAGCCTATATCATACTGTGGGTATCGTCAGAGATATGAGACAGAAATACAACAGGAGGTGGACAGCAGCATCTTCGTGGTGACAACTAAAAATAATACAAAACTGCGATTGTGAATGCTAATTGGTGCAACCATGGCAAACATGAGGCAATCTAGGAGGTCTATGTTCAGCGGTGGACTTTTGATAGGTAGTGGTTATGATAATGATGATATCAGAGTCATATCACGGTGCAGTTTTAGCTATGATACGATATAACAGTTCATCTTTCGCTATCGAATATTTCTTAGATTGATATATAATTCTTTATTTCACAAAATTACCCTTAACAGTGGTAGAGCCACGCGGCAGCTTTTGCTGTTGCACGGATGGGCCGGCTCGAACCAGGGTGGTACCATGACCTTACAGAAAACCAGCGTGAAGTAGAGGTCTACCTCTGCGTTTCGCTTGGTGAGTGCAGGTGGCCGGAGGCCCTTTTTACTGGAAATGAGGCATTCCATCTTAGTCCTCACGGGTGACAACGCATCTGCATTTTGATTCGCAAACGAGGATAGATGTAGATGTCTATAGGCCGCAGCAACCACTTACCATCAGGTGGACTGTGTGCTCGTTTGTCACCCTCATCCTATAAAAAAAAACCCTACTACGTAAAATTATATTTACTTGTAAGAGTCACGTTGCGGCTATATTATGACCATAGATATTAATATTTCTGGGTATCAAGTTCTTACAAAATACCAGCATTAAATAAACGTTTAATGCTGCTGTGTTTTCTATAGTGATTGTAGATAACAGAAGGACCCTTTAATTGATACCCAGGTATTTCATCATAGACCTCAGGGATGAAAACGCATCTACATTTTGATTCTTAAACGAGGATAGATTAATGTGGACGTTAGCATCCATTTACCATCAGGTGGACTGTGTGCTCGTTTGTCACTCTTATTTTATAAAAAATGTATTATGGGACAAACGCGTAAAAGTTACAAAGTTATAGCGTATACACAACTGGTAATGAACTGTTCATGGTAATGGAAAGCACCATCAACTATTCTAACTGGTGCTAACGGTGTTATCGGTACTAACCAACTATGGATTAGTACGGCGTGATGAATATAGTAAAACATAAGAGTGTGTAATTATTTATTCTTTATCGGCACATTTTTAAATAATAAAATAAGGATGACAAACGAGCACACAGTCCACCTGATGCGTTGTCATCCCTGAGGACTAAGACGGAATGCCTCATTTCCAGTAAAAAGAGTCTCCTGTTCTCTACACTCACCATACGAAACATAGCAGCAATAAGCTGCTATAGTAACAGACGTATCGCTCCTTTGGCACTGCTGCCAATCGCAGGTCTGTGTATCTTACGTATGACGTAAGTGAGATGACTATAGCGGCCGATATTCCGCCATCTTGGATGCCATAAGATTATTTTCCAGTCATTTGCCACAGTCGCCTCTAATGACATCCACGGCATGAAATGGGGTTGTAGATGGATTGTGGTGAAAGTTGTTACACAGTGATTTCCTTGTCTATGCATTTATCTTGGCCTTTGTAAAGAATAAAGGTGACAAACGAGCAATCGGTTGATACGATGGAAAGTGGATGCTGTGGCTCATACACATCTACGTACATTCTTGACTAGCTGTTCTCCGCGACTTCACTTCGCTTCGGTTTTAATTATTTTTGCGCGGTACCTTCTTTTTTTAAAATAAAAGTAGCCTAAGTTACTCCTTGTAACATCAGCTATTTGCTTGAAAATCCCATCAAAATCGGTCCAGCTGTTTCAGAGATTAGCCGGATCAAACAGACAGATGGACAGACAGACTGACAAAAACTTTAAAAATTGTATATTTGTTATTAGTACCGTGTATAATTTCATATATATTTAGTAAAAATCTGTAATTTTGACATTACAAACAGACATTTCAATTTTATTTATTTGTATAGATTAAGAATCAAAAATGCAGAAAGCGTTGTCACCACTGATGACTAAGATGGAATATCCCGTTTTGCAGTAAAATGATTTTCTGGAGTGTCGAGAACTCACCATAGGAAACGCAGCATTAAGCTGCTATTTCCTGCCGGTATTCTGTGAGAGCTTGTTTCTTACCCAGTCACGGTGACCCATCCATGCTACAACCATAATATAGCTGTTCCACGTACATCAGTTTACAGAGCTTTTGCGCGCTTTACAGAAGATAGATATCCCACCATGCATGATCTTGAACTAGAAATATCTTTAGATACCCTCCGTATCGCCACGACGAATATATAGCTATAGTTTTCTCGGTATTACGTGAAGTGCGGTTTCCAGTATAACAGTGTTTGTAGCCATTCCTTCTGCCGGTATTTATGAAACTTGACCAAAGATAGTAAGCGACGCTCCTGTAATTAATAAGGTTATTACCCCATATGTTGTGATTGTGCCATAGTTGCCATGCTTGTAAGGCGCGTTGGCAACCGTAGTTTGTTATTTTGAGTTGTTATTAGACAGCTATGGACAGCAGCTGTTTAAAAAAAAAAGAAAAGAAAAAGAAATTTGCTGTCGCCTCTTACGACACCCACGGTATGATGTGGGTTACTGTATATTCTTACACCCTTATGATACGGTGATTTAGGTCATAGAAAATACTTAGAGATGGGCAGAACATGGGTTTCACCGAATATGAACGTACGGTAAAACTTATACCGACACATATATTCGGCATAATTAATAACCAAAAATAATTTGCCAAAAAATATCCTTATATATTTATATTAGGATATTTTTTGTTATAATTATATGTTATAATTATTTATATATATATATATATATATATATATATATATATATATATATATATATATATATATATATATATATATATATATATATATATATATATAAAATATTTTGTTTGATAAAGATGTAATATAATTCAAATAAAAGTCATTGAACACAAAATTGGACGTCATTAAAATTCAATCATCGCTAAAGCTCCACATTATTATTATCAACTCATTTATCATTAGGATAGTATCATAATAATATAGCGTTCGTGTTAATAATTAAATAATTTTGAACAAATTTGGCTGAAAAGGCTTAGTTTAAAAACAGTTTAAAAGGTGATTTTAATCAATTATTTATATATATAATATATATATATATATATATATATATATATATATATATATTATATATATAAATATTGCTTATTGCTGCTGTGTTTCGTATAGTGAATGTAAAGAACCGGAGACCCTTTCTACCGGAAACGAGGTATTCCATTTTGATCCTTATGGGTGACAAAGCATCTGCATTTTGATCCTTAGTCGAGGCTAAATGTAGATTCTATGGGCTACAGCATTCACTTACCACCAGGTGAACTGTGTGCTCGTTTGTCACCCTTATTCCATAAAAAATCTAACTGGATTGAATTATTTGATACATTAATGAATTAGGAGCCGTGGTAGCTCCAGGCTGAAGTCCGTCTACATGCTGTACGTCCCTGGAACACTGGAGACTTAATTGCTTCCCTCAAGACCCCGAAACCCTCTTAGAAGAGAGAGATGGCAAGAACCAAGTTGTTGACCGTGTATCGTTTTCTTCTTTCTTTTCTATTTTTTCTTTAAAAAAAAAAACGTTAACTTCACACTAGGATTTTCTCCTGTATCGTGGAGGCAGTATACAAACATATATTGCAAAAGGACAAACATCCAGACCCGAAACAATTATTTGTAGGCCATACAAATACTTGTTCCGTGCGGGATTCGAACCCGCGACCCCAAGCGTTGCAACTCATTGCTAAGCCACTCCGCCACGGAGCCGTTATCGTTTACATTTTGTGATTTATTATAATGCGTCAGTTTTAACCGCACATGGAAATGTTTTCGTTTTGTGATCAAGTCGTAAAAAGGCAGAATAGAATAGAATAGAACCATTTCTATTCAATATAGACTACAAGAATACTTATTAAAAGTCATTTAAGCTTTACTACTGGTTCAGAAAATCCTATGTCCTGGAAAGAATCAGGAAAAACACCCAGCGGGACTTTTTGAAAGAAAAAAATTACTTTTTCATTTATAATAGAAAACATTTTCTTATACGTGGTAGAGCTATGCTGCAGCTATATTGGTAGTAGAGTTGTAGCATGAATGGGTCGGCTCAACCGGGGAAGAACCATGCTCTCACAAAATACCAGCGTAAAATAGCAGATTAAAACTGCTGTGTTTCGTATGGTGTGTGTATAGAACCGGATACCCTTTTTTACTGGAAAAGAGGCATTCTATCTTTGTCCTCACGGCTGATAACGCGTCTGCATTTTAATTCGCAAACGAAGATCAATCATGTACACTTAAGTAGTATAAGAACCCTTACAGAACAATTTTTGATATTTTTATAATTTAAACTTTTAGATAGTTATGTCCTGCATATTTGATAGCCCTAGGCTCGTGCAAAGGGCGGTCAAGTAGCTCGCATTTAAAAAATAAAATAAAACAGCAATCCCTCACCATCAATTTAAAACTTCAAGCTGAATTAGGAACAAAATTTACTGAAAAATATTTAACAAGCAATTTCTCAAAACTTCGATACGTAATAAAAGACTCGAATTCGAAGCCAAATAACTTGGCAGCAGTTAAACAAGTTGCTAGTGCCACCTCCCAACGTTTTACGGACTCTTATAATTTTACAAACTACGTTGGAAATTCGCCAGCATTTTCTGTAAACACGTTTCAGAACGTCATATGGAACTGGACGCAGTGATTTTTCCGACGCAATTAAAGTGAATAGTCAGCGTTGACAACGCTGAAGTTATTCGGTAACAAATTAAATAATTATATTTCAAAATGGCGATAGCTTTTTGCAAGATCCATTTTTGAGCAATGTTTAAAGTTGCAAGATAGTTTACAATCGATCGCTAAATTTATGCCAAAAAGATAAGAAAAGAAAGTTATGATTTCTAATATTTACATGAATACTTGACATTTGAATAAAACTATTTTTATGGATTTTATGGCATTTCATCATCATCATCACCATCATTACAGCCCTTCACAAGTGCATTGCTGAACATAGCCCCCCTCCCCCAGGAATGCCACAAAGCATGGTCCCGAGCCACCTGCATCCATTGACTTCCTGCATGTCTTACCAGGTCGTCACTCCATCTAGCGGGGAGACGTCCTACACTTCGCGTGCCGGTACTGCCACTCGAGAACCTTTCTTCCACATCGGTTGTCGGTTCTTCGAGCTATATGACCGGCCCATTGCCACTTCAGCTCACTAATTCTTTCTTTATGGCATTTAATTTAATTTATTTTTAAAAACTGCTCAAATGAAAGAGACTTTATTATAATATAGCTGTACCCTCGTGACAAAATGTCTTGCGTCAAAGCGTATGGCTTATCCCCTGATCTGATTGTCTGGGTGAAGGACTTTCTGAGTGAACGTTCTCTCTGGGTTGTCGTCGATGGCTGCTCTTCCGATACTGTGGCGACTAACACCGATGTTCCTCGGGGGCCGTGCTCTCCGCAACTCTCTTCCTGTTGTATATAAATGATCTGCTCATTCCCGGTATCTATGGGTATGCAGACGACAGCACAGTTGTGGAGAGATATCAACCAAGTGCCCGGGCAAGTCGATAAAAAATCCAGTCAGAAAGAGAGGCTATGGTTGAGCGTGTGAATCTCACACTACAGGCAGTCTCCGAACGGGGCGATGCCAATCTCATGAGATTTAACGCCTACAAAATACAAGCGTATCTTTTCACCGCTACTTTCCGGAATGTATCCTTTGAGTACACTGACCGCCTTCAGTTGTTAGGGGTTGAATTTTCTCCGAACCTCCACTATGGGCAGTTCATTGAGTCCAGAGCCAAAGCAGCCGCAAGGAAACTTGGTGTCCTTGCAAGAGTGCGGCGGTACTTCACGCCGGGGCAGCTTCTTACATTATATAAAGAGCAAGTCCGGACGTGCATGGAGTACTGCTGTGACATATGGGCTGTTGCTGCAAAATGCCACCTGGCAGCGTTGGACTCAGTGGAGAGACGTGCTAAGAGGCTCATTGGTGACTTTGACTTGGTTGAAACTAATCTTGTCAGTCACGAGCACAGGCGCAGAGTAGACACTCTCTCCGTATTCTATAGCCTGCATTTCGGTGAGTGTGAGCAGGAATTACACGCTTTAATTCCTCCCTATCCTTTCCACCATTGGACAAACAGGCGGTTGGTGGGTATTGATCTCTTTGATGTCGATATTCCACGCATTAAAAACAAAAGGTTTGCTTCGTCTTTTGTAATGCGTATAGCAAAGGAGTGGAATAATTTGCCGGGCGTCTCTGGGCGTCTTCAAGGCAAGAATGAATAGGCTTTTGTTACAAGTTAGTGCGATTTACCACATAATAAGTATAAAAAAACCTTTTCGAGGCTTCGACCTGAAAATCCTCGTCGTCCGTATTAGTTGGGACGCCATGTGGTACTTGAGGAATTATTGTCGGATATTCATTTTCATAATAATCGAGATCTGGAACATTAAGGTCACTGCTTGGGTACTCCTCATAGCAGCAGTTATCATTAGACATTAGGTACACATCGTCGCACGCATTATTGTAATAAGTATTATCAAGGTCGGGTTCATTTAATTGAAAGCCTTGTTGATTTGTTTTAAGTGGTGGTGCCGTTCGCATTGTGTCGTCACTGGGCCCAGTGTATTGTTTTTTATCTTACTGAGGCTTGCAACCAAATTGTTGGGCTTATAACAGTTTTTTTTGCGCAAATTGTTATGTGCACATGCCGTATTGCTGGGGCTTATTAAATGTTTGTGGTTGCACTCCGAACTCTTGGGGATGCATCTTAAATTGTTGTGGGCACATGTTAAACTGTTGCGGGCTTATACCAAATTGTTGCGGGTGGAAGCCAAATTGTTGTGGGCGGTATCCAAAATTTTGTTGAATATTATTAAATTGAGATAGTTTTGATTGTGACCCCTGCTAAATTCCCACGTTGAATTTATTAGGGTTTAATTCGCGCTTATAGCCCATCGGTGCCATTTAATTCAAATTATTTGTACGGTTTTTTATTATTTGATAAACTGGGTGGCATTGATTTATTACTAGGATTACTACACATTTTATTACGCAAGGTATACTGCTCATAGAAGTTTACTTCTTCCATAACCACACTTAAAGCATCTTTTAGTGTACTGGGTCGAAGCCATGGTCCGGAGCGAGACGGAATGGGATGCCGTCACCACCTTCTGCGAAGCAGTGATGCGAAGAAGGTGGCGGAGCGGGAGAAGGAGAGAGCAGCAGCTTTCCTTTCCGGCCGCCGCGGGAGACGCCCCGGGCGTCGGGGGCTACGTCGTGGCCCCCGGCCACCGTAGGCGCGGGCCTGTGGACGGCGAGCAATGGGTAGCTCGCCGTCCGTCCGTCTAACGACGACAGGCCGTGTCGACGGCGCGTTTTGTTCCACGCGCGCCTCAAAGAGCTGTCAGCAGCGTGAAGGGGCCCGCAAGGGCCGACGCCTGCCGGAGCTGCGGGCTGTTCGAAAGAGATACCGCGGCTCCGGAACGTAAGGGCACTGAAGGAACACGGATGGTTTTTAGTCAGTAAAAGTCTGACACTCCCTTCCGCTCCACCCAGAGCGAAAGGCGTCATTTAATGATTTTCCATCCGCAAAAAAAAAAAGTGTACTGGGCGCATTTAAGCGAACAATGAGCACCATATTTTTTGATAAATTATACAAAAACACATTTAAAGATGTGTTATTATTATTATATATAATAATTTTTCTAATCTTTAAATTCTGATCGGTTAATCTATTTACTTTTGATATTAAAACATTACAAACGTATTGGATTCTATTACAAAAATCTTAATATGACTCGTTGTTTCGGATACGCAAACCTTCAAGTTCTATAGTAATACATTCTTCACTCCTAGAGCCTCCAAAATGTTGAATTAGTAGTTCTTTAAAATCTTCCCACGAATTAATGTCCTCACGCTCGCTAAAGAGCGTTACAGCGTCGCCCACGAGTCTTCTTGTTACTTGTCACAGGAATAAAATGTAAACATGTTTGTTGACTGTTAGAGGTTCCTGGCAGTCTGGCACCGGCACCGATAGAATAACAGTGCTACGGTAACAACGCCGTAGCACCATGCTTAGTCGGTAGCCATTAAGTTGCTGCAATTGAATGCTTATACGGGGTTATTTTGCAATAACCGGCCAAATTTGCAGAGAATATTCAGAATAAGTAATATAGACAAATGGTGAAGAACAATTAATTTAAAAATCTCAAACATCCTGTCCTTTTTATATGTTGTCATTTTAATCTTTATACCTATTTATATTTATTAATATATTATACCGATTTATATTTATTAATATATACCTATTTTATCCGTACATTTTTTATTTTTATTTCAAATTATATTTATATTAGTAAGGCTCATGTATCGTTTTGTGTTACTAACTGTAAAGCGTATTAAAAGTTCACTGCTGAACATAAACTTCCGGCATTGATTGCCTTATAGGGGGGATACTTGCCATTGTTGCCACGATTAGCAAGAGGGTCTGCAACCGCAGTTCTTTATTTTTAGATGTTATTACGAAGATGTTGCTACCCATCTTTATTTTTTTTATAGGATAAGGTTAACAAGCGAGCATACAGCCCACCTGATGTTAAGTGGTTGCTTAGGCCCTTAGATATCTACATCTATCCTCGTTTGCGAATCAAAATGCAGATGCGTTGTCAGCCCTGAGGATTAGGATGGAATACCTTTTTTCCAATAAAAGGGTCTCCGGTTCTCTACACTCACCATACGAAACACAACAGCATTAAGCTGTTATTTTACGACGGTACTCTGTTCTTCCCCGGTCGAGCCGACCCATTTGTGCTACGACTATACAATTAATATAGCTGCAGCATGGCTCTACCACGTTTAAAATCTTCGTGCTTGTTTCCCTTTGTCGTCTTTTTCGACACCCATGAAAAGATATGGGATAGTGGATAAACTTACACTGCCGACACACGGTTAGTATTCAGAGGTCAGTCAGTGGACAGTGGCAGTGGGCTTCGAAAATGTCAATTATAAGTATTTCTTTCTAAATCAGCGTTAAATTACGATCTACAATTTCAGTGTAGCCCAGGTTGCTCAGGCATGGCTAAAGATGTGATGGATAGTAACAGATAGTGGTAAAACTATGTTATCTTAAACCAGATGTGACTCCTTTCCTGCCCAGGAATCCGTATAGGAACGTAGCACCATCCTATATATTTCTGTCGCTTAGCCGCAGTGCCTGCAGTGGTGTGTTCCGGTAGCAAGAGGAAAGAGATTCAAGTATTTAAGACATAAAGACATAAGACATAAAGACATTTATTCCAACGCTTACATCTCCTACATACATAACAAATTACAAATAAAAATAAAACAAGTCACTTATAAACAAACAAACAAACAAAATGTAGGATAAAGAAAAGTGCATCCATTCAAAAAATGGTGTGCTATGATGAAGTGGTGGAAGGGACGGTCTCAGCATAATATGACGCGAGCTTGCAGCGCTGATTTTCAGCCGGCCCCGAAGAAGTTCCGACGGTCAATTTTTTGCGAGCGAGTATTTTTTTTAATTTTTATTCTATACCTGACATCTCGCATGAGCGAGATGAGCCGTAGACGGTAGTATGCAGAGCCTATACGTTTTACTAAAATATTAATGATAAATACACACACACACACACACACACACACACACACACACACATACACATATATATATTAAAAGTGACAGAAATATAAACAAGTATTATAATAAAGGTATCATTTAAATTTATGATTAGAAATACTACATAGGTAATTCTTAAATAAAGCATGTTCAAACATTTATACTTCTTTTCTGTTCGTTTAATAAAAAATTCTTTAAGTGTATTTTAAAATTCCCTTTTGTCTGTAGATTACGTAGTGGTGGAGGTATATTATTCCAGCAGTGGGTGGTTGTATATTTGTAACTACCTCTGAAGGCCGCCGAACTATGTCGAGGGATACTAAAATGCGAGAGGAAACACGCCTCAGATACTTATTATGTTCACGACACCAGTCTAGTTTAGAGTACAGATACTTTGCAAAGCAAAGTGGAGTTTGCGTCTTGCGGCCATCTTAAGGATGTTATTATCATTAAGGAATGGGCTTACATGACTTCTCGGTGACACATCAAAATAGAACCTTGCACAAGCGTTATGGACTCGTTGAATAAGGTGTGCGGTGCGCGCCGGCAGACATGGCCCATGTACAGTGTCAGCATAATTAAGTTTTGATCATACAAGTGCGTCAGATAACTTCTTACGTAGTTCGATACTCACGTATCCTGTACGAGATTTTTAACCGATAGAAGCAGTTCCTAACAACACCAGCAATGTATTCTTCGAATCTGAGGTCAGGGCTAATTATAAGTCCTAGATTATGGGTTTTCTCCACTCTTTCTAAAATAGTTTCTTTTATATAAACTTTTGGATTGAAATAATTTATTTTTTCTATTTGTTGTTTAGTACCACAAATCAAAAATTTCGTGTTTGACGCATTCAACAGTAGAGAATTTCTTTCTGACCGCTATAGTACTCTATCAAGATCTTTATTGAGGTCCCGTATAGCTTCTGCAGTATTCATGGGCTTGAAAGAGGTATAAACTTGAGTATCGTCTGCATATATATGATATTTACAATTTTTAAAGCAACCGGTAATGTCCGAAGTATACAAAGAAAACAGCACAGGACCTAGAATCGATCCTTGGGGAACACCTCTTGTAATGTGCTGAGGAGATGATATGTAGCTTGGCCATTTTCTTTTTTCAGTATTATTTGTTGTGACCACTCAATGAGATAACTGCTGAACTATTTTATTGTTTTGGGATCAAAACCATAATATGCCATTTTAGATAAAAGTAATGTCGTGTTTATTGTATCAAATGCCCTAGAATAGTCCAATAGGACCAGCACAGTTCCCTGACCTTTATCTTGAGCCTTTGCCAGTACTAATTGACAAATGCAGTTATAGTATCCAAACTCTGTGGGAGAGTCATCAATAACATATTAAGTGTAATACCATCTATTCCTTGTGCGTTAGATTTAAGTGTTTTTATTATTTTTGAAATATCATCTGACGAAACCGTTTTAAGTAAAAAATTCCCAGAGCTAAATCTATCAATTTCGAAATACGTAAGTTCCGATATTGTTATGTTATTAGTCCCTGGAGTATTAAGAAAATGTGCATTAATTAGGTCAGGTAACATTAACTTTGAAGGTAATTCTGTATAATTTTTTGGCGGTAAAGAGTATGCCTTCAGATTTGATCACAATTTCTTTGGGTTACCTATGTTGTTGTTAATAAAACAATTGTAATAAGCTTTTTTCTCGTAATATAATGCAATGTTCACTTAATGCTTCATTTCTTTATAATAAGCTTTATGGTTGAGTGACTGTGAAGAGCGAAACATTATGTGCTTCATCACGTAATCTCATCATAAACTTTATGTTGTCCGTTATCCATGTACAAGGGCGGTCCTTAAGCACTATCGATTTAACAGGAGCGTGCAAGTCAAATAATTGTATAATGTAAAAGATAAATGTTTCTGTCATTTCATTTACGTTATTAATACACTGAATATCTTTCCATGGGATTAGCTGGAGATCATGTTCGAAATATTCTAGCAGAATATCATTTAGAGGGCGATATAATACAGATCGTGGGAGTATTTTCTCTTTTTTATATGCATCTCACAGGAGAGGTAGGCGTGACGATGTGGCTAATAGCTACATTTCGCCTAGGTACGTCGGTACATATAACATCTATGAGAGTTTGACTTGTTTTTGTAAAGTTAGTTGGCGCGTCTATTAATTGTACGATATTTACATGGTTAATAAATTCAAAAAGACGTATAGTCTTATTGTCTTCTGTATTATATAAGTTAATGTTAAAAA
Source organism: Parnassius glacialis (assembly GCA_033319125.1). NCBI lineage: Eukaryota > Metazoa > Arthropoda > Insecta > Lepidoptera > Papilionidae > Parnassius > Parnassius glacialis. The sequence goes on from JAVANC010000028.1 coordinate 43,903,147, forward strand.
CTAATATGGTAACATAATCATATGAAAAATTGCCAAGACTGTCAATTATAGCGTCAAAAAGTATGTCAGCATTAAGCCACGGAGGGCGATAGGCCGTGTCAATAACGATATTTGACTATTATCCACCTGGTGGTAAACGACGATGCAGCCGAAGATGGAAATGCGCACCGACTCAGCTTAACAAAGACTTACTCATTCTTGCCTTGAAGACACCCACATTGTAATCGGATGGAAAGAAGGATGACAACAGATTATACCACTCCTTTAGTTTTATTTCCCTTTATCGCCTCTGTTGCTTTTTACGTCACCCACGCGATGATAACGTGGGTTAGTGGATTCTCTAATACCGTTATGTAGTAAGTAGCAAAGATGCTTATACGCTATTACTTTAAAGAATGAGACAAACAATGGCTTGAAACGATATCTATCCATTAATCTATAAAAATAATAATTCATATGTAGCATTATTATTCCAGTGCTGCGATGAACCTTTATAAAGCTAGATGGCTTGCAAAATGTGAAGACTGCAGATAATATGTGCTCGGGAGCGAATGAATGGGGAGCATGATGACGAAGCTTTGATGTTGTAGTTTCCGAAGGTTGTCGGTTGCGTGTTCATATCACGTTGGGTGGTAACCACTGTAGCCGGTGGAAGGAAAAGGGGAGATTTCCCGCCGGGAAAGGTGTTTTTCCGGGGAGCGCCCAACGCTCTGAGTGGTAGTTCGGAATTATTCTATATATACTGCTTTAATTTCGGAATTTTGTTAGCGCGATTTAGGCTTCGATATGTTTCGTTTGTGGCGCGACGAAAGCGCCGCCACAAATAATAGCCTAGGTTTTTGAAATTCAAAAAAATTTGAAACACCCTTCCTAAATTCGTTTGGCAACATTCTACTGTCGCAAACCACTCCTAACACAAGAATTTCAAGCTAACCAGCCAGGCTAGCATGGGCGGGTGACAATTTTATCCCCGGGGAAAGGAGAAAATGTTTATCTCCTCGCTTAGTTTTATCCACCCTGAGAGCATGGGCACACCGGTCGATATAATATCCACAATAGATAAATTGGGAGATCGACTTAGACTTATATAGATTTTTTGTATGAATATAAACTTCAACCGACGTCCAATGAACTAGGATAAAATTTCTTTCCTTTCAAATGTCAAAAAGCATAATTTTTTATCTTTCTTTTGGCTCCATGCTACGGACGGGGGAGTATATGTCTACTCGTTATGTCAAACGGGGATATACTTCTCCCCGTTTGACATAACAAGATAATTTTATCTCTTGTCAGTGGATATAATCGGGGGATAAAATTTTTGTGCCCCGTCCATGCTAACCGGGCAGGAATGGTTAAAGGGAATGAATATTAGTAATATTAATAGCATTGCTAAAAAAAGTTGCCACGTTTGACAGGTGAGTTGGCAACCATAATTTCATCAAAGCTTCAGAACTAATGAAACGATTTTGATTAAGTTTTTTTTTGTTTGATAGGTATCTTAATTGAGAGCGTTCTTAGAAATTTTTCAAGAAAATCTGTTTTGAGCGTTTGGATATCATCAGATCTCTTTGTTTCGGTTATTTTTAAATTTTTTTAATTTAAATGAAACTATTGAATAAAACTACTTTTACGGATTTTATTGCGTTTAATTAACTTATTTTTATTAATTCCCGATGTTTCGGTTGCTTTCCAGCACCCATGGTGACCGGGGGACTGAGGTGATTGACGTCCCGATGTCAGATTTAATTCCGAGTACCTTCAGCTTTTCTAATTATTAATTTTGGTCCGATCTACGCAGAATGAACTTACTGTATCTTGAAGTCTTGCAGTGGTATACTTGGGCTTAGTTTTAATTTTATTAATTATAGAATCCAAGCAGGTGGCACTTCAAAAAGTGTATCACAATTAAAATTTCAAATAATATTGAATTTAAAGAACGGAAAACCCTTTTTACTTGTAATGAGTAATTCCATCTAAGTTTACATAATGATTTATTATATTTACGTGAGCACCACACATTGAATAAAACTACTTTTACGGATTTTATGGCGTTTAATTAACTTATTTATATTAATTCCCGACGTATCAGGTGCTTTACAACACCCATAGTCACGGGGGACTGAGGTGATTGACGTCCCGATGTCAGAGTTAGCTCGGAGTACCTTCAGCTTTCTTAATTATTAATTTTGGTCCAATCTACGCAGAATGAATTTACTGTGTCTTGAAGTCTTGCAGTTGTATGCTTGGGTTTGGATTTAATTTTATTAATTATAGGATCTCAAGCAGATGGCAGCACCCATCTATCTTCTCTATTGAAATTAGGATGTTTTATAATTTCAATAGCCTCACGTATCATCCTTGGCAGGAGTCGATGTTCTTTCGCGAGAATTTGTGGTTTATCAAATCTAATGTAGTGGCGGGGGCCGTCTAGGATATGATCACAAACTGCAGACTTCCCGGAACGTTGGTGCTTCACACGGGTTTTTATTAATCGTTTTGTTTGCCTTATATATGAGAGACCACATTCACAATCAAGCTTGTACACTCCTGCATCTTGTAGAGGAATATTGCACTTGACGGATGGTAAGAACTGACTAACCTTTTTCGGTGGCTTGAAGAATGTTCCAATGAATGTAGCCAATCTTGTCTGTGATACCTCTAACATATGTTAGTACAGCAGGCACACGCTCGACTATGGCCGGTTTCACTTGGTCACTGTGACGTAGGCGCGGGACCCGAAGCTTGTTGTCGTGCAGAACCTGCTTGACGTGCTGAAGCTCGGCGGCCAGGTGTTTGCTGTCACAGATCCCTCGTGCTCTCTGTAACAAAGATTTGTCCACGGTAGCTAACTGTGAAGGATTATGGTGCGATTCATCTTTTAAATATCGGTTTGTATGGGTCTTTTTTCTATACACAGTGTGACCTATGGTGTTATTAGGATTTCGAATGACTAACACATCTAGGAAAGCTAAAGAATTATTTGCCTCTAAGTTCATAGTAAATTGAATTTTAGAGTTTATGGAATTGAGATGTTCTAAAAATGCAGTTACTTTGTATGATGGTAAAATTGTTAAAGTATCGTCTACGTGCCGCTTGTAGAATCTTGGATTTACAGGAGCAGGAACAACTCAGTCCGTGGCCAAGAGTGCTGTAAAGCACCCGAAACATCAGGAATTAAAAAAGTTAAAATTAAACGCGAAATAATCTGTAAAAATTAGTTGTCTTGCCTAGTGTAGTGGTGTTGGGAGTGGCGGTGCTGCGATTAGTGGTGACGGGGATAGTGCGCGCGATTGAGGGAGGGCGGGAGGTGCTCTTCATACTAGGTAAGACACATAATTTTATTTTATAACGCGGATATTTGCGAAGTAAATTTTTCTAAAAGCTTTAAAAATTTATTTCCGCAAAGTAACGCCTGATTCTATTAATTAGAATGATTTTTATTCAATATATATTATTACATAATACTTATTGAAAGTAGTAAAGTGTTTGGGTGAGATTGAGAGGTTCTATGGGCAGCTGTACACATCATCGTTGGAGCCACACGCAAGTGTGAATAACGATCAAAGAGCGAGTCTTATCCGCTCGCTTGCCCAAGGGGAGTCCACGCGCAACGCGCCTTTGCTCCGGGCTCTCAGCGCGTGCCTATCTCAAATGTCCCACGAAAAAAACTTGACGACCCTACTTTGCCCCGCCATTTATAGCGCCGTCAGCGCGCGGGTCGGGTTTCACAAAATCGTTTCTTGTGACTCAATTTAAAAAAAAAGCGTCAAGTGTTATATATATTTATGTTTATTATGAAACTAGCTAAACAATGTTATCTTTTGTTTATCAAATTACGACTTTGGTGCAGAGTTATGCTGTGCTGAACTTAGAAGTAGGGCGTTTTGAAGCTCGTCTTGTATTGAAAAGCTCATACCTCAAAAATAAAAGCGATGACATATGGTTTTTATTCTTTGATTATGTTGTATATATAATAAATAAACCTAGCAAGCTAACAGCATAGCAAAGTGGCGAAGCAATCAGCTTTGTAGCGGTTTCTAACGGTTGCCGTTGAGCAATCAGTTTCAAAATAGGAGGTTAAGATGCTTGGGTGATCAGTAATCGATTGCTGAAAACAGAATTTGTAAATTAGAAACCGTTCTCGAGATAATCGTGGGACAGACGGACAGACGGACGGACAGACGGACAGACGGACAGACATCGTGAAATCAATAAGTGACTTCGCAAGCTTCGCCACTTAATAAAAGAATAAGAAAAAAAAATGATCACTTGTTCATTAAAATCATAAAAGTCAAAGCTAAACAAAAAACACGCTGAAGTACCTGTTACCACAATCAGTAATAAATTTTATTTTTTTTCTTGACTTTTGTCTATGGCTTGGAAGCTTGACTGGGGTTGTGTGGAGGGAAATTTCACGAAAAAACGGGACAAATAATACAAATTAGGCCCTGGAGTGATAGAGACGGGTAGAATCAGCTTTTTCCACGGCGGGAGGGATGTTAACCACAGGTTGACATGGTCATAGCTGAGTGAAATGCAATGTCAACTACCAGTTAACACGGGCAAAGCTGACTTCAAGGTTATGTTAACTACTAATTGACATGGTCAATTCTAAATTCTCGATTTGTTAACTACTAGTTGACACGGGCAAGCAAGCGGTTATCCGATATTATTCCGCTGATATCCCGGACGTCAGTCTGAGCGAGATTAGAATGGCTCTCCAGCACCTTAAAAACGGCAAGGCCCATCTATATCAAGGAGGATGGAGTTACAGCGGAGCTTCTGAAAGCGGGTGGAAAAGCGGTACTTGAAGTCCTTCAGAAGCCCTTTAATTTCGTTCTCCATGGTGGCATTATAGCGAAGGCGTGGAGCAGATGTGCGGTGTTCTTGTTCTTCAAGAAAGGCGACAACGCTCTCTTGAAGAACTACAGGCCGATTTTCCTTCTGAGCCACGTCTACGTGCTGTTTTTGAGAGTCATTACAAATCGCGCGCATTTGTGACTACTTCCAGCCTTCCCAACAAGCCGGTTTCCGAAAAGGCTTTAGCACCATATACTACATATTGTTCGGCATATTGTACAGAAGTCCGAGGAGTACAATTTGCCACTATGTCTGGCATATGTGGACTATGAGAAAGCCTTTGATTTCGTCGAAATTTGGGCGGTGCTGCAGCTGCCAAGTTGATTGTAGGTATATCGAAGTGCTGAAGTGTTTGTACAGTAGAGCTACGATGGCTATCCGAGTATAGAAACAGATTACGAAACCTATCCAAATGCAAAGAAGTGTAAGACAGGGTGATGTTATATCCCCAAAACTCTTCACCGCTGCATTGGAAGGCATTTCTAAGCTTCTGGACTGGAAAGGATACGGTATTAGCATCAATGGCGAGTACATCACTCACCTTCGATTTGCCGACGATATAGTCCTTATGGCAGAATCACTGGAGGACCTAAGAACCATGCTCAATGACCTCAATAGTGTCTCCCAACGAATAGGTCTTAGGATGAACATGGACAAAACAAAAATCATGTTTAATGTCCATGTCACACTGTTAGTAAATGAGAACGCAACTACTTATATTTTTTTGTTGCATGCACTGCTGATTTAAATGCATTATGTTGGCAACATCTTATTTCTCTATTCTCATTCGCATAGATAACTCTTACTTCATGTATTGTACTGTACTGTGTAATTTTACATTATTAATAAAATACATTCTTGCATATTTGGGAGTTTTACAGTTATTTTAATGGTTTCATCTCAAAATATCAACACACACCTATGCCTGTAGTTGTTGGGAGCACTAAGCTCGAAGTTGTTGACGAGTATGTTTACCTGGGACAAATAGTCCGACTAGGGAAGTGCAACTTCGACCGAGAGGTCAATCGACAGATTGACAGGCAATGTTTGGGAAATTACGGCACATCTTCTCGTCAGGTATACCTCAAAACTTGAAAACGAGACTACAACCAGTGCGTGTTGCCAGTGATGACATATGGAACTGAGACGTGGTCCTTCACTACTGGCCGGATGAGGAAGCTCAAGGTCGCTCAGCGAGCTATGGAGAGGGCTATGCTCGGAGTTTCTCTGCGTGATAAACTTAGAAATGAGGATATCCGCAGTAGAATCAGAGTGACCGACATAGCCCAATGGATTAGTAAGCTGAAGTGGCAATGGGCCGGCCGTATAGCTCGAAGAACCGACAACCGATGCGGAAAAAAGGTTCTCGAGTGGCAGTCTCGTACCGGCAGGCGAAGTGTAGGGCGTCCCCCCACTAGATGGAGTGACGACCTGGTAAGATATGCAGGAAGTCAATGAATGCAGGTGGCTCAGGACCGTGCTTTGTGGCATTCCTTGGGGGAGGCCTATGTTCAGCAGTGGACTTGTAAAGGGCTGTAATGATGATGATGATGATGATGATATTGAAAGTCATTTTTGGTTTACCAGTAACTTGTATGTAACTTTATATGTTTTATTTATTTCATAAAAATATTGTTTTCTAAGGTAAGAATATTGCAGTTCTTTTAGTCCGAAATTCGATCAGAAATAATGATTGTTATTTTTTTTGTTTTTGTTTATGATGAGAAAAATGAAGTGATTTTATTTTTCCAGAAGTCTTAATTTTAGTTTTGTAGAGAAATTATTTTTATTTTAAAATGTTTAATCTGGAAAAAAATTTAATTAATGTGTCTATGTTTTTTTCAAAAATAAAAGTGTGCCTTCGTGAACATTTGTGTTTTATTGTGTGATTAACCTTAGTGTCATATAATTTCAAACTTTGTTTTTATAAATAAATAAGATTAATAAGGGTAAATAAGAAAAAAAATCATAAAAATTACCACATACAATTTATACACAACATAATATAACTCGGTCAAATAAGAACCATGTATACCGTTTACGTGGTTAAAAATATATAAACCAGTTAAGGGCTAATTACGGAATTAACCTTAATTTAAAGACAGTTGAAGAACGCATTTTTTATATAAGAGAGACAATCCAGCATGCCACCTATAGCATGGGACTACTACTGCTCAGGAAAATCGGCAATATGAAAGGAATTAAAAGTCCTACCACCTTCTAATCTGCCCTTTTAAAAGGCCGGCAAAGGCAATAACAAGTAGGTGGGGCCCCTTTTCTGGAGTACGTCTGGATAGGCACTACTCTCTTACCTATTTCTGCAGCAAAACCGCCAAATAGCCTGCAGTGCTGTGCCCCGGCATGAAGGATATAAAGAGACAGTATAGCAACAGACTGTGAGGCATTCCATTTTAGTCCTCAGTGAAGTCGTCTGTCGAAGTGTACAATAGGTATAACATTTTGGGATATGTTTCAAATTTTTGTATTGAATTTGTCAATTTATTTTTTATTGTATAAGGGTGACAAGCGAGCACACAGTCCACCTGATGCTAAGTGGATGCTTAGACCTATAGACACTACTGATTAAGACATCAAATTAATCAAAGAGTCAGCATTAAGCTGCTATTTTACGCTGTTATTCTGTGAGAGCGTACTCCTTTTCCGGCTGTCGGCTCAGTCTATTAGTGCCACAAATGCAATAATGATGCTGCGTTCCTTTACCACGATAAAGTTACGTAATTAAATTTAGCTAATTTCGTTCGAATTCTGGAAATTAAACCATTAAGATGTTATTCGAATATACACCCTATGTACCTGGAAATTCAGAATCGAATGCAAAAAGATGGCAATCTTAACAGAAGTAAAGTCTGAAATTAATTTGGAATGCTATTGTTATTTGAGATATAAGCCCAGATATATGTAAAATGTTTTAAATGTCTAGTGTCATATATGATAGAGAGTACGAGACTTTTTTAAAAAACATAGCCTACGAATCTATTTAAAAAGATCTTTCAGAGAACTCGATGTTTAACTATAATGTAAATATAACTAGTGTTTCGTGCTACTAGGTGATGAATATACTAAAGTCGCTTACATTCTGTTAAAGTATGGTTCTTCTTTTGTTTTCATGTGTCCGTATGTCAAATGGAACCTCCCACAAATCAGATATATACTGTTGTTAAACATTTGTTAGAGCGCTCATAGCAGCATAAAGGGCACAGCAGCTTAATGCTGCTGTGTTTCATTATGGTGTAGAAAACCAGAGAACCTTTTTACTGCAAACGAGGTATTCCATTTTGGTCCTCTGGGATGACAACGCATCCTAATTATGATACTTAATTGAGGATAAATGTTTATATCTATAGGCCACAGCGTTCACTTATCATTAGGTGGACTACTCTTTACAAAAAAAAAAAATTGGACAAAAATTGTTATAAAAATGTTATAAATCAAATTGATACATGACATAAGGTTATAACTTTTATTAATTACAATATTTTATAATTAATATATCTGAACATGCATATCTGAAAACTCCAAGTATTTTTTTGCATTGTATTTTTCCTACGCTTTCATTGTTTGTATGATCTTGAGATTGAAGCACAAAAAATATAAGCCAATCTAATAAGCTTATTAATAGTAAAATCAAAACTAATAGCTGTGCTAATAGTTACAAAAGGTTAAACAATGTTATAGACAACTTCTAACAAATTGTGGCAAAATATGGGATATGTAACAGACTGTTATCGTTTATTATAACGTTATAAATAATAATAATAATAATAATAATAATGTCCTCCAGACCGAATTTCGGTCACGGTGGCCAGTCTCAACGGAGACTAGCCTTCGGCGCAGGACAGGATTATAGTGCCCAAGTGTATGCGCGAACACAGGTGCACTCTCTGTTCCCACACTCTCATAGTCCGATGGGACGGTAAACCGATACGACCGGAGAGAGATCAGGCGCAGGACCAACGGCTTAACGTGCTTTCCGAGGCGCGGAGGTGAGACACCGCCAACTTCCTGACTCCGGGCAGCTACTTAGAATTTCTTGATGGAAAAATTCAATAACTGATTTTTTTGGCCCAACCCGGGATTCGAACCCGGGACCTCATGATCAGCTGTCGCACTACCCCAACCACTAGACCAACGAGGCAACATTATAAAACTGCTGTGTGGAAGCACCATAAAGACAGTGTTTGGTTAAGTGTGACAGTTCCCTCTATTGTTGCTGGGAGAATTCGCTTTAATTAACAAGGCAGGTTAACAACCGCAAAACCACTGTTCCCACCTTTGACGGTTCTGTCCTGGTTATTTCACGTCAAGTATAAACGAAATTGTTATACCGTCTCGTACTGTGAGATATATTGCAACACTCACGGCACTGTTCACACAATATGGACTGCTAGTGATCGATTTACTAGGAGTTTTATTCCTCGCACGACTTCTTTGGGGAAACGTTTATTATCGGTGATTTTTCTGGACCGAAACGACTTAGGAATATTCCAAAAACAAGCTTAAACCTTTTTAAAAGGTCAGTAACGCGCCTGCAATTTCCTTGGTGTTGCAGACGTACGTGGGTAGTGTTCGACACTTACCATCAGGTGAGCAACATGCTCGTTTGCTCAATTTTATCCGGGGAAATTTTTTTTTTGCTTTTACAATTGTCGTCTCTTACACCACTAACGCCACTGTAACTAACATAGCAGTTGAGAAATATTTTTTTTAACTTACAGCTAATATTAACAGTAAATAAATGAATAGCAACCGGAAAGCCATTTGAAAGTTTTCACGTATAGACAATATGAGCTTAAAAATTTAAAATCTTAAAAGGAATAATTTTAGTCGGTAAAAGATAAACATCGATTAAGACAAACACAGTAAATTTAACAAAAAAAAAACACTCAACAAAATAATTTTTTCGCTCAAATATTTTTGATTCGAATAACACTGGTATTAAACAGATCCAAGTCAAAGAAAATTAAAATTAGAAATCTCATTAAAAGTTTTGCATGCACATATCATAAAATAATTTTGCCTGTATTTAGTCCGGGTTTGCGGCACATGGAGTAAGCGAGGCTTTCGCCATTATTGTAAAGGCTAACTTACTCAGTAACTCCGAGCAGTCAACATTACTATTTGCCAATTTAAAAAGATAAATCATATCTGCTATGCACGTAAGTTCGTACATAGACACAACATGAAATTTTTTACATCACGAAATGTAGTTATCAGTGTAAAATTTTATACGTGGTAGAGCCATGCTGCAGCTATATTAGTAGTATAGTTGTAACACGAATGGGTCGGCTCGACCGGGGAAGGTCCACGCTCTCATAGAATACCAGCGTAAATGTCTATGGGTCACAGCAAACACTTACCGTCAGGTGGACTGTGTGCTCGTTTGTCACTCTATTCTATAAAAAATTGCGTCTTAAATTGCAGAAAACGTAGAAAAAGCTTTTGTACTTGCTCAAGCCTATCTATATAAATGTTATAATTTGGGTTCCACACTTGAGTGGCGTACTCCAAATGGCTGTGAACAAGAGCTCTATAATATATCTTATTTGTTTTAATATTATGAAAATCCGTGCAAAATGTCAAAACGAATCGAGGTGCTAGCTATCAATAAAACCTTTATAAATGCAAACATAATCGTACCCATTCATATATATACATAGTAAAAGTAAATTCTAATCTATGAAATAAACACAGAACTCGTTTACAGTCTCGCTATTGTTCAGAGCAGTAGTCGTCAGATGCCACTAACTCAATTTTGCCGTTCCATTGTGTTTTGAAATTTTGGAGCGCTCACCGCACCGTTGTGAGATCGAGCCGCCGATATATTAGTTGGCAATGGAGGAAAACAAATGAGGTTTGGTAACTTCCACATCGGCAATTCATACGTTTGTGAAATTAAGTTTTATAAATTCATTATAACTAACAGTAATGAAAACGTATATTATATGGAATTATGATTCTTCATTTTTCTCCTTTTAAAAGTTTAAAATTTACTTTAAATATATGAAACAGTCTTAAAAATGAGGATATCCGCAAACAAACCAAAGTTTGTTATTAGGCTGGTCATATAGCATGGGGAAGAAAGGTTGACGAGTGGCAATCTCGTACCGGTAAGCGAAATATGGGGTGGCCCCCTATTAGATGGAGAGACGACCTGGTAAGACATGCAGGAAGTCTATGGATGCAGGTAGCTCAGGCCCGTGCTTTGTGGCATTGTTGGCATTTTGAAGGCCTATCTTCAGCAGTGGACTTTTGTAGGACTTTAATTAATGAATGAATGAACATGAAAAAGTCATTTGATGCTAAACAATGTTTCTTTAATATGTATACTGTGTATGTGCGTGTGTGTGAGAATATTCACACACGCAAGCATGCACGGACGCTCGCACGCGCACGCACGTGTGCAATCGTGCATGCATGTACGCACGCAGGTACGCACGCATGTGCAAACCCACACACGCACTTATAGCCTGCCACAAAATAGTGCTAAAATAAAAATTTTGTACAACCGACTTCAATATAAATGAAATGAGAACATCACCAATGTATTCGAAGTCAATTAAATGCGCATTATTAAAGATAACTCAAAAACTACTGGTCAGATCTTGATCAAATTTATATAGAAATACATGAGAAGCATATTAAAATAAAAAAATTATCGTCAAAATCGGTTCACCTAGAAAAAAGTTCTGAGGTAACAAACATTAAAAATACAGTCGAATTGAGAACCTCCTCCTTTTTTGAAGTCAGTTGATAATATTGTGTACGCACACACGCACGTAAACGTCCACAGACAGCTACAAAATTATTCGAGTCGATTGGCGGCGGCCTACGTGTTACTACACGTATACTAAGTTTAATACATAAGTATACGTGTAATCAATCATTGCTAGTAAATGTATTTTACACAACTCTTTGTACTTGGTGCTAGATGTTTAGCGTAGGTTTGCTCTTCTACATAGGGGTTGGGCTAGGTAAGTAACATGCTTTCACATACTGTCGCTAGGTGCTACCATTGGCTTAGAATTCTATAATTATTATGATATTTAATTATTGTATTTTGGAAAGTTTGGCAATTTCTGGAAATAATTTATAAAAAAGGAAAGAAGTTTATTATGGCAAAATAGTAGGAAAACAGCAGGAAGGATAACCTATAACATTTTCCGGAAAATGTGTCTATTTTAAATTCCTGTTTTATTCCAACGAGAAATTGTGTGTTCACTTCTAAGCATAGGGAATCATACAATATACCTACAAGAATATTCGAAAGGCGTCAAGACTGGATATCGAGCAAGTGGGTCCCTTAATCTTAGTCGTTCACCCCTTCTTTAAGAAACTTGAGTGTGTGTGGGATTGAACGTCTTCCACCGAAGTCACACAAGTTACATATGGCTTCCGACCTTGCATACCATCACGAATACGCCTACCATACAGCACCGCCTGCTAAGCCAATAGCAGCACGTTTTTAAAACGTGACTTAAGAATATTCAACACAGTATATAAAACAAGATTTAAATGTTAAGATCTTCCACTATTTTTGTGAATATACATTTTCACGGTAGTTAAGTTAGCTTGTAAGTTGGAAAATAAAAGTAATGTAGGAAAAAGTCTTCGTCTCTTTCTTCGTCTTAAGCTGCCGCATACGTAAGTCGCACGTCACCATCTTTAGACACGCCCACATCGTTCTCCGAACCCAGTAAAGTGCGGTGCTAGTCTGTGATCCAAAGGAGCAAGACCCATGCCCTTTATAGTTTGGTAAAATTTAAAGCTGAAACTAGCACTATTTTATTATGCAATTAGGACGTCTAGGACTGCAATGCTCTCTGGGACATTGATCCTATTGGAGCAATTTGAAATTGCAATGATGCGTCAAATTTTAAGAGTATCAAAAATCTATCGGTATAACTTGGCCTCCCTCAAAGGTTGCGTCATACCATAGGTGCCGCGTTTGACAGGCAAGTAGGCTACCGCAGTTTTTTTATTTTTATTATTTTATGTAGTTATCAGGGAAATGCTGCTACCTATCTCCTGTTATTGTTTCCCTCTGACGCTTCTTATAACATCCACGGGAAGTGGGAAGTGGATTTTATTTATCGTCATCATTACAGCCCTTCGCAAGTCCACTGCTGAACATAGGCCTCCCGTAAGGAATGCCACAAAGCACGGTCCTGAGCCACCTGCATCCATCGACTTCCTGCATGTCTGACCAGGTCGTCACTCCATCTAGTGGTGTATCGCCCTACACTTCGCCTACCGGTAAGAGGCTGCTACTCGAGAACCTTTCTTCCCCATCGGTTGTCGGTTCTTCGAGCTATATGGCCGGCCCACTGCCACTTCAGCTTACCAATCCGTTAGGCTATGTCGGTTACTCTGGTTCTACTGCGGACATCCTCATTTCTAAGTTTATCACGCAGAGAAACCCCGAGCATAGCCCTCTCCATAGCTCGCTGAGCGACCTTGTGCTTCCTCATACGGCCAGCAGTGAAGGACCACGTCTCAGAACCGTAAGTCATCACTGACAACACGCACTGGTTGTACAATTTCGTTTTAAGGTTTTGAGGTATGTCTAACGAGAAGATGTGTCGTAGTTTCCCGAACGCTACCCAGCCGAGTTGAAACCGTCGATTGACCTCTCGGTCGAAGTTGGACTTACCTAGTCGGATTTTATTATTAAAGTTAAAAAGTTTAAGTTACAGCCGTATACGTCTCACTGCTGGGCACAGGCCTCATCTCATTTATGAGAGGGTGTTGGCGAACTTCACATGTCTTCAAAATATATTTTTTTTATTTCTCAGACATGCAGGTTTCCTCAGGACCCTTTCAGCACTTAAAATTTCTATTAACTATTTTATTGGTGCCTGCGCGGATTGAACCCGGGTTGCCCGCGTAATGCGAATTAAACAGTGAGCGATAACCATCTGAGCTACCGCTTGCTTCTACTATGCCAAGCTTAAAATGCTTGTCAGGAATGGTTTACGACAGTAATCAATTAGTGCTTTGGATTTAGACTTTCAGAGTCATTTAACCATTGTGCTACAGGCAATTCTTCGTCAAATACTCCGCACACAACTTAATATACTAATTGAAATAATAATTTTCTTAAGATAAACTCTTTTGCACAAAAAACGAAATTAATATCCTAAGAGCTTCAATTTGCAGATTGCTTTTTATCTCGGAAAGATCTCAACGATTCCATTATCGCATTAATATTCAGTCCAATCAATTGAAGGGTGACAACAGATTAAGCAAGAAGTAACTTAAAGATCTTGATATTGTTATCTTAAAATATTGTTGCTGCCGTACCGTTATTCCACCATTGCTGAACATAGGCCTTTCCCATAGATTGCCTCATAGGGGGTATTTGCCATAGTTGCCACGCTTGGCTAGCGGGTTGAAATGGCAGTTTTTAATTTTAGTCCTTATTAGGAAGTAGGTGCTGCCCATCTCCTGATTTGTTTCTTTTTGTTGTCTCTTCCGACACCTACGGTATGATATGGGGTAATGGATATTCTTATATCGCCACTACACTTTTATATTATTATTAATGTGGGGTATCTATAAAGTTTTCTCATCTGGTTGGGCCATATAAATATATAATTGTAAATGAAAATGGTAAAAATACATAAATATCAATAAAATAAATACATAAATAAATAAAATTATTATAATTACGAAATACATAAGCATGTTTTGGTAACATCATAAGTTGAGTGGGGTCCGTTTGCCTAACACACATGAGAAACGTATTTTAAATGTAATTTGTAAGTATGTTATATTATGTTATATCTGTTCAAATTGTTGTTTTTATTTTGTTATACCTACATATATTGATTGATGTGTTTATAAATATTATTTAATCTTAATCCTCAAGAGTGACATGATGTAGATGTATATGGACCACAGCAAACACTTACTATCAGGTGGACTGTGTACTCGTTTGTCACCCATATTCTTCAAGAAATTGCCTAACTATGTGTGTGGCGTATTTGGCCTAAAATGTATTTTCCCATATTTCTTTTTAAAAAAAAGGGTTCTACCGCTAAAATAATTACAAAAGTGTACAAGTTATTCACCACTCATCACTGTCATCATTATTCTCCTTACAAGTCCACTGCTGCCCTAAATAATGTCACATAACATGCCCCTGCATCCATTAATTTCCCGAATGTCTTACCGGATCGTTACGCTATCCAGCAGAGGGAGGGGGGGGGGGGGGGCGATCTATATAGCACGTGGGGTGGGTCACTAGTATGTAAGATATCACTGTCTATCGCAGCCTATGAGATTTTTTTTGGCAATTCAATAAGTCCAATTTACATGAATTGTAGTTTGCGATTCTCTTACGGCGCCAAAAGTTTTTTTTTTATATAATAAGGGTGACAAGCGAGCACACAGTCCACTTGATCGTAAGTGGTTGCTGTGGCCAATAGACGAATGCGAATTAAAATGCAGACGCGTTATCAGCCGTGTGGACTAAGATAGAATGCCTCTTTTCCAGTAAAAGGGGTCGCCGGTTCTCTACACTCACCTCACGAAATACAGCAGCATTAAGCAGCTATTTTACGCTAGTATTTTGTGAGAGCGTGGTCCTTCCCCAGTCAAACCGACCCATTCGTGCTTCAAGTATACTATTAGTATAGCTGCAGCAGGCTCTACCACGTATAAAAAATGTTAAAGCTCATATAATTATAATAATAATGTCCTCCAGACCAATTTTAGGCGGCGGCCATCTTAACGAAGCATCATCTGCACAGGACAGGATTAAAGTGCCCGAGTGTATGCGCAAGCACAGGTGCACTCTCTATTCACTCTTATAGTCCTATAGGACGGTAATCCGGAGACCGGAGAGAGATCAGGCGCAGGGCCAACGCCTTTACGTGCTTTTCGAGGCTCTTGGTTGAAACACCGCCAACTTCCCGACTCCGGGCTGTTAATGAGAGTTTCTTAGCAGAAAAGCGCAATTACTGATTTTGGCCCAACCCTGGATTCGAATCCGAGACCTCATGATCAGAAATCGCGTTTGCGACCACTAGACCAACGAAGTAATCAAAGCTTATAATATTATGTTTCGGTGCTTTGATTTTTTATTCGAATATGCCGTAATAAATTGAATGAATTGCGTTCAAAGGGCACCGTGGAGTTTCCGTAAAATGAAAGGCTCTTTAGAAATCAGACGTATATATTCAGACTTGTTGCTTTTAAATGAATAACGTGGCTTTGAGAGTGTGAACCTCTTCATACGATATCTACGACGGTATTGATATAAACGTAAAAGAATATAAAAATAGGAAATAATATAACATTGCGTTAAGACCCTGTCCTTAATGCTCAAGATGGTTTTATAAAGAACTAGTTGTGTCCGGCGAATTCGCCAGCATGGAATTTATTACGATTAGATTTTATGGGTTTTAACTTTTTTTGCGCGGAACCCTAATAATTTCTCTAAAATAAGAGGAGCCTTACTTACTCCAAGTCCAGCCGTTTCGGAGATTAGCCGGAACAAACAGAAACACACAGATAAAATTTAAAAAATTGTGCTTTTGTTATAAGTACCGTATATATATATATATATATATATATATATATATGGATTTAGTAAATAGCTGTTATTTTGACCTTACAAACAGACGCTTCAATTTTATTTATTTGTATAGATATATAGATAAGGGTGACAAACGAGCACACAGTCCGCCTGATGCTAAGTGGATAAGCCCATAGATACCTACATTTTTAATCGATTAAGTATCAAAATGTAGATACGTTGTCACCGCTGAGGACTAACATGGAATAGCTCGTATCCTTCAAAAAGGCTCCGCGGTTTTGTACACTCACCATACGAAATACAGCAGCCATAAACTGCTATTTCACGGTGATATTCATTGAGGGCGTGGTTTTTCCCCGGTCGAGCCAACCCATTCGTGCTACAACCATAATATAGCTGCAGTGTAGTTCTACCACGTTACATCTATATTAAATTTAGAATTAATTTTAGAATTCCAAACGTGCTAACATCCTTCCAGATGGTATTATGCTACTGCAGCTTATAGAAAACTAATTGCTTTCAACTTCAAACAAAGAAAGCAACATTACCTCTTAGGTCTCTTACTCGTATAAAATGATGACTGGCTCGTTGGTCTAGTGATTGCAACTGTGATTGCTTATTGTGAATTCCACTTCCAGGTCAGAACAATATCAGCTATTAGGTTTGTTATTTGTATTGTATTGTGTTGTATTGTATTGTTTGTTTGTTATCGTGGGATATAATAATAATAATATAGGACTATTCTTGCGAATAAGCCTGATATTGTGCTGATGGACCGGGCACAGTCAAGGATATTTTTGGTCGACATTACCATTCCTTATGACGAGAACCTCGTGAAAGCCGAAACAGATAAGTTGACAAAATATCTGGACCTGGCTCACGAGGTGACCGACATGTGGGGTGGTCTGCCGGCCGAAATTATTCCTGTGGTCGTTTCTGCGAACGGGTTAATCCCAGTCAGCCTCTCGGGTCATCTGAGGCGACTGGGACTCCGAGACGGATCGCTCCAAGCTCAAATGCAGAAGGCGGTGCTCCTCGATACCGCCCGCATCGTCCGCCGGTTTCTTTCCCTTTCCCCCTAACCCTCGGCCGTTTGGTCTCCCCTGCCGAGGGCTTCCATCTGGTTGGGTTTTTATATATTTATGTAATTTTTATGTACTTATTTTATTTTATTGATATTTATGTAAGTTTATCATTTTCATTTTCAATTATATATTTATACAACCCAACCAGATGAGAAAACTATACAAATACCCCATAATAATAATTTATTTGATACAGACAACACAGATCCATTACAAAATTAAAATAAAATTTTTACATTATACCTTTAATTTTAAATATAAATATTGGTTAATCAATTATATTATTACAAATTATTATTAAGATTTTAATAAATTGACCACCTACTAAAAATTTCACTACATGCATAAATATTACAAATAATTTTGATGAGATTATTCTGCGACCCAAAAACAAAACTTCTAAATCGCGCGATACGGTGACGGATCAACGCATCCAAACCAACGACACGGGACTCTGCGAACATCTGGGACGCGCTACAATTTCGTGGCTGACGGAACAATACGCGGAACGAATCATTATACACCACCTTCAGCCTGCGATATTTCTCTGTAGTGTAATTCGTTCACAGCTGAGGAGTGTAAAGTGGCTGACAGTAAGCTAAAAACAACGCCAGTTTTGAGGTATAAGAACACATTTGAAAGCGTCTAGCTTTCATGTTGGCACGATATACTTTACCACAGTTATTTAATTATTTTGAGTTGTTTTCAGGAATATGCTGCTGTCCATCTCCCGTTTCATTTTCTTCTGGCATCTCTCAAAAAACCCATGGAATGATACGTGGTAGTAGATTTTCTAGATTTTCTTACGCCGCCATTACGTGATGGTTTTTAATTCGAATGCAAAATTTCGTTCATAAATTTAACTCGTAAAACGTTCGAAAATGAGTAAAGAAAGACTGAATTTAAAAAATTAAAATTTATTTATACACACAACCGTATGGAAGTGTAAGACTATTCACTACCCCATATTGACCCGTGGGTGTCGTAGACCAGAAGCTAACTGAAACAGGAGATGGATAGCAGTATCTTCCTGATAACAAATTAAAATTATAAAATAAATTCGCCTGCTAACCCGCCTGTCCAGCGTGATAACTATAACAAAATGTTCCCTGTGTGGCAATATACGTAAAGTGTGTTAAAAATGAGCACTTCACCTTTTTTAGCGAGGGAGATCCATAAAGACAGATAGAATACATCGTTGGAGGAACGGATAGATTTTAGGTTCTAAATTAATGTCGCATAAAGTTATCTTTTATCGAGTTATAGCTTTTTTTTTTGCGGATGGAAAATCATCTAATGACGCATTTCGCTCTGGGTGGAGCGGAAGGGAGTGTCAGACTTTTACTGACTAAAAACCATCCGTGTTCCTTCAGTGCCCTTACGTTCCGGAGCCGCGGTATCTCTTTCGAACAGCCCGCAGCCCCGGCAGGCGTCGGCCCTCGCGGGCCCCTTCACGCTGCTGACAGCTCTTTGAGGCGCGCGTGGAACAAAACGCGCCGTCGACACGGCCTGTCGTCGTTAGACGGACGGACGGCGAGCTACCCATTGCTCGCCGTCCACAGGCCCGCGACTATGGTGGCCGGGGGCCACGACGTAGCCCCCGACGCCCGGGGCGTCTCCCGCGGCGGCCGGGAAGGAAAGCTGCTGCTCTCTCCTTCTCCCGCTCCGCCACTTCGCTCTCATCTCAATTCGCTTCGCAGAAGGTGGTGACGGCATCCCATTCCGTCTCGCTCCGGACCATGGCTTCGACCAGGGCCGGACGCGAGAGGTCGCCGCCGCCTATCACCGCTACGAGGACACGGCGGTGCTCCGCCCAAGCAGGGCACACCTCCACGGTGTGCTCCACCGTGTCCTCCGGTCGATCCTCGCAGTAGGAGCACCCGGGCGTTTCCTCCCGCCCGATTCGGTGCAGGAACCTCCCGAACACACCGTGTCCGGTGAGGACCTGCGTCAGGCGGAAGGTGAGGACGCCGTGGCGTCTCTCAAGCCACTCCTCAAAGAGGGGTCTTATCGCTGCTATAGTGGCGTGCCCAGCACGGGGTTGCGACAGTCGCTCTCTCCATGTCGCCATGAGATCATGCCGGAAGTCTGTACGCTGCGCGACAACTTGCCGCGGCAGCGGGGTTTCCCCCCGGCATAGTGCCTCCGCGCGCCATTCGTGCAGGCGCGCGAGGAATATCGCCTCCAGATCCCATGGCGGCAATCAACCATTTTCACGGCATCAAGTTATAGCTGCTTCAACGTATTGGGACTGCAACACGAATAGCTCAGCTCATCCGGGGAAGATCTGCGCTTTCTTAGAAAACCAGCTATTGACGAGAACCGTAGATTGGTTTTACAGGTGACGAGGGATACCATCTTAGTTGTTAGTGATAACAACGTATTTACATTTTGACTCTAAAGACATTTAAATGTGTATGGGCCACCAGTTATTACCATCAGGTGGACAGTGTGCACGTTTGTTATTTTTGTATGGAAGAGCAGGCAAACATGCATATGGCTCACCAGATGGTGATTACCATTGCCCATGAATATCTGTAACACTACGGGAGTGCATCTGCAATCTGCAAAGAGTAGCAACGCATCTGTGATGTCACTCTTACTGCTCTTACTCAAACTGAGGAGTGAGGTAAAACAGTTCGTGGTTATACTTAAATTAAATGTTTTCACAATCTAATCTCTTCTCTGTTTAAGCAAAAGAGAGTAATGTTGTTTCAATTTATTTAAAATAAAAAATATTTTCTTTACATAAAAATACTGGAATTTAAGGTTATTATTTAAGACTAGCTGTTCCCCGCGACGTTAGCCGCGTGTTATATGGGGTTTTAATTTTTTGCGTGGAACCATAATTCTAATTCTAAAATAAAGGATAGCCTAAGTTACTCCTTGTGACACATTGAGTTTATATGTACTACGTACTAGAGAAGCCATTCCGAACATTAACTATGTTCAACTGAACTGTAGTGCAATCCGTACAAACAAAATATTGCATAAATTTAAGATTTGTGAATTCCATAAAATAATTTTTATTACATTTTATTTAGAAATATGTTTGTTTAGATTAAATTAAGATATTTTATATTAAATTATTATATTTATTTTATATCAATATCTTATTTTATATCAAATTATAGTCTTTATTATTAGTCGCATGCGCGGGAGTAGTAGTCGCGAATGCGCGAAGACATAGAGTAGAACACAATTTTTGTTTGGAATGGCTTCTCTAGTAAGTAGTACATATAACTCAATGTTGTGACATTTTTTTATATGATAAGGGTGACAAACGAGCACACAGTCCACCTGATGGTAAGTAGTTGCTGCGGCCCTTAGACATCTACATCTATCCTCTATTACAAATCAAAATGTAGATGCGCCGCCACCCGTGAGGACTAAGATGGAATGCCTCATTTCCAGTAAAAAGGTCCTCCGGCCACCTGCACTCACCAACCGAAACGCAGAGGTATACCTCTACTTCTGTAAGGTCGTGGTACCACCCCGGTTCGAGCCGGCCCATCCGTGCGACAGCAAAAGCTGCCGCGTGGCTCTACCACTGTTAAAACATAAGTTATCTGCCTGTTAAAAACTCGTCAACATTGGTCCAGCCGTTTCAGAGATTAGCTGGAACAAATAGACAGACAGACAGACAGACAGACAGACAAAAACTTTAAAAATTTTATTTTTGTTATTAGTACCGTATATAATTTCATTTGCATTTTGTAAAGATCTGTAATTTTGACATTACAAACAGACGCTTCAACTTTATTTATTTGTATAGATACATAAACATAAATACTCACGCCTGTCACCCAGAGGGGTAGGCAGAGACTATGGACTTCCATTTGGCACGATCCTGACAGACCTCTCTCGCTTCCTCCACATCCATATACCTACGCATACACGCTCGTCGGTTAAAGGTACTCTTGATTTGGCCCATTTTCAATATATCGCCAATTTGGTCGATAAACTTTCGCCTAGGGCGACCCTTCCATACTCTGCCGTTCACATCTGCAACATAAATTTTCTTTGTCACTCTTTCCTCATTCATTCTTTCTACATGACCAAACCACCGAAGCATTCCTTTCTTAATGCTGGTCACAACATCATCTTGCAAACCACACTCTTCTCTTAATTGTATTGTATAGATAAGTTTTAGATAAATTATATTAAATTTAAACTGTTATTAAGTTTGTAAAGTAATATGAAATTGCTTTATCTGTTGATGCGCGTAGCTAAACGATGCGGTCGATCGTCTTATTCGACATTTAATCTTAGAAGCCATTTACCTGAGTCAGGTTTAATTTAAGACACCTGCGGTAACGGAAGATATGGGCTACAGCGCCGCATGCTTTAAATCAAATTGTACTAAGATTGAATGATATTGATGTTATTATGCTTTGATTGATTACGTTCAATGTTGTTGCCTTAAATTGAACTTTATTAGTTGGTTAAAAGAATTTAAAATGGTTTACAATTATTCGACTGTTTTTTTTATATATTATGTATTAAGTAGTAAGGAGTTTGTGTATCTGTGTTCAAAATTTACAAGAGATGAAAAGTGTGAGAATGATATCGAAAGAAGAGTGAATACAGGAAACATGGTGAATGGAGCTTTGCACTCCTTTATGAACAGTCGGAAGGTCTCTAACAAGGGTCGTTTAGCTGTGCATGAGGGGGTGTTGGTTCCGACACTCATGTACGGAAGTGAAAGTTGGGTATGGCAGAAGAAACTTGAAAGCAGAATAAATGCAGTTGAGATGAGAGCGTTAAGAAGTATAATAGGAGTTAAACTGAGTGACAGGATAAGAAATAGTGAGATAAGGAAACGTTGTGGTCTGAAAGAAAATGTTGTAACAAAAATTGAGAAAGTTATGCTGAGATGGTTAGGCCATGTCGAGAGAATGAATGAAGAACGATTGACGAAAAAAGTGTATAAGGCGAGTGTGAATGAAAGTGTTGGAAGGGGTAGACTTAGGCGGACGTTTCTAGACCAAATCAGGGACGTCTTGAAAAAAGGCCAGGTCTAGAGTACCCTAAACTGTAGAGCATGTATGAAGAGAATAATGAAAGTGGACGAAGCGAAACAAGTATGTAAGGATCGTAGCAAGTGGAAAGAAGTGGTCTCTGCCTACCCCTACGGGAAAGAGGCATGATTATATGTATGTAAGTATGTATTAACGCGATATATTTATCAATTTAGAACTGATTTTCATTAAATCGATGAAAATTCAAAAATGGCGCCTTATACATTTGGCAAAAAAATTCCATCCTTCCGAAATATAACTTTCAACCATAACTTTTGTTTGGGCCCTTTTGTATATAAAGTCGGGAAAAGTTTCTTCATATTTTATATACAAATTCAAGGCCTTTTTTTCAATGTTTAATTACATTTAATTATAATATACATGTGCCATTTTGTTCGATAACATGTTGCCATCTTGTAGGTAGTGACATAGTCTCATTGCTGTAGAAATGTAATTTTTGATCAAATGTCCATGCCCATCTCCTGTTTAGGTTTCCTTCTATAGCCTCTTCCGACACCCACGGGACGATTTTGGGTATTAGATATTCTTACACCGCCACTATTCTATGAGTATTTAAATATTAAAAGCACATGCTCTCGTATTCTACAGCATTTTATCTATGAATATCATATTAAACTCTGATACTAGAAAGCAACAAATGAGTATTGGCGGGAACGTAACCGCAAGGGAATTGCTGCTCTTGCCTTATCGTTTATATAGTGGTTTCACGTAGAATTTGATTTGTGATTTTGTGTAGTAAATGTAAAGTGGAAACCACGTGCTCTAATGGTGATATGAAGCTCATGTTGTTAGCTGCTACACTGCCTCGTCTAGTAGTCGTAAGCGTCATTGCTGATCATGTGATTCCGAGTTCGAATCTCGCGTCGGGTCAATTAACTATTAGGTTTTTTGCCAAGAACTTCTCAAAAGCAACCCGAGATTAGAAAGGAGACGGTGTTTCACCCCCATGCCGCAGATACCCATCTTCATCATGCTTTCTCACTTCTTACAACACCCACAGAACGCTATGGAGTAGTGAATAATCTTACACAGCCAATAAACAGCACAGTACTTTTGCCATTGTGAAGTAATTTGAAGTAATCATTTATAATAATTTGTTAACAAAATTCTTAACAGTAATGCGTCATATCATGAAATTTTGAGGATAGCTTATTTTCTGCCGACTTCCAAAAAGGAGACGGTACTCAATTCGAGTGTATGTTTTTTTTTTTTTTTATGTGTGTTACCTCATAACTTTGTACTGGGCGAACCGATTTCGATGATTCTTTTTTTATATGAAAGCTGATAGTTCTCGTGTGGTCCCATATGAATTTGATCAAGGTCAGACCAATGGTTATTGAGTTATTCTCAAATAACCTATATTGAAGTCGGCTGTACAAAATTTTTAATTTTAAATTATTTTTACAGGATAGGGTGAAAAACGAGTACACAGTCCACCTGATGGTAAGTGGTTTCTGTGGTCCATAGACATCTACATCTATCCTCGATTAAGAATAATAATGCAGATGCGTTGTCACTGAGGACTAAGATGGAATGGCTATTTTCCAGTAAAAAGGGTCTCCGGTTTTCTACATTCACCATACGAAACACAGCAGTGTTAAGCTGCTATTTTACGCTGCTATTCTGTGAGAGCGTGGTCCTTCCCCGGTCGAAACGACCCATTCGTGCTACAACTATACTACTAATATAACTGCAGCATGACTCTACCACGTACAATGCTACTAATATAGCTGCAGCATGGCTCTACCACGTACAGTACTACTAATATAGCTGCAGCATGGCTCTACCACGTACAATACTACTAATATAGCTGCAGCATGGCTCTACCACGTACCATACTACTAAAATAGCTGCAGCATGGCTCTACCACGTACAATACTACTAATATAGCTGGAGCATGGCTCTACCACATACGATACTACTAATATAGCTGCAGCATGGCTCTACCACGTACGATACTACTAATATAGCTGCAGCATGGCTCTACCACGTACAATACTACTAATATAGCTGCAGCATGGCTCTACCACGTACAATACTACTAATATAGCTGCAGCATGGCTCTACCACGTACAATACTACTAATATAGCTGCAGCATGGCTCTACCACGTACAATACTACTAATATAGCTGCAGCATGGCTCTACCACGTACAATACTACTAATATAGCTACAGCATGGCTCTACCACGTATAATACTACTAATATAGGGAGCTATATTAGTAGTATTATACGTGGTATATATAGTAGTATTATACGTGCAGCATGGCTCTACTACATACAATACCTTTATCATTGTTACGTAAATTGAAGAACTGTACTGCAAGCGATATTGGTATTACTGGGGCACAGAGTGGCTATAAGATATTTTTCAACGACCATCTTTCGGCAAAAAATAAATATCTTCTAAAACAAGCGAAGCGATTGGCGAAGGAGAAAGGCTACGTCTACTGCTGGGTCCGTAACTGTTCGATCATGGTGCGCCGCAGTGATCAATCGCCAATTATATACATCACGTCTGAACACTCTTTAAACAAAATTGTATAAGTGCTATGGTTGTGTCATACTTTTTTTACTGCTTATTGTTTTTGACTATAAATGTAACTTTTAACAGTGGTAGAGCCACGCGGCAGCTTAACAGTGGTAGAGCCACGCGGCAGCTTTTGCTGTCGCACGGATGGGTCGGCTCAAACCGGGGTGGTACCACGACCTCACAGAATACCAGCGTAAAGTAGAGGTTTACCTCTGCGTTTCGCTTGGTGAGTGCAGGTGGCCGGAGGCCCTTTTTACTGGAAATGAGGCATTCCATCGTAGTCCTCACGGGTGACAACGCATCTACATTTTGAATTGTAATAGAGGATAGATGTAGATGTCTATGGGCCGCAGCAACCACTTACCATCAGGTGGACTGTGTGCTCGTTTGTCACCCTTATCGTATTAAAAAAAAACTGACGTATTTTTTAAATTAAGTATTTTATTCACTAGTTGTCAACTTGCTTTTTATAAAACTAACACTGCAATATTACTGCAAGCTCAAATATTTTATTTTCACGTTGTAAAATTTTATCAAATTGCTTTGGAGCCGGCAATAGACCTTCACTTTAGGTTGTTTCTACTTTATTTGAACGTTCTATACGTGAGAAATTATTTAGTTAAACTTAACATTTTCAGTGTCGCTTAACATATTCTATCAAAATGCTAGAGGTCTGCGGACGAAAGTTAAACAATTTTATAGTAATATTCTAAACTCAGATTATGATATTATATGCATAAGCGAAAGTTGGTTGTTACCAGGAATCTATGATGCTGAGTTAATTGACTCTCGGTATAACGTGTACCGTAACGATCGTGACTATGATAATATAACTGTTAAAAAAAGTGGTGGGACCATGATTGCTGTTCGCCGAGGGATAAATGTGAGTATGCAGGGACTACGCAAATTACCTTTTATGTATGATGCTGACGTAACATGTATTAATATTTTATTGAATCGGGCACCGATGACATCATTGTTGAGACTATTTTGTTGCTACTTCCCCCAAAATGATTATCAAGCGGCTGCGGAATTATCGTTTTATGAATATTTATCTGATCTTAAAATTGACTATCCTAATGATAAGTTTTTATTGGTAGGAGATTTTAACATAAGGGTTGCTAGATGGATCCCGAATCCACATTCTTCAGATAGTAATTTGTATCTTGATAATCCATATGATAACATATTGACATCGCAACTGTTTGCATTTTTATGCTTTAATGACTGGCCACAATATAATCACGTTAACAATATGAACGAAAGACAGTTGGATTTGGTGATTTCCGATTTGAAGTGTATTGTACAAAGAGTCGTGCCGTTGTCATTACCGGAAGATGGCCACCATCCCTCTTTATGTATTGACATAAGTATTGATTATACTCCAAGTCTGTGTCCAGCCACCCGGATAGTACGACGTTTTCATACCGCGAATTATAATGAAATTAACCAAGAACTATCAAATATTGATTGGGAAGACCATTTAAATCTAAACGATATTGATGCTGCTGTTGATAACTTTAATAAAATTGTGCGTGATGTGATAAATAGGTTTGTCCCTCTTAAAGTCGTTAAAAATAATAATAAATATCCAGTCTGGTTTAATAAGCGTCTAATTAAACTCGTAAATAGAAAACTTAAACTTCATAAAAAATGGAAAATTTATGTTAGACTATGACAACTAGTGTGATTATGACAACTTTTCGAATGCACGGCGTGATGTTAAAAAATATGAAGTTTTGTGTTATGAACGATTTATTAATCACGCTGAGAGAAATATTCGAGTTGACCCCAAGTACTTTTGGTCGTTCATTAAATCAAAGCAAAAAAGCTGTGATATACCTGATACTCTATACTTTGGTGATATGTAGGCATCGGATGGTCAGACAATTGCTGATCAATTTAATTCATTCTTCCATTCTATATTTGAGCCACCTGACAAGAACGTTATGAACTGCGAAACGGGAAAAAAATAATTGTATAATTAATTCTGTTTACATTCATAACGTTAAAGTCGAAAAATATTTGAAGTATCTCGATATCAACAAAGGTACTGGCGCTGATGGTATTCATACAATCTTCCTCAAACAATGCAGTAAGCATTTAGCAGCTCCTCTTTCATTACTTTTTAATATTTCTTTGAGGCAAGGTGTGATGCCCGTGCTTTGGAAACAATCCATTGTTGTTCCCATATTTAAGAGTGGAGACAAGCACAATATAGCTAACTATCGTGGTATATCTAAACTATCTGTTATACCTAAGCTATTTGAAAAAATTATATACGATTCTCTATTTCCTGTAATCAAACCGCAAATAGTTTCAAGTCAGCACGGTTTCATCCCTGGTAGATCCACAGAAACTAACTTATGCGAGTTTCAGGATGAAACGTTGGAGGCCATGGAAAAAGGCTATCAGGTTGACGCCGTGTATACCGATTTTTCAAAAGTGTTTGATAAAATTTCGCACAATCTACTGATTGCTAAACTTTTAAACATCGGTATACACGGCGATCTCTTGAGATGGCTAACCTCATATCTGCGTGATAGGTCTCAGGCAGTAGCTGTGAAGGGCTATACCTCGAGCTTTGTCCCGATCACTTCCGGTGTGCCTCAGGGTTCTCATATCGGTCCTCTTCTTTTTAATGTATTTATAAACGATGTCATACGTAGCATTCAACATTCAAAAGCATTACTATACGCTGATGATACTAAAATATTTACCTTCGTTAAGAATTTCGAACACGCTTTACTATTTCAAAAAGATTTAAACAATTTTTATGAATATTGCTCGGCAAATAATCTAAAATTAAATATTGATAAATGTTATACTATAACTTATTCCCGAAAAAAACGACCGATTGTTTACAATTATAAATTAAATAACATTTTGATTAAAAGAGTGATCGAAGTGAGGGACCTGGGGGTATATCTCGATAGTAAACTAGACTTTGCGTCTCACATTGACAAGGCTACTGCCAAGGCTTATAGAATGTTAGGTTTTGTCTTCCGACAATGCAAAGACTTCAAAAATATAAACACGTATGTTATTCTGTATAATTCTTTAGTAAGAAGTCATCTTGAATACGCATCTACGGTGTGGAACCCTATTTACGCTACTTATGTGGAACAAGTTGAAAGGATTCAAAATAAGTTTCTGAAAAGACTTAGTAACAAATTTAAAGATCATTCTGCGCTACATCATTCATTAGAATTACGGCGTGAACATAGAGATCAGGTGTTTCTGTTTAAACTTTTACATAACTATATAGATTCCCCCTTCCTTCTAAGTCGTATTTCATTTAGGTGCCCTAGGTTGAGTGCTCGCTCCAACGCAGTTTTCTCTACTCCTTTTTGCAGAACTAAGTATTCGAAAAACCGGTTTCTGGTTCGTGCTTGCAACACACATAATGAGGGTTATAACCATATTGACATATTTAACTGCAAACTAAACGGTTATATTACATCTATTAAGCAAGTTGATCATGCTTAGGTGGTGTGTGTACTTCTTGTCCCCTATCTAATTATAAAACTACCTTTACTAATATTGCTATTAGGTATGCAGTAAGTATAACCTTCAAAAATCTTAAAACTCAAATATGTATTTCATTTAATTATGTTTAAAGTTTTCGCAATGTAATTCTCAACGTTGGAAACTGTTCTGGCTAATGTATTGTTAACATTCATTTTACATTCAAATGTGATATAAAAGCTGTAAGTTTCTTTAAATAAATAAATAAAAAAAAAATACTACTAATATAGCTGCAGCATGACTAAACCAGCAATGTGTCAATAACGATGGTAGGTATGTCGATACGCCAAAATACCATACTATTAGCGTTTGGAAATGTCCTCTAGACCGAACTTTAATCACTGCAGCCAGTCTCAACTCTCAACGGAGACTAGCCATCTGCACAGGATGGGATATAGTGCCTGAGTGTATGCGCAAGCACAGGTGCACTCTCCATTCCCTCACCCTCATAGTCCAATGGGACGCAAATCGTACACGACCGGAGGAAGATCAGGCGCAGGACCAGCTTTACGAGTTAACCAAAGAACGGGGGTAAAACACCGTAAACTTTTTCCTTGAAACTGAACTCCGGACTGTTACTAAAAATTTCTGGACAGAAAAACCCAATAACTGATTTTGGACCGACCCGAGTATTCGAACCCGGGACTTCGTGATCTATAACCACGTTTACAACAACAAGACCAACAAAGCAGGCAATAAAGAAAAGAAGAGCCAAGAAATGTAACTATTATTGGCAGATATTAGCAAGAAATGCGACTGCAGATATTTGCACAAAATGAACGAAACAAAACTTAAAAAATCACATGAAGACCCGGGGCTACCGTACACTCAAGACGTTGAAGTTACCGTAGAACAACTGCGACAAATTGCAATTGTGATGGAGATAGCTGAGAGCTTTGGAATTTAAAGGTCTATTGTTTAACTTGCAGGTTTAAGTGGTTATTTCTGCAGATTTATGTCCTAAAATATTCTTATACTTCGCTGCAGTTGGTCATTATGACACACACACACACACACACACACACACACACACACACACACACACACACACACAGATCACTTTTGAAAAACCACAGTGTTCTAATCCCAAAAATACCAGTATTCTTTGTGTATGATTGATTGACCTTGATTACAAGCTGTGATGATTGAAGTGAGAAATGTTCATAGTCATGAAATTATTGTCTTGTAAGAAATTTCGATGTAAAGCTACGGGAAAAGGCTTTAATCCCACTTCTGAAGTTAGAAATTATTCCACATCTGTTGTTAGAAATTATTCTCAAAAGTATTTAAATGAAAGAAAACTACTCCGTAATAAACCCTGCTTACTATCAGGACCCCAATTACATGATAACACCAAAGTATGCAAACCAATAGCATCACCACCCATCTCAATGTAACACGGGGCCGTCTCTCAGCAACACGGGCTTCCTTGCCTACACTAGTAGAATACCCCAACGGGCGGAGTAACGACAGTGGGCCTCTTAGAATTACAGACTGATGCCTCTTAGTCGCCTGTGCGATATTTTATAATGCTAAAACAATTGGGAGATTACCATTCTACCTTCATTTGTTCATATTTTCTATTTTTTACCCTCATTTCCTACAGTATTGTTATTGGATATTAATATATACATACATACATACGAACCGACGACCGATGGGGAAGAAAGGTTCTCGAGTGGCAGCCTCGTACCGGTAGGCGCAGTGTAGGGCGTCCCCCCACGAGATGGAGTGACGACCTGGTAAGACATGCAGGAAGTCGATGGATGCAGGTGGCTCAGGACCGTGCAATGTGGCATTCTTTGGGGGAGGCCTATGTTCAGCAGTGGACTTGTGAAGGGTTGTAATGATGATGATGATGACATACGTACAAACGTATTATCCATAAATACTCACATATATTAATACATACATACATACATACAGACATACATACATTTTTAAAGATTGAGGTTGGCAAACGAGTACACAGTCCACTGGTAAGTGCATACTGTGACCCATAGATATTCACATTTATTTTATCCTCGATTAGGAATCAATATGAAGATTCGTTGTCACCCCTCAGGACTTAGATGGAATGTCTAGTATCCAGTAAAAAGTGTCTCCGGGCATTTCTTGCTCCATCGAATCGACCCACTCATGCTACATAGCTGCAGCACGACTCTATCACGAACATACATACACACAGTTAACTTGAATATACACACACAAAAGTTCACTTGAACTTTGATACATACAGGTCAAGCTAATATAAAAGCTTCGTCATTATTACAGACTATCACAGTCCACTACTCAATATAGATACGTTTGTAAGGCGGGTTGGCCCTGGCAGTTTTTTTATTTTTTAATCGTTATTAGAAAGAAACTGCCAACTATTTCCTGGTTTGTTTCTCGCTATCGCCTGTCACGATATCCACAGATTGATATGGGTAGTGAATATTCAACTTACACCACCACTGCACAATATTTGCATATAATAAAATAACTTTACAATGTTCTTAGACTTTTTTATCAATATTTTCTTTCATGTATTTAATTCCCCGTCGAAAAAGGAAATGATAAGTTTTTAATACAAAGATATAAGCGAAGTGCGAGTAAAGATCGGTTCCTAAAACGCATAATTCATAATACCAGTGAAAAAGCATTTGTAGTAAATACAAGCTAGCCTTACATAACGGAAAATAAAGACGAAAAACAGTTGGCATTTAACCTGAACGCAATTTATTGCTTTTTATTGCTGTGCTTTTTATTTTCTGTTTCAACACTTAGCTCCTTTGTCTTTTGGCTGCCTTTGTCCCTTTTCTTCGGTCTTGGTAGAAATGAGAGAGCTGTCTGAAAGCATTTATCGTTGGGAAAGAAATTAAAGTCGCACCGAATCGAACGGTTTTATCTACGTGTCGATAGCGGTCACAAATTATGTGCTTCCTTCGGGGAAACATCGGAGTTTCATTATTACGAATGTTTGTGAGAAAAAATAAGGCTTGAATTCATTAGGGGATCTCTTTTGGTTGATATTATGAACCGATGAAAGAATAATTGGACGTTTCCCGAAGCTATAAATATACATAGACAGAATAAGGATCGATTGTGTTACTTAATCCATTGTAACGTCACATTGTTGTATTTACATTGTTATTTAGTCTTTGGTGGCATTTGTAATCGTAATTCCGAGTTTATCACACTGCAACCCAGAGCCTGTAGAACTATAAATGCTGTCGATCAGTATTTTGATGGAGAAGTCCTTTACCTAGCGGTGTTAATATGGATGGTGCAGTCTTCTGAGAGTGTTCCAGATGTTGTGCATTTGTTTTAGAACCATCCATAAAAACTCGTAAGTTCTTTTGAGTTTAAATCCCCAGCTGGTTAATTTCGCTTGATTATATTTTATTTATATATTTTTTAACTATAGTGTTTTTTAACTATTATATATGCCATTGAAGTTAATACCGCTTTCCTTCCAATAAAACAGCTTGAAAACGCCTTTAATACATAGCAGTGAAGAGTGGCCGGGATATAACCATACCCTGGCTTACACTTCTCTGCGGTTGGATAGGTGTTGTACTCTGGGTCTTTAGTTGGGAGGATATCGTGGCGTTACTAGGTATACACACACCTTGATATACCGACTGTGAACTTGGTAACGCTGAAGTAACTGTACCAACGCCCGAATTTAAACTGAATCGAAGGTTTTCTCAGAGTACACATACGCCAGATATTAATGGCAGGTAATTCTCTCCAGTTTTTTGTGTAACCTACCGAAGGGTATGTTTGTGGTCTATGGTACTAACACCCTTTCCGAAACGTTTGTTATTGGTAGGCTGAAAGTTGTCAAATCTTGTCAAGTTTTGTATTGACTCTCAAAAATAGCAAGTAGAAGCGGCTGGAAGGGAATCGGTCTGTAGTTTTTCAATAGGGTTTTATTGCATTTTGCAAAATGGCGTAGCGACTTGGAATAAAAAAACACATGCGGTAAAAGTGAAACCTTCAAATGAAGTAAAATATAAAATAAAAATATTTTGATGATGATCGAAATGATTAATTTAATATGATTTTTTTTATAGGAGAGGGGGCAAACGAGTATGCGGATCACCTGATGGTAAGTGATTACCGCCGCCCATGAATAAATGCAATACCAGGGGAACCAGGAGAACTGCAGATGCGTTGCCGGTCTTTTAAAAAGGAGTAGGCTCTTTTCTTGAAGGTCCTAAAGTCGTATCGGTCCGGAAAAATCGCTGATAGTAATCGATTCCACAAGGAAGTTGTGCGAGGAAGAAAACATCCTCTAAATCGCACAGTGGTGGACCGCCAATCATCCAGATGGTGTGGATGGTATCGAAAGTTCTGCCGCGATGTGCGTCCGTGAAAATTGGCGGCTGGGATTAATCCGAACAATTCTTCAGAGCACTCCCCGTGGTAAATGCGAAAGAAAATGCTAAGGGATGCAACATCTCTTTGCAGCGCCAATGAATCGAGCCGATCGGAAAGGACGTGGTCGTCGACGATTCGAGCTGCTCTGCGCTGGATGCGATCAAGTGGAAGGAGCTGGCACTGGGGTGCCCCGGCCCAGAGATGGGAACATTATTCCATGTCAGGCCGAACCTGTACCTTGTAAAGTTGTAGGTGATGTGCCGGCATGAAATACTGTCCCGCTCTGCTGAGCACGCCAAGTTTTTAAAGGTCAATTTGGCTTTCTCTTCCAAGTGACCACGAAACTGCACGTCACTCGATATGTCGACGTCGAGGATTCCGATACTGGCTGAGGTAACAAGGGGAGTGCCTTAAAACTGAGGAGATACGACAAAGGGGTTCTGGACAATGATCCACGTATTTAATGCCAATTCCGGCATAAAATATACCTAAGATAAAAGTTTTATTTTATAGCAAATTAATGTTACAATCCTTATTTTCAACATTAATTTTAGTATAATAAATCGGAAGAATATTTTCTTTCGAGTGAAACTGCTTTGTAATAGCGCCATCTACTTCATTATATGGGGAAAGTCATTTTATCGAACAAAAATTGATTGACTCTCAAAGTGGTACATTAGATAGGCGCTAGATGGCATAACACAAATAATTTAATATAAATCGGTAAGTTATGATATCGTGCAGTCTTAGGAATTGAATATGACACTATTATTCAATATGGTTAATTTTATTTATTTAACAAATTTGTTAATTTTTTAACTATTTATTTTAACACAAAGAGGAGACCAAAATAATAAGAAACACTACTTTTTTTAAATACAAGCAATGTCATTAAAATTGCTAAAATTTATTTTAACCACTATTGATAATAATGTATATAAAGTAATAAATAATATAATAATAAGTAATAATAATGTAAATAAGATAAAAATGCTCGTGTTAGGAGTAGTTCACGATAGTAGTTGAATGGCAGATACGAACCCACAATCGGGGGAGTTGTGGGTTCGTATCTGCCGGTTTGAGTTCACGGTCCGCACCCTGCCATTAGGCTATAGTCGTTTACAACACTGTATTCTGTCTCATTCTCTCGCAGGCTAAATTCTATAAATGTATACGTTTGTCTCCTTTCTGTGTCGCTTTTTCGTTTCATCCAGTTTCAAATCACTACAATGCTAAAGATGTTATCACTTCAAAAAGGAATGCTTCGGTGGTTTGGATATGTACAATGAATGAATGACAAAGTAAAGTAAAGTAAAATATACTTTATTGTATACCAAGGAACATATTATTACAGTATTTAATAGTGTAATAGTAACAGTAATAACAAAATAGTGACAAAGCTAATTTATTCTGCAGAAGTGGGCAGTGACAGAGTCGGCTATAGGGATGCTCTAGACGGAAGTTTATCGACCAGATTGTTGATATACATAGACTAAATTAAGAGGGCCCTTAAATGACGAGCCTGTATGCGTATGAAAAAGGATGTGTAAGAAGCGAGTAAATATTGAGTAGTGGCAGGATCATACCAAACAGAAGTCCTTAGTCTCTACCTATGTCCCTGGGTAATAAATAGCTAATGTATTTTTATACCTCAGATATGCAGGTATCATAGCGTTTTCCTTCACCACATGCTCCTATTGAGACAACAATCGCCAACACGCATTGGGGTAGTGCGGTAGATATTTCCTTTTTTAAAACAGTAGTGTACAGAGTAGTAGATACAGAGTACAACTGTGGGACGTATATTGTCTGTAACTTTACTTTAAATACTCACATAAAATTGGTGCCAACGGGGATTCAGCCCTGCTTGATCGCATGCTGAGAATTGGCGATCGCGAACGAATTACCAATTTATAGAAAAAAGTGACAAACGAGCTCACTGTCCACCTGCCGGTGTAAGTGGTTGCTGCGGCCCATAGACATCTACATTGATCTTCTATAAAAATCAAATTGCAGATGCGTTGTCACCCGTGAGGACTAAGATAGAATGCCTTGTTTCCAGTAAAAAGGGTCTCCGGTTCTCTACCCTCATCATACGAAATACAGCAGCGTTAAGCTGCTATTTTACGCTGGTATTCTGTAAGAGTGTGGTCCTTCCCCGGCCGAAACGACCCATTCGTGCTACAACTATACTACTAATATCTGCAGCATGGTTTTCTTCATCCACTTTTGTCGTATAAGGTTTTGTTTATTAAGGAGTATTCAGCACAAACACCACACTTGCTAGACAAATTATTGATTCAGATGCCAAGGATCCGTTCCTCATACTCCACTGTATTTGTATTTAGGTCTAGTGGGTCTGGCAGAAGAAGCATGAGAGTAAAAGAAATGCTGTAGAAATGCGGTCATTAAAACTCTTTAATACATAAAAAACAAACTCATGTTAGGGCTGAATCTGAATGACAGGGTGAGAAATATTGTGATAAGAGAAAAAAGTGGCTTGCAAGATGACGTTGTGACAAGGATTAAGAAAGGAATGCTTCGGTGGTTTGGTCATGAGAAAGAATGAACGAGGAAAGAGTGAAAAAGCAAATTTATGTTGCAGATGTGAACGGCAGTGTCGGGAAGGGACGCCCTAGACGGAGTTTTATCGACCAAGTTGGCGATATATTGAAAATGGGCCAGATTAGGAGTACCCTTAACCGACGAGCATGTATGCGTAGATATATGGATGTAAAGGAGGCGAGAGAGGTGTGTTAGGATTGTGCCAAATGGAAGCCCGTAGTCTCTGCCTACCCTGGGTGACAGGCGTGAGTGTTTGTGTGTTATTTTGCCTAATGTAGCAAATATGTTATGTTCTTCTAACCGGAAGGACTATTATGTCAATGTATGGATAGGAATTACTGTGTAGTTGCAGTGTAAGGATATCCATTACGTCATATTATCCAGTGGGTGTCTTAAGAGGCAAGAAGAGAGGGCTGAACCATGAGATGGGCGGCGTCTTAATAATAAGAGTTGAATGAAAAAAACAGCAGTTGCCAGCCTGTTTGCAAAGAATAACAACTGTGATTATATCTCCCTTATGAGCCAACCTATAATCAAAGTTGTAATGGTAAATGGTAATAATATGGACTCGTTATGTGCTGATGATGATAACGATACCTAAATAGGACATCAATTAGACAAGGCATAGTGAACAATTCTCTAACGCACCCACTTTTTT